>RJWH01000035.1:1200000-1800000 GCA_004363575.1 Solenodon paradoxus
GATTACTATTGTGAAACAAAAATATTACTATTTAATGAAATACCAATGTTTAAGAAATTATAGGTATGCAAAATTTCCATTGTACCTTTCATGTCAGCATTAAAATTAAGCACTCATAAATGTAGTCACAAGTTTTATTTTTCTTATCAAGCTTCGATGATCATAATTTATGTATTAATTTAAGGACCAGAAACAATTTTAAAAAGCTAATTAAATCCAAGATGTGTTGCAAATTATGTTATTTGGATGTTCAAGATGAAATACCAGAATCTATGAGGGCTATTTTCATTTTGTAAAGTAGCTAATATTTTGAAGCAAGAGATATGTCTTTTTTAAGAAGAAGCTTCAACAAAAATATCTCAAATTTTAATAGTCTAGGTTAGATTTGCAACTGTTTGTGACTGGTTGTGCTAAATTATTTCTGCTAATTTCATTTGAATATCTGCTTAGAATTTGTTACACTAGACAATTCGTTTTTTATATTCAATACTTCATGAGCATGTGCTTAAGGAGCACAAAAGTGATCTACATTATTCTTATAGTATAACAATATGTTTACATACTGCTAGTTTAAATATATAATCAGCAGTTTTTAATTATTTTCTAGTTATTCCTTCTCTAGCATTCAGTTTTGAAGTACTTTTGATAAGCATTTAAGAATCTTGTTCTTTCTCTAGATATTAATCTGGTATTTTTCTTCCCTCTGTTAGCTATATTTGAGTCTCAGTCTTTCTCTCTGATCTACTCACACTAAAACATTTTCCGCATGTATCTTTTC
Organism: Solenodon paradoxus; assembly: GCA_004363575.1. Classification (NCBI taxonomy): domain Eukaryota; kingdom Metazoa; phylum Chordata; class Mammalia; order Eulipotyphla; family Solenodontidae; genus Solenodon; species Solenodon paradoxus. The sequence goes on from RJWH01000035.1 coordinate 1,200,779, forward strand.
ATCTTTCATTTAGGTCCCTTGAATAATTGTCAAGGTATCATCTTAAAGAAAATAGTATGTGGTTCCTCAAAAAATTGGAAGTAAAGCTACCATATGATATAGTAATCCCATTTCTGGATATGAAAACAGAATTGCATAGACATATCTATACTCCCAAGTTCATTTCAGCATTATTCAAAATAGGGAACACATGGAAACAACCTAAATGTTTGTCACAGATGAATGGCTAGAGAAATTGTGGTATATGGATATAGATAAATAATTACTCAGACAAAAAGAGAATATAATTTTGCCATTTGAGGCAACATGGAGAAATCTTGATGACGTTTTGCTAAGTGAGGAAAGTAAGAGAAAGATGGTTACTATAGCTATCACTTACATGAAAAATCTGAAAAAGCCAGACTCATAGAGACACAGAGACAAAAACTCATGGAATGGTGATTACCCTGGGCTAGAGACAGGGAGAACAGGCAGATTTAATTCATAGGAAACAGAATTTCAGTTATAAGGTGAATAAGTTTGGGAACCTACATACTGTGTAGATGATGATTATAGTTAATAATACTGTATTATGTACTTGAAAGTTGCTAGAGGAAGATATTTTAAATGCTCCCACTACAAAAAAATGGTTATTATATGATATGATGAATGTATTACCTAACACTATGGTGGTAATCATTTTGCAATATATAAGAATAACATAAAAAAGTGTGTAAACTTAAATTTATACAAGTGCATGTCAATAATATTCTAATAAAGGTAGTAAGAAATAAAAGAAAGATCTAAATTCATGTTTTATAATTTTCCAGCATGGCACTAAAATTTGCTTTAAAATTTGCGCTTTTTTAATTTAGCCTAATCAAAAATGTAGATTTAGAATGTATTATAAATATTGTAACTATATGTGATTATATATATAATTTTATTTTTCTATTAGTTTTAGTTTCCTATAAATCCAATTTTAAAATGAACCTAGTTTTTTCTTGATTCCCTCATTAAAACTAATTATAAGAAAATATTTTGTGAACAAGACTTTTGAAATTTTTTTTGACTTTGTATCTGAAATTCTGTACAGTTGTTTTTTTACTCCAACACTTCAGATGACATATTGTCTAATAAAAACAATTAATATATGCATTCACTGTTTTAAGTTACCTACTAAACACTCTTTTCATTGTTTCCAGCAACCACAATTAAGCTACATTTTATTTTTATTTACTTGAAAATATTTAGAACATTTTCTTCAGACATCCTTGATGTTTGTTTTTATGTGTTGCTAAATCTCTAAATATTTGAGAAGTCTACATTTATTCTATTATTGATTTTAGTTTAATTTTACTATCATTTGAGAACATGATTTGTATGATTTTCATTATTTCAGTTTTCTTAAGGCATGTCTTACGTCTGAGTGTTTTTTTCCTTTGTGAATGTTCATGTGTTCAAGAATCCACATGTTTGAGAAAAATGTGTAGTCTGTTGTTAGATTATTATATACCTATCAAGCTGATTAAATAAAGGAATAATATGATTCAACTATATAATTATTGATTTTCTTCCTGTTTAAGCTATTAATTACTAAAGGGGAATTTGTCTGTGCCTCTTTGTAATATTATCAGTTTTTACACAAACTTTTTGATGCTTTGATGGTTAAGGATTCTGAAGCCTTTTTGGAGCATGAACCTCATTATGTGATATATCTCTTCTACTTGATAATTTTCCTTATTCTAAAGTTTGCTTTGTCTGAAATTAATATAGCTATTCCAGATTTTTTTGATTAATATTAGCATGGTATATTTTATTCATCCCTTTATTTTAATCCATATTTGTTTTTTACTTTGCAGTCTATTATTTTTAATAAACATTCAGGAAACTATTTTAATACTTTCTCGATTTTGTCTTTTAGAAATACTTTTCATTATGCTGTATTTGATTTAATATAAATCTCTATAAGTGCCCTTTATTCATTATGTTTGCTATTTTTCTTCCCTATTTTTCTCTTTCTACTTTTAACTGTGCAATTTGTATTATGTCATTTTATCTTTTAGTATGAAAAATCTACTTTTAAAAAGTAAATGGTTGCTTTAGAGCTAAAAATATGCATAAAAATAAGTATAAGTAATCTATTAACATAAATGATTCTATAGACAAAGCAGTACAATGGCCTTATAGTACAGCATTTTTAATTCCTGCTTCCCACCACTTAAAGCATTACCGTATTTATCCATATGATAGAAATACACAATATATTGCTACTATGCTTACTTTGAAAGTGCATCATTTAAATCATTTAAGAGGAAGAAAAATTTTTAAAAATTACCTTTGTTCTGTGATACTCTTTATATTGATCTGGCTTTCTGATTTGCATTGTTTTGCTCTACTTAATACACCTTTCTTAACATTTTTCAGCAGAAAGAAATTTGATTTAAATTACTTGTTAATTTCTTTAGCTTCTATTTTAGACAAAGTCCATTTCTCCTTCACATTGAAAGATAACCTGACAGTTATTGAATTCTAGGCTGGTGGATTTTTTACATCAGGCATTTAAAAATATTTCATCAGTTTCTTCTTGTTTCCATGGCTGCGAAGTCTGATATAATTTTTACCTTTGTTTCTTTTTATCAAAGATTATTTTCCTCTTATTGCTTGTAAGATCTCTGTCTCCTTTTGCAATTTAGATGTAATATGCATAGCTATAAACACTTGGTACCCACCGTGTTCGAAATTTCATCTGTGGCTTGGCATCTGACATTGCTTTTAGAAAAATCTTTGTCATTGTTTTGTCATTTCTTCTGCTTATTTGTCTCCTTCTCTTTTTCTTCTCCTTCTCCTGCTTTTTCTTCCTTTTATTTTTTGATATTTCCTTTTTGTATACACTACCTTTTAAAATTGTTTCATGTTTTTTGCATATGCTGGTCTACTTTTAATTTTTTATAGTTTGTATTTCAGTTTGAATTGTTTCTCTTGACATTTATTCAAGATCACCAATTTTTCCAAATGGTGTCTAATCTTTCTTTATTAAGAGCATCTAAAACCATTTACCTTTCTGTTATAGTTTTTTTTTTTATTTCTAATATTTCCTTTTGATTCTTAGAATTCCCATATCTCTAGCTACATTGCTCATTTGTTATTGCATGTTGTTTACTGTTTTCATTAGAGCATTTAGTATACTTTTTTTAGTCATTTTCAATTTCCAGTCTGCTAATTACAAAATCTCTAAGTCTGGTTCTGATGCTTTCTTGGTCTGCTTAGACTGAATATTTCAGCGTGTTTTAGCATGACATGTAATTTTCTGTTGAAAGCTGAACAAGATGTATTTGGTATTATGAACTGAGGTAAATTTTAAATGTTTATGTTAATCTGGGTGAGTTGATTGTAGTTGATGGTTGCCTTAGCTGTAAGTGTAAGATGCTTCAATTTCCTCTTTTATTGTCTATTATCATTGGGTTACCTTAAATACTCACTTTAAAAATAAAGTCTAGATTTTGTAGATCTTTAACTCTTATTCAGTGTTATTACATTATAATTCTGTTGCGACAATATAAGATTTGGAGGAAAGAGAAGTATTCTATTATCTTCTGATAAATCACAGAATTTTAGTGGATTTGTATTCCCAAGCTATGACCTTCAACATTATTTTTCAGCTTCTCCCTCATTTCCCTTAGATGACAAAGAAAGACTAGAGGGGGCTGAAATTGGGTAAGGCTCTTATAATGCTTTTGTCCTTGTGTAGGTAGACCTTTTTTTTTTTTTTTTTCTGGAGACTCTTCTGGACATATTCTAAATTAGTTACTTTTTCTGAGTTTTTCTTGGTTCACCTTGAGGAAATGTTGGGGTTTCTGGTGGTAAAACCTATGAGTATAAGGAGTCAAGAGAATTTTTCTGAGATACTCTTTTTCATAGTCTCCATTATGCCTCAAGCTATTAGTTACAAATATTCTACCCTATCTGATTTCAGATATGATCATCTGTATTCACCTTTATGTTTATATTTTGGGCTGTCAGTTTGTCCTGTGGCTTGTAGTCTCTGAGTTCTAAAAAGTGGTATTAGATTTCACTTTGTTCAGCTTTTTATTTTCCTTGGTAAAAGGACAAGATAGACAATTTCTAATTTCTTTGCATGTCTGAGTTAAAACTGGAAGTAAAAATATCAGGTTTTTTCCCCTTTGATCAACATGTGACCTGACTGTAATTAAAACCCTGTTCTTGGTTTATAACATTCAAAAGTATATCCCATGTTACATTATTAGCAGAATGGCTCTACCTTGAGAGCTCATGACTATATCTGCCTTAATGCTCATAATCGGTGACATAAATGCTCATATTTAACAAATACATATTTTTTAGTCTTGAATCAGCAGCTCAAAAAATATGAAAAAGGAAATGATTTTAGTAATTTGTGCAGATAATGTGACTTTCAGAACCCAGTCTATGTTTTCACTGCATAAAAACTTGAGAAATTGTAATGCAAATCTCTTCAACTTGACCAAGAAATGAGCCACCCTATCTACTTCTTGAATTCAGGCTTTTCATTTATTTTTTGGTGACTCCATCACCATCTTCTGTAATTACTATTTTATATTTTTAGAAACATATTTATTTATTTATTTGTTCATTTTAGTTTTTCACCCTTACCCCCAAGCCTCAAATGTGGATCCTTGGCCTGTATGACGTCTGTATATCAGTATGTCAGCTACCTCACCCTTGAGGGTACATCTGTAATTACGTTTTGAGTTGTACTTATTGACAATAGTTCTGCTGTCTGTGGATGGTTTTTGATATACAAAAACTGAACTATTTGCTAATTTGTTTCATTTTAATGCACTTAATATGTCAGAAACAAACATATGTCAAATATTCATGGCCCTAATGAGAACATAATTATATAGAGCACTTCTTATGACCTAAAGTAACTTATTTGGATAGGTTAAAACACATCACATATGAAGAATATATCGTGAAGCCTCTATTCATGTAGAATATTTTCTGGGTTGATTCAGCCTTAAGTATTAATGGCATTTAATCAAAGGAAATAACATTACCAATTAAAATAAATAAATGTGAATCCATATTATGGTAAGATGTGTAGAAAATTAAAATCATTTAATTAAAATTGTACATATTTGTATCTGACATAGTTTTTTGTTGTCGTGTTTTGTTTTTGTTTTAAAGGAAAGGTGCAGGCAGGAAGAAAGAAATACTTCATTCTTATTTAGTTGCTCACATTGGTTGTTCTCCCTAACCCCAAGACTTGAATGATCTTGAACCCTGGAAGTTGGAATGTATGTAGGACTGCTCCCAGGGTGTATTAGACTGCTAGGCCACCAGAGTGTGGCCTGACATAACATTTTTACAGTATACGTTAATTCTACCTATAGACTTCATTGTTTACAGTAATAAATTATTTTACTTATTATTCCTTTAAATAAATTCTATTTATTATATAATATATCCTTGGCATAAGATAATACTAGAGAATATTTTCTACAAATAAAGTTCCATAATTAAAAAAATTAATATATTAATAAAAATGGAATAAGCTGTTAATATTAATAAAGGTCCAAAGTGTTTGTGATTACCTAATGCTAGAAAGTTTTTTAGTTACTATGCTCCTTTCACTGTACGTAATTTGGGTTTTTAAATATCATTTGTTTAAAAATTAGTTTCAAAATATTCATACGGTAAATTCACATGTAGAAGAAATCCATTAAATTCTATTTTCATTAATTTATGTTATTTAAATTGAAATGATTGTATTTTGCATATCAATTACATATATTTAGAACTTTAAGGCTGTTTTAGTCTTCTTGGTAACAATAACAATAATGAACACACTAAGTGATATACATATACATATGTATATATATACATGCATGTGTATAAATCTCTCTATATATATAATTGACTCTGCCGCTTTAGGGAAATATCTTTATCAATACCATTTTAGAAATGAACAAACTATGTTATGTTTCAGGTAGTTAATTAACTTGCCCAAAGTCTCAGTTCACTAAGTATAAAAAGTAGTCTTTATTAAGATATTTATGACTTCAATAAACTAGATCTCAAACACTTTATATTCCGTTTCTAAATATAATGAATTTGGCACATTTAGCACTTAAGTGCTTAAGTGAAAATACTTTCACTATCTTAAAATAAAATATATTAGTGAAAATTTGCTTTTTATTTGTTTGCATTGACAAAATTGTGTGTATATATGTATATATACACATATAAATACACACATATATACATGCTTTTCTGTAGTAGGAAACAATATGAAATATTATTATATACCATTGTGTTTTTTCTTAAAATATTATATTAAGAGCAAATCTCTTATTAGAGTTTTTTTTTCATTTTTTTTTTTTAATATTGTGCTGCAGCATCATAAAAAATTCTAGGATTTTGAGTCGGGTAATATTCCAATTTCATATTCTATGTCTATTATCCTGTAGCTAGATGACTTGGATATGTTCTCTCTGGCTCATACTAGGGCTATGTGTATTTCATGCTTTTGCCTAAGGTTTTCATGAATCAAAGCAGTCAGGGAGGAACCCAGTGAATGCTTATTCTGTTTCATAATGCAGAGAAATTCAGGGTACTTAGCATGTTTTATTCCTTCATTTTTTTCTTCTCTTGTGTTTGCTTCAGTGAAAATAATTTAATGTGAGATATCAAGCATTATAAAGTATATTTTGCCTTTTCTTTCTTACTTAAAGAGCAAATAGATAATAGATAGAGAATGGATAACATTAGCTAATTCTACAATTCTTAAACAATATTTATTTTTTGAAAAAATCTAATCTCTAAGATTATGTTTAAAATGTGCCATGAGAAACAAAGTGGAGTGTTTATTATATAAATAATATTGTAGATGGCATTTCAATTTGCTCCCACTTAAGTAATTCAGAAAAATATACAGAAGTTTTGTGAGTGTGTGCATGTATGTGTCAGCTATTGTTCAGAATAATCAAATCAACTGAAATTTAGAATCATATTATTGTGCCGCATGCAGAATAATGAGATATATAAGGGCAATGATGTTCAAATAATACCACATAATTGAATACAATTGAGCACGATAGAAATGACTCAAGAGAATATAACTCTTGTAATAACCATTTAAGAAAACTCTAATAAGCTTGTAGACCAAGTGACGTTGAGAACACACAAAAAGTGAAATGACCATGAATTATATTGTCATAAATGTTTCATTATCTTTATGGAATAGAGTTTATAATGAATGCAAAACCCAGAGCTCTACGTGTTCTTTTCTATCATTAATATGAATGAGACAAGATGAACAGCAAATTTATTGTAGAGACAACTGGGTCACTAAAATCATTTCCTAAACATCATGCAGGTAGATGTTTGATAGCTTTGGTTTAAGAAGTAAAATATGATAGCTATTAACAGGGTATTATGATTTATTTTCCATTTAATTTTCTATTACGCATTGTTATATTTATCATCTATCATTTTAAAGCCTCACTCTAACTATGCATTATAATCTTTAAGTGAATTTAACCATAATTTATTCTCTAGGTGTATTTTTTCTAAACATTACCTATTTTTAAATTTATTTTTTATGAGGTAAATGTTGTTAAATGATTTATTTGGAGTGGAAGCTTTCCTAATTTCTGTTTCTTTCTCTCAGTCTTACTCTCTGCATCTATTTTCTTCTCTCTGTCTCACCCTAATCTCAATAAAAAATAAAAAATCTATTTATATTATAATGTTTCTTTACTATTACAATTACAGAACAAACTTTAATTATCTCCACATGTTCTACAGGAAATTGATTTCAAGACAACTATCAATACTGCTTATCATTCTATTCAAGACATTTGTGTAATATTAGGTTAAGCTTCTTGAATTCTCACCAAAATAAATCACCTATATTGTGTTTTATTTTCCATATTTTTAATTTAATGTTATTGTTTCTAATAAATTTTAATATTCTGTCACTATCTTCAGGTATAAAATGAGATTTACAATAAAATTCTCTGATTTACATGACAATAATGTAATATATTACCTATTAATCATTTTTCTGAGGAGTTATTTCATAAGATTTTCAAATATCATCTCTGAGGTTCTTATTTTATATCTATATTGATGCCAGACACCCTCATATACCTTGCTATGTTTATGAAAAAATAGTTATGTATGTGAGAGCAGACATTTTTATATTGCAGAAATTTATTGAGTGTTCCAACACATTAGATGACTGTCTCTGGAAATGCTTTTGTATATATTAAGCAGTCTTTAAAGGGAAAGAACAAAAAATATTATCTAATGTCATGCACTCATTCTATAAAGAGCTATTTCACACAAAAGATTGGATACTAGCATCACCGATAATTTCGTAAGACTCAAATACAAATGAAAGCTTATGAATTAGTTTTCATCACGTAAACACAAATACTATTTCATTTAGATAACATAAGTTTAACTGTAATCTAATGGTTCAGCACACAATATTGTGGATCACCAAGTTAAAGAGGCAAACAAATTGTCAAATTGTCAGTTGAATCAAAGGTACCTATGTAATTTACTTATCACTCAATCTAGTTTTGTCAAATTTCCAACTATCTCATGAATGACTTTCATAATACATAACTAGAATACATTTCATCATTTTCCAAACTCAAAGAGGAAAACAGAATTAAAGAGCATAGAGATAGGTTAGAACAAATCAGGATTGAAATCTCAGAAGAGTGGTTTCTCAATATTTCATGTTCAGTGGAAGAAAAGATCAACAATAAATTCACCATTATTAGAGTATGCTCATTATGTTACAGTTTTGGGGAGAAACCAACCGAGCACTCTTTGGAAGTATTTTAGGCAGATTTATTACATGCGTGGTCTCAGCTGGGATTTCTTCCTCAAAGAGCTGAGCCCCGGTTTCTGGTTAGAACATGCTTATATAGGCTAAAGCAAATGGGAAGAGAGGGATGTAAATTACCGGAAGGAGTTTCAAGCATGGGAAGTTCTTTGTCTGCTGGCTACATTCCAGCAAGCTCAGGTTACAGGAAGTATCATGGCTTTTCTTTATAGTTGCTGGAAGTGGTAGACAGGATTTTTCCCACAATTATAGAGACCTTGAGTAGGCTATATAATCTCCACATGTAGTTGATAACAAGATACTCAAATAAATTGTCTAAAGACTATATTAACATTTAGGATGAAGACACTGTCTACATTTGATTCATTGACAAGTAGAGAGGCTCATTGAGATTGAAAATTATAACAGAGGTTTGTTATCACTAGCCATTTGATATTGGCTTTGACAAAAAATCAGCCTATAATTCAGAACTGCTAACACTGCCAGGACTTGAAAAAAATGGTTTAAACAGTGAATCAGATCCTTTATATCAATCTGAGAGAATCTTTGTAGGTAAATTGAAAATATTAAATAATGAATACAATTAAGTGCTAAATAAATACTTGAAAATTTAATTGGAAGTCTAAAATATCTCTATTCAGATTCATTGCAGCAAAAAATTATGGTATTTTCTAAAATGTTACTTTTGTTGCAAGCATACACATACTTATGTTTGCAGTTTTGGAATAAGGAGATGACAAAAATCTTAAGTTTAAAGTGACAATATATGTTGGAAATGACATTTGGTGAAGAAATAGTAAACTGAGTTTTGTGCTAATTAGCTAGATTTTCATTTTCTTAGCCATAGCGACATTACCATGATCTCTCAGTACTCTCCCAGCATTAAATTATATAATTTCTAATTCTTGTTATTAATGAAACAATCACATCATTATAAATATCACACATATAAGAATTGATATAGTACATAAAATTAAGACTATTAATTAACTTAATACCAATAGCTTGCATTATATCTAATAAAAGAAATTAGTGTATTAGTTTGATGAACTTAATAAACAATTAACAAAATCACAATATAATGACTAGGACTTGAGTACACTCATGATATTTTTAAGACAATCAGGCTCTATTTTTATTATACTCTATGTTGTTGAAAATGATACAACATATTATTAAACTAAAAAAGAAAATGTAGCTTGTCAAAAAGTCATGTGAAAATATGTATAACTAGTTTAGACCCTTTATCTTGCTGCATTCATGTAATCTAGTCAAATATTTCCCTGAAAAAATTAAGGAGCTAAAGAACTATAACAGAAATGTATTTGATCTGTAATACTGGAGGAAGAATTAAAGGTGAAGGAAAATACTGACAAAAGATCCACAAATCCCCCATCAAAAGGGCAACAGACATTTCCTAACATCCTTCCTTTTTCTCATAGTGCAAAAAGGTGTTTTGGGAATAAGGAATTTGTTTATGACAGGAAGATTTCTGAAAGCTATCAAGGATTTGCACAGATTTCTGAATGAAATAAAATATTAGCAAAAGGCAGATTTTAGATAAATTTTTTACTTCTATGCCTAACATAAATCTAGTCTTACTCGATTTACTCCAACATTTTTCTAATTGCTTTCTTTTACTATAGAAACATAGACAATTATAGAAAAAATAATAGAATCTACTGAATCTTTCTTCCCTGTAGAGGTTGTTGAATAGACAGTGGTATTATCTAGAAGTTGTTGCTGGTCTTTGCAAGCTTGCTTTATAGATGGATGTACTTAGTATAATAGAGATGTTATGAGTGTTGATTTTGGTAACTTTAAAATCTGGGATATGACATATTCACCTTATCTGAACTAGCAAGAGCAGAGAAGAGCAGACTTTGATGTATTAAAGCCAACTTCCATATTGTTACACACTCTAGTGAATAGGTATTGTGGAGGGGCCTGCCTACCACCTCCAGCAACTATAAAGAAAAGCCATGACACCTCCTGTAACCTGAGCTTGCTGGAATATAGACAGGAGACAAAGAACTTCCTGCACTTGAAATCTCTTCCCTTAATTTATATCCCTCTCTTCCCAGGTTGCTCTAGCCTATATAAGTATGTTCTAACCAGAATTTGGGGCTCAGCTCTTTGGGGAAGAAATCCCAGCTGAGACCACACATGTGTAATAAATCTGCCTAAAATACTTCCAAAGAGTGCTCGGTTGGTTTCTCCCCAAAACTGTAATAGTATAATGTAGAAGAGGTATTTGTGTGTGTTTGTGTGTGTATGTGTGTGTGTGTGTGTGTGTGTGTGTGTGTGTGCTTCTGGAGAAGGGATAGAGGAGAGTAAAAGAGTCCTATAAAAAAAGTAGAGGAAAATGAAACAGCTGTAAATTGAAACTAGCTAAAGTATCATTGACTAATATAAGTGAAATGATATATCTAATTCAACTGAAAGAAATGCTTTTGAATGTTTATAGCTCCAATTTGTATGTTATTTATATAATTCTGTACTAAATTCCGTAATGTTGAAATATTGATATGAACCTAAATAATTTGTCATCTCCATATTCTTACCAATATTTATGATATTTAAAGAAACTGACCCTAGGGAGCAATCTGTGCTATTCAAAATCTTTTTCACAAGGAATATGCAAATTTATGGATTTATTCGAAGTCTTTTTATTTTGCTGTATTTTGTTTGTATGAATTCTTATTAAATGCAAAGTCAGACAATTTTCAAAATGTTGAGTTGTGGGACTTTAAGCTTGGACATGGATAAAATGTATGGATTAATGTTTTGAGGGACATGCGAAAAGAATATGAGAAGTGAATAAAAGTTTGGCATATGGAGCTGTAATGAGTCACTAGAGATTGGAAATCATGAAAATGTTGCAGAAGCTATTGGACAGTTTTGTGAATTTCTCTTGAAGCGCTTAGCAATTCAGGAAAAAAAGAAGAAAGCAGATGTTGGAGTTTGACTTGGTTCAGAATGATTAAGGCAAGGAAGACAAAGACAAAGCATAAAAAAGATGGACACTGTTATCCTGGCAATGCTGAAAGTAAATTTTTCTTCAACTGTACTCTTTCCAGAAAGAAATATTAGCCACATATATCTTCTTCCCAGATAAAAGGGAAAGCCAAATAAGATACTAGATCTGGTGATCAAAATTTGCACAAGAAATGTCTCTAAAAGTGTACATTTATTTGTTTTCTAAATTTGGTGAATGTGGGACCAATTCTGTGAGAATCTTGTTGTTGTTTTTTTTTTTTTTAACTTTTTTTGTACTTAGAAGCAAAGCAAAACAAAACATGGAAGGAAGACTTGCTGTTGAATTAATTCAACTTTCTCTGCCTTGAAGACACTACATCAATTCCAGAAAAAGGCAGTCCAGGTGTTAAGTGCTGAAGCAACTTCATTTCCCTGGGGATATCAATGTGATGTGGGGCTGGGACCAAGTTGAAATAGAACTGCTGTGAAGAGGAGGAGTGATACTAGCTGCAATTGCTTTGGGCTTTAGTTCAGAAAGGAACACTTTGATTTTGGCTTTAATAACCTTTGGACTCCAAATAAAACTTTAAGCATTTCCTCAAACTAATAAAAAAATTTATTTTACTGAATCCTGTTACAAAAAATTCATAAATTATTTTCCAGAGGTTTTAGACGCTTGCTTTGCATTTCACTTACATTATGTGTGTGCTTGCGAGTGTGTATATATGTATATATTATGAAATATGCATTATATAGGATGTTTCATACTCAATGATCTTGAAACTTACTGTTTGTTAGTGACTGTTGCTTTTTATCATGTGCTATTTAACACTGAAGCATGATCAATTTAAACGGAGCAATTAGTGGATGGATTCTGCACAGTTCTGGTGGACAACGTGTCCCTGAAAAGGGCTTTTCATTTGTTTTTCTGGGTCCTCAGGGAGTGCCAGTATTTACAGTCTGACTTTTAGGATAATTTCTCATTCCCTACCAATAAGCACATCACGAATTCCAACTTTAAAACAATGCGTGATGTAGCTTATAGTTGCAAATTATCTAGTTTCTACCCCCAATGGAAAGATTAATGTTAGAATGCAAGAGAAAAGCTTCCCTAATGAGGAACCAGATAGAAGAGAAGGCACCTTAAAATCTATAAAACAGTTAGGCAGATGTACAAGGAGGAAATTAGTTAACTGGCAAAACCCTGTGGCAAATAAGTTGGTACCTCCCAGACAAGACAGAGAGAGACTTCAAAAAATCCTTCCTCAGCAGTCCAGGTCTGGAGCCACACCCCTTCCTTACTCGTGTCATTAACACTGGGCATGCTGGGAAGAGGTCTTTCTCCCCATTGGTAACCCTAGCAGCTCTCTGAGAATTCCAGGCAACCCTAGCAGATTTTGGTAGAATTCTGGGCAAACGGCATCTTTTGCCAGCGCTCCAGCCAAACCTAGCAGCTTTCAAGAGAGTTTCAGCTCCTAAAAAGGTAGCCATGGTAGATAGGAGTAGGGACCTGAGGTCTCTGGGCAGTTCTCTGACATGAAAAAATCCCTGGGGAAATAGAAACTGCTGACTTTAGCTGGAAAGTGGGGCAGGAAATGTGCAGAAGGACCAATCAAGGCTGCCCAAAATGGGCCCAATCAGAGGTGCGGTGCGGTACTAGGATGCCTCATTAACATGAGAAAGAAAAAATAAGAAACCCGACTTCTGAATGCTTCATTAGCATTCCGTGCTACACCAATTACAGGTGTACAGGAGGAGATAAAGACTTGTAGACTAGACCACTGGGTTGGTAACCCATTCCTCCCCTCTCCGTCAGAGAGCTGCTTGCTTATTTTTCTCTTGCTACCAATAAAACTCTTCATATTACTTACTCCCATGCCTGTGACTCTTAATCTTTGGGAGCCTTAAGACCAGGACCTTGGCAAAGTATTTTCCTTTGTTCTTTTGGGATGTGGGAGACTCAGCGACCACCTGTGCTGAGAACATCTGGTAACACTGGGTATAACCAGAAAGGAAGGTCCATTCCCCAGATATGTACAAACCCATCTTGATCAATGGTCACTCCCTTTTCTCCTGTAATCTTCAAGTAACACAGAGCCTAGTTTCTCAGCGCTGTTTCCAATAAAAATGGTGTTGGAATAAGGCATTTCTCCTTGAATTATGTTGGGGTTGAACTCTGCACTCATCAGTGTCAGACACCCACATGATCCCTCTGGATCTTCTGGGCTGGTAAATAACAGACTCATAAGAGAAAAAAAAAAAACAAAAACAAAAACAGAAGATTAAAGTAGCTTGTCTACCTCTGTGCACTTGGGAGAATCACAGCTAAACTGAATGGCTTTCATGAGTCCTCAGTTTCTAGTTTAAATACTTTCACATAGTCTCAAAGAATGCTGTAGAAGAAAGGAAGGGAGGTCAGCTACTTGAGGTGGGAAAGAGCACAGTAAACAAAGATAGGGCCTTTAAGCAGATTCTGCTTTCTCCACCAGTACATTAAAGAGTTTAGTAATTCCTGGTATGACCAGGGAGAGCCATTCTAAGGTGATTTTTTTGTTGTTGTTGTTTTTGCACATGTAAATGCATTTCAGAATAACTACCTCCAACTAGTCCTCAGAGACCCTTCTTTCAAATAATTATTGCCCAAATTCATATTTTAGGCATGACAGATTCTACTCCCCAACACCAGTAGTGATAGAAAGTCTTCTTCATTTTCTTTAATGCATAGGTATGTTCTGTATTCTGCCTTGTTCACCCTTAATAATACTTCATCGGTCTGCCATGTTGGCATACCACTGTGTTTATGATGGTGGTTTGGTGATGATGTCTTGCTTATGTTTCTTTCCTTGAGTTGTCAAATGATTGCTACAGTTTGAGGAAGTGAAAGAAAGAAGGGGAGAAATAGGAAGCCATGAACTCATTCCTTACTTCTCTCTCTTTTTTTAAAAAAAGTAAGATGTACATATTGTAGAGAAAAAGACGTTCCTGCAAACTCCTCTCCCTGTGTGAGGAAACTTATACAAGTAGTGGAAATCAACACAAACTTGATTTCATTCTGTAAAGAGATTGTTACAGTTTTTCAGGAGAAATCAAGCGAGCACTCTTTGGAAGTATTTTAGGCAGATTTATTACACGCATGGTCTCAGCTGGGATTTCTTCCTCAAAGAGCTGAGCCCCAGTTTCCAGTTAGAACATTCTTATATAGGCTAGAGCAAACATGGGAAGAGAAGGATGTAAATTAGGGGAAGGAGTTTCAAGTGTGGGAAGTTCTTTGTCTGCTGGCTATATTCCAGCAAGCTCAGGTTACAGGAGGTGTCATGGCTTTGCTTCCTAGTTGCTGGAATTGGTAAGGAGGCCCTTTTCCCACAAGATCATGTAATAATGTATTAATTTAAATAATGTTGGGACCCCCACAAAGGCAATTTTAGGCCAGGGATCAAAGTTCGGATATCAGGGTAGTGATACCCACTGCCCTGGTACCACTCAGCGGAGCAAAGGAATGCAATCATCCGGATTGATAAGGAAAGCCAATGTTTGAGTCCCACATGCTGTATGTGTCCCAGGACGGACCCTCTGCACAAAGGAACAAAGGAACAGTGCCAGTTGAAGAAGCCCATCCATAACTTCAAAGGACAATTTCACCTTGCCCCATCAGGAACTGAAACCTGGCCTCTCTCCATCCTACTTCTTCACCATGTGGATTTTTTCATAAAAAACTCAGGCTTCTGGCAAGGCAGACTAGGTCTGTGTTTCAAAGTAGCCAACGAGATCAGAGAGACATACCAGAGTTAAAGAGAATTTAAGAGGAACCTTTATTAGCTGGTGACTGTATGGGGCAAAAACAGACCCAAATCATATGACCCCCCCAACCCAAATAAGGCAGGGTATTTATAAATTAGACTTTTTTTGTTTTGTTTTTTGTTTCTCCAGGTGTCCCTGGGTATGTGCATAAGCGGTTTACAAAAGTAGAGAGCACACCCTAAAGTAGAGGCCACACCCTAAATGTCTTAAGTATCTTGTTTGACATTTAACTTCTTCTTAGATCTCAGAAGATTCACAGAAACCCCTCCAGCCAAGGTTCTACTGGGCAGTCTAAGGTTTCTGTTTCACAGCCAGAATATTTTTTAGAAAGTGGGGACTCCAGGATTTTGTGGTTTACAGAGTAACCAAGCAAAAATGAGGTTTCTCTAGTTCCTTATTTCATCTGAACTTACCTTGGTCAGCTCCCTTTACCCTCTAATGAAATCTCTGCTTGCTCGCTCACTTGTCTGACTCTGTTGTGGGTTCCTTGAGAGACCTGAGCCCCATAAATAAGAAGATGCCCTTCACCCCCTCTGTTAAATAAAAAAGAGAAAAGCTTTCCTGAATACTCCCTAAGGCTCTTGTAGCATTAACATTTAGAATTACGCTTAACTTACAGTTCTTGATCTCCACATAATACTCAGAGTCCAAGGGCCTGAACACAAACCTCTTTAGCAACTTGCAACATTCAGTTGAAAATTGGATGGTCTAAGGGCCTTTGTTATAAAAATCCACCCAAACTTATAATGGTGGGCAGTGTAGAGACAGCACTGACTGTTCTCAGATTTGAATTCTCTTATTAATGAACAATTACATGCTTTATAGATTTCATCAGTCCGTGATATTTTAGTACAGTTATCAATAGGCAGTGCATAATATAAGGTGTGTGACTGTGATCAAAGAGAAGTTTATTTATAAAAACAGATGATGAATCAGATGTAGCCCATAGATTTGCATTTTTGTATTGATAATATTTCAGTCCAAAGTCGGCAAAATTCTTGTTCCAAACAGACAAGACAAAGAAAAGGGAATAAAGAAAAGAAGAAAGACTTTTTGCTGTTGGGAAAGATTATCGAGGGCAGTGTTGGGTTGAGGTGATTTTGACAGAGGGAGAATTCAGAATGGGATGCTGCCTATCTGAGTCACAACATAGGCTCTTTCCTGAACACTAAAGGGCAAAGAGGCCAAAGCTTATCTCCTGGGTAAGTATTCCTTCAATCATCTACTAATGTTTTACTTAAGACAAGAGGAACCCAAGACCACCAAAAGGGACCACCAAAATGCCCGAGGCTACCACACAGCCGGAGGATGGGGAGCTGCTGACAAGATGGAATCATAAATTCCTTTTGGGGCTGGAGGCTTTTAGAATTAAACTGGGAAGTCTTTCTCTTCCTGTCTCATCTGGAGCCACATGCAGTGATGGACCGGTCTTTGATATTTAAAAGCAATCATTTAAAAGCAAGTCCTCCTTATCAATAGCCCTTCTTCAGGCTAAAGGAGGATATAGATGTAGGAATCCCATAGCAATGGGGCAGCTGTTCCTGCTCAGGAGAACCTCATCTGCTTTGCCTTCTTTCTCCTCAATTTTCTCTAATAAACTTATGAAATCGCACTCTAATGCTCAAGAATTTTTTTCTTAAACCATTCGCTGCTGGGCCCCAGAGCCCCT
Source organism: Solenodon paradoxus (assembly GCA_004363575.1). Taxonomy (NCBI): domain Eukaryota; kingdom Metazoa; phylum Chordata; class Mammalia; order Eulipotyphla; family Solenodontidae; genus Solenodon; species Solenodon paradoxus. The sequence continues at coordinate 1,218,070 of RJWH01000035.1, forward strand.
GCATCATCTTCGAGTACCAAATTCATTGCATTTTAGTCTAGGTTCATTTCTGGCAGAGGCATTAAAGTCCATATATTTAAATTTCTCCATTGTGAATAAACATTTTTTGTGAAATTTTCTCCTTTTCATAGATTTCTCAATTAAATTTTCTAGTTCTAGTAATTTATTCTTCAGGTTTCATTTAATAGAAGTTGACTCTAATTAATAAAATTAATTGTTCAGTCTTATCATTTATTTTTGATTAGAGTAAGTTATAACCAGATAAAGGATCTTATAAATATGAAGTTTTGGAAATGTTGAGTTTGCTGTAAAAAATTACACTGTTTAAATTACTTGCAATCATTTGCATGCACCAAAGGAAAACATGCATATGTATGTCTGTCACAGAAAAACAGGTTCAGCCAGTGGAAAGCAACAGGCTTCACGCACTTGGGAAAAGTTGAAAAATTTTATTTAAAGTGAGGCAGGAGTCATCTTAAATCCTTGCATTTATGTAATAAGTATAACAGTGTAAAAATACCATTCTATAGCATAGCTTTTGTGTTCATAATTATTTATTGATCACTTTCTTTTCATTTACATTTTCCTAGTTTCTCTTTTCTGAATTGCATTTATCATACTTTAATGTAAAAGACCACTGTCAGTATTTCAAGGGAATTTGGTTATTAAAGGTCTAGGTAAGGGGAAGTCAAGAAATTATCTCAGGACTGTTGTTTCTCATATGACCCCAGTGGTAATCTGGGATCCAGGAAACCACTGCTGCCTCTATTTTCCCCACTCTTACTCCCTACAGTGTCTTGCTGTACAGACACTGAAACTGGAGCCCAGTAAGCACAAGTACTAACAACTATTAACATGTTTGCCAGACACTCAGTTGCAGGAAGATGATACCAACCTCACTTCTAAATAATATGTCATTGCACCTCGTTCCTAACAACTATATTACATGAGCACTTTATGTGTGAGAGATGAGGAGATGAGTTTCACACTGTTCTGGTCACTGATACACAAGGAGGGAATAGAATGGGTGGGATGGAAGGTAAGTGGAACAAGCAATACCTAATGCCCACATTCCTTATATCCAACCTTTCTTTATAATGTCACTTGCAATTGTCATAATGGGTGTTATTTTTAAACCCAATCTGACAAATTTTCTCATTCAGTAGAATTGTCTTTTCATTTTTGGGAAAAAATGCTTTATTTTCATTTCTTTTGCTTCATAATATACTAAAGTAATTTGAATAAAAATGTTTTCTTCTTCCCTTTCCTTTATTGAGTGATATATTCAAATAATGATTTTTCTCACTGTGTGACTCTAATTTTTTTAATATGAAAGCAAATAACTGGCTATTTCCTCACTAATATCTTACATACTTCCCCTGACAATTAGATATAGCCCTATGAATATAATGGTTTTCTCTCAGTCTCATCTCTAGTGAGATCTTTAAAAGTTTAAAATTGTCTTCCTTCCTCCGCTGTCCTTTCATCTACTTTCTCCCTCTTTTTTTCTCCTTCTTCTCCCTTTCTGACCTCATCATCTACTTACCTCCCACTCTATGTTTTGTTGAGATGGTAAGGATCTTTTAGTACCAGAGTCAGTGTTGAACCATTAGTATTAGACATTTCTAGAGAGTTTTAACACTAATAATTTAGCTGAAATAATTGAGAGACTTGATTCAAGAACTTAAGTGACCCATTCTTACAGAGATTTCATTTTCCACTTTGATTTCAAATAGTTGGAACAATTTAAAATATATTTTTTGATCATCATTGATTTCTTTCCTCTCTATCCAGATAATTGGGAAATAGTTGACTATCAGTATAGATGCAAATGAACAAAAGTTATATTTAGTATACTAATTCTAATAGATAAAAAGATCCAGAATGGTGAGTATTATAAATAAGCATATGAATTGGGAATGAAGGCATGAGACGGTTGGAAGGAAAAACAAAAGTCAATCTGACAGGTAAAGTCAAATCTTAAGATCTTTTAATAAATACTATTTCAGGTGACATGAGGTTAAATAGTGCAAGATCTTGTCAGACATTTCCTGAGATAGACTGGATATTACATAATTTGTTTTTGAGGAGAGAATTAGTAAAATTATTTTAAAATTGTTTTATAAACTATGAAATAATATAAAATTATAAAGTATATTTTATTATATCTCCTTCCCCTTCTTCCTTGTTTACTCTTGTATCATCTGTTTACCAATTCTATTAATTAATTTTGCATTACCAGAAAAATCATTATATTAACCATGTCAGAAATCAGAATTGATGTAACGTATTATTTGATAGTTTAATGTATACTCAATATTAAGTGTATTTTGAAAATAACATTTATGGTAGAATATGCAATAGAAGTATAATTATGAACTATACACTTTAATATGCATTTCTATTTCCATTTAAATTATTAGCAGTGAAAGACATGAAATGTAAATTCCATGTAAGTTAAGAATATTTAACTAATCATAACATTTAAAATGAAATGACATTATGCAACTTTAATGTGATTCTTGGATGTACTTTTGACATATGTTTCACAGTCATATCTGGAGAATATTATTTTTGCTAACTTTCCAGTTGTTAAAAGTTTTCTTTTATGGTCTACTCTAGATAAGCCTTGATGAAGAATTAGTTATAATATAATTCTAAACACAGTCCCCTTGACTCCTTCATCTTCACGCAAGCACATCTTTTGCTTGATATTTTTGAGATCTCCAGATTCATTATGTATAGATGGATTTTTTAAGGCAGAATCAATAATATCATTTTGAATACCATCAATTATTTTTGACTTAAGAAAGTCTTCACTTAAGAGGATTATTCTTGTAGTACACACCTTGTTTATCTTTTCATTTTTGAAAAGGTCCTGTAAATGTGAGATAATCACCATTTGCTTAATACACAATTTTAATACATACATATCAATTGGTAATTTGTATATAGCATATATTTTGAATATCCAGAAACGATGACATTTTATATCAAAATTATGCAGTACTTACTGTGATATAGTATTTAAAATATATCATAATCATTACATCCATCTGTATATTATTATGTGACACTTTTAAGACTATAGATAAACAACAAGATGAGGAAGATCATGAGTGAATTATATTGACTTTTTTAAAGAGGAAAATTTGTGTCAATAATTCAATTAGAAAAAGGATTGCAAAAGTAGAAATAATTGTTCTTGACTAAAATAGATATTGGCATTATTTCCCATTTCTCACATTTATCTACCATCTATCTTCATCTTCATCATTATCACCATCATCATCATCTCTCATCTCTCTACCATGTTTGCACCATTTTTTCCTCAGTTTTTTTGTGACAATGTAACATGTGGAGACAGTGCATTTTTATTTTTACAATTTAATGCACAATAAGAATGTTACTTAACCATGTGAAGTTGTCAGCCAGACATGCTCCTTTATTCATCATGTCATGATAACATCCTCACCCTTTTTGTATATAACCGTTTACAGACACAAATACACACTTGAATGCATACAAACATAATGCTGGAGAAAAATGTTCCCTTCTGATCTATGCACACTTGTTGTTCTCTTTTCCTTAACCATCCTGTGGCTAAAGATGACCCATGACATATATCTGGAAAACAAAATATAGGTGGACATTTCACTCGCTTGGAATATTTTGATAGAAATAAGATTTATTCATAGTACATGGACTCCTCAAGGGCATTTTTAACATAACATTAATTTACATGACTAATCTGATTCAATTAGGATAAATCAGAAAAATAGCATTGCAAATAAAATGAATATATAGTGATGGTAGACATTTGGGAGGCAACAACAAAGGAAAGCAGTTACTAACTAGGGATAAGAAGTGCGAACATAGATCAACAGGGATAGCAAAACATCAAAAGTAAAAATAGTTTTCTGATGTTGAATAACTGACTGGGTTATGGTTCCTAATATGACACCAAGAAAGAGAAGAGATTCTGCAAAACATTGAAAGGTAACTGGGGAGTGAAAATGGAAAATAATAAAGGTGGAAATGTTTCTTTTCTTTCTTTTCTTTTTGAGAGTAAATAAGGCAGGAATGAAAACAAGAAGACAAGTAGGAAGAAGGAAGAGAAAGAAACTTCATTTATTTATTTGTTTCATTTTGGCTTTTCGCTTTGGTGCTGAGTCCCTGGACTCTACATGATTTACACATCAGCATCTCAGCCATGTCTGTTCACCATTGGTCATGGTAAAGACAGATTTCTAAAACACTGGATGTAAAAGAGTGCTGGAACAAGAAAAAGTTGTGGTACCAAAGTGGGATTTTCATACTGTTGATAGTTTATTCAATTTTTAAAAGATGCAACACATGTGGACATACCTGAACATACATGGGGACAAGAAAGAAAGAGGGGACGATGTATAGAGAGGAGAAAAATTATTGGAACAAGATCCTAGAAAACGTGGGAGGTTAATTAATAAGAATAACAAAGACGAAGAATTTACATATGTACAGGGAAAGGGACAAGTTTTCAGAGTAAAGGAGAGGGGGAATGAAATAAGGTGTGTGTGTGCGTGTGTGTGTCTTACAGAAATATTCGTAGACTGTGTAAAGTACTGTAAGTCCTGTTATGGCTTCAATTTTGTCATAGAAGGAATAGTGTTCTCTGTGAGTGGTTGAACTGGAGCATTCAGGAACTTGATGGCTTGAGAGATAGTTTGAAGAATTGGGTGCTGACTGCAGAAACATTGGTGGATTTGAATGTCATTGAACATCAACCTGAAGTTTCAGATTTTGACTTCAGATTTCTCTCATACTTTGTGTTACATGACTTTAACCAGACAAATTCAATAGTACATGACTGGATGAGAACAAATTTAGACCAAGGCTCTAAATCATGATGATGATGATGATTATTTTACTTTCTGAAGATCATTTCACATAAAATATTCTTTATAAATTATCAGATCCAAGTCTTTGCTCCTAATAAAAGCATTCCATTCCTCTTTTATGTTTACTTTATATGTATTTTACATCGTAGCAATTTTTCTAGTGCATTAGATAAATTTCTTTATGTCATATCTCAACTTACAAATAATAAATCTCTTTATTTGCACTTATTCAAGTATCTACACATTTCCTTGCATTATCTGCTTACTGGTAGATACAAATTGATAAGTATCCCCTGGCCTCACCAAATTTCTGAGATTTTATTGAGATTGTCTGTATAAGGGAATATATAACCAGACCTCTGTTGGTTACAAAGGAAAAATCTAGAGTTCATAGGTCTGACGGATGAAAAGGGAAACATTTATATGGTGAAAACTAAGTATTTTAATCATCGGATATATAAATTATAAAGTTCTGCAGTTCAATAGTCACTACCTACATGATGCAACAGAGTACTTGAAAAGCATCAAGTTCAAATTGATGTATTTTAAAAGTAAAATACAAGCCAAGTTTTAAGAAGTAGTATAAAAAACATATCTTTGATATTAAAATGAAAATATTATTTATAAGTGGAATGCTATAGTAAAATATTTTAGATCAAAAAGATGAAAATATTTAGATACATTAAAATTAATAAAATGTATCTTTAATTACTATTATTAATTAATTTCATTTGCTTTGTTTATCACTTTTAATGAGGTTACTAGAACATTTTAGATTGTATATGTCATTATTTATGTTTTACATTATATTTTTGTTGGATGCCAGATATTGACATAGAAAATAACATTGAATTGAAATTTAAGGTTGTATTGTCCTTTATTATTCTTTTTTACAAAATGATGCTAATTGTATAATATGCAATTTGCAAAGCTGAATGAAAACCTCCATATTCTTTATATGACATGTAACACATTCATTTTTACTTAAAAGCAATTTAAATAATTGCTAGAACTTCAAAAATATAGAGTCCAAGCATTTACTATTATAATCCATTAATATTATTCTCAGATAAATTTACCACATATTAATATAATTGAATGTCAAATTTTTTTTCTTATAAGTTTTTGAATTTCTAACTGCATTATAGAGATAGGTGGAGATTAACTGGTAAAATATTTAGTTTTATTCACAGTAAGTAATGACATCTATTGCAAGAGAACAATTTTTTGAATTCAAATATCAAAATCCTGTAGTGGTCATCCATTTCTGCATTAAATATTATAGGGTGAAGAAACATGAAAACAAACAAACTTTATATGACGAAACACAAGTATAAATTACACGAGATGGTAACAGTCTGGAAGGATTCTGATGAACATTTAAATGTCAAAAAATTGTCATTATATGTTGATGTCATATTAATGAACAGTCGTTAGCCATTTCATGAAAAACATGCCACCATCGATCTTTATGTGTTTACAAAATACGAACTATTTATCATTACTACTACTATTCTGAAAATTTAATTTATATATTGGAAGCAATAATATGAAATTGAGTTAGAATTTCAGATTTCTTAAACCTGACTTTCATCCCCTTTGTACTTACCATCTGTCCATAATGCTCTTAAAGCTGTTCAAAATAGTGTGATACCAAGAGAGAAACCATAAAGACACAACAGAAACAATTTATAAAAACACTGGATAAATAATTCATATGCACATATATTGAAAATATTCCTCATTTTCTTGTATTTCATATTTTCCTTAAAACCTTATAAGAAAGTGTGTATACCACTGGATATTCTCAATTTGTCTATCCAAAATTATTCCTCTAAAGATATACTATGCACAAGAACAGTGAATTTTCATTTACAGATACCACATTTTCACTTTAATGATTAGAGTTGTACATAGATTGCTCTCTGCTTCAGATAATAATGAATTATTTGAGTCAACATTTTATTGGTAATGAACTTCAAAATTGCCTCACAGATCATGTTTTAGGTTTTCTCTGATAAACCAGTAAAACCAGAATGAAAGCATCCATTGAAGTCAGAAATATAAATCCCATTCCAAGGAAGAACAATACATACAAGAATTATGGAAAAATAGATATTTGTAATACCTATCATAGTGATTATTCTTTGCTTTATTTGTGACCACATATTTGTGACAACTTAGCCTTTTCATTGATATTTTCTACATTATTTGTCCCATCTTCCTAATTAAAACCAGAAAATTAACTTATCATGACTCTTTTGCAGGTAACGTAGTTTTCACAAATCATATGCATTTTTGCAAGAACTATCAATAAATGCACCAAAAAAGAGAACTGAGTCAATTAATGCCTTATACAGTTTCTGGCAGATTCAACTTATATTCAGGAATTATATTAAACACATTTATTATGTCCTACAAATAATAGTTTTCAAATTTCAACATATCAAGAAAACTATATTTTTGTTTAGCAATGTAAACTTTATCAAATGGAAACTTTGCTACCTATTATAGGTAAAACCTCTAAATGCATATGTTATGATAGAACCTGAAGAAAACTATAGATATATTATAACGACCAGAAAAAACAAGTTTCAGGTCAAATGACAGAAATAGTTTACTTGGAAAATAGTAATATAGTATTACTAGCATGTTCAAACCCATCATTTGGAAAGAACGATTCAACTGTATTCAGACATATCTAGTGAAGACCCTCACTGACATATAAGTTGAGAACAAATGGCAAAAAAATTTTTGGACTTTCAAAAACATTGAGGCATTTGGGTGTGGGAGTACGGAAGGTAGAAAAATTTTGCTAAGAAGGTGAGGGATACTTCTCACGTAAATACTTATGTTACATGAATTTGAAATGAAATATTAACATTACATTACTTAGCAGCAATAAATGCAATATTATCCGCTAGTCCCATTTCAAGTACTAGTACTCATTATTAATATTTCTGTCAAATTAAAATATGGCAACTATATATCCCAGAACATAGCTTATAGTTGTCGAAGCACTGCTCACTTATGTAAGTAAATGTGAATAAGCAACCCCAAAACTAGAGAGCTTATTGATAACAAAAGTGAAGAAGAGAAAAAATAAAATGTTATATTTAGGAGTTCTTTTGAAAAGAAAGAGTGATCACAATTGATTAAGAAAAATTAAAGCAAATAAAACACGTTAGTAGATCCTAGTTGGGGGGAAAAAAATGGGCAGTGTCAGAAAGTCACAGTCTGATAGTGTATTCAGCAATGAGAATTCACATGTTAAATGAGTGTTTGAGAAACTTAAATAGTAGGAAAACATGAGAGACAACATTAATTAATAAAAATAAGGTCTCATTCAGGTTTAGAATGAGTATTTTTCAGTGGAAAAAATCTACAGAAACAGTAGCTACCAAATTCTTGCAAGAAGATTCAATGTAAACTCTGCCCCCAAATATTAAAGACCTGACTTATGCTACAGTACAGTCCTGAGGAAATGTTAGTAGAAATAGATACTACTTGAATGTAGTGTATTGTATACTGAGCAATCATTTGCAAATTAAAATGATATCTTTTGAATATTATTTTCTTATAGAAAATATACCATAATAATGTTCCTGCTTGACCTAAAGCATCATGAATGTAAAAAAACCTAATATTGGTTTATAGATAGAAAATTATATGCAATATATATTATTTCTAGCTATGAGTAAATAAACAGGCAACATGTTTGCCTAATTATGTTTTCTTTAGCACAGTGATAATTCTATGAGTACTTCTTGCTTATATTGTACTGAACTAAGTATAGTGGAATTTAAAAAAAGAACTAAAGAGATAATGTTTTATTAAAATACTATAATACCAGCATATATATATATATATATATAGGTTTCAAGTTTTTATCTTGTGCAATTAGCACTTATTTTATGTATCTGAATATCTAAAATAAAAAGGATACCTCAGCAAATTATGGAATTTAGAATAGTTTCTTCAGGGAACACATCTCTGAGGATACCCTTGGGAAAACATTCACTTAACTTTTTTTGCTTTTTGGGTATTTGGGTATTTTTTTTTAGAGAAAATGAAGCATAGAACCTGTTTTACTCTTCTTATGATCTCATTTTAAATACCCCTTTGGCAACTAAAAGTATTAGTGATTTAATAGCTGATCTTTCTTCTAAGTTCAATGTTGTGGTCTCTCTATATAGATATATTTGGGCAACCAAAGTTAATTTATAATCCTGCTTACATAAGTGGTTTTAGCAAGTCCATAGGTATAATTGGATGAGCACTGTGTGGATTTCTCTAATTAGAATTTTCAGTAAGTTAACTGGGAACTGCTTCTACTCTGATATGCATGTGTAATTTCCACTAAAGTGAGCAAGCATAACTAAGGACAATGTTTTCCCCTTTGAGCACTTTGAATTCTATGTGCTCCAGATGCTATGGAGACTCCAATGACTATTCTCCTATTCAAACTGTTGATTTGTTATGGCAATATAATTCCTTACGAAATCACTTTTGTTTGTTTAAATGAAGTTTTAGACCCCTCCAAAGTAATATAAGTTCTGGTTACGGAGGCGTTGACTTTTAAGTGATGGAAAAAATATTTGCTAAGTGAAATGAAAATATTTGTCAAGACCATCAGACTTCCAGTTTGATGATTCTGGACAGGATGCTGATACTAGCTGGCAGACAGATATGAACATCCCTGCAGATGAAAATGCAAATTTTATTGCTGAAAACAGCAATACACAGAAAGGCCATAGAGCCTTTCAGCTTTCTGACAGCAGCTTGCAGAATCAGTGCACTGAATCACTCAATATCTTTAAGTGTCTATCCTATTCTGGAACTCACATAAACATCTGTTCACTTTGTACCCATGCCAAGTTCCAGTTTTAAGAATATACAGGCTTCTAGATTAAATAACTGTTGGGTTAAGCATTTTCTCTAGAGTAGATTGCGATTGAACATACTCTTAATCAAAAAGAAATAGTTAAGTAAAAGGTGATAGTAAAACATCATATAGCGATCTTATCCATAAATATATAATTCTTATTCTAAAAAAAAAACTTGACATTACTGAATTAAAAAGTTATACTGCATGTAAAAACTGAGATGCATTAATTCTACAATGTAAATAAGAAGTTTATTCAACAAACAGTGATTCTTGGATGCCAGGGCCTCTGCTAGCTTGAGTGGAAATAGAGAACAATGGTACTCTCTATTAAACACTCAGAGTTCTAAAGGGACATAGTCCTATAAACAACTAAGTTCAGTAAAATATGACCATACTTTGTTTGAACAGAACATTCTATGCTCAGGATAATTTTGATGCAATCTCTCAACACAAAGAAACTCCTCTTCCCTAAGTAGAAGAATATTTGACTTTAAATATATCATTGATAATATACTTTCAGAAAAAAGTAGCGCTTTTAATAGATGATGACAAAATCTAATGCTGCCATCTTCCAATAATAACCGGGTATCCTTAAAGCTCTAATCAAAATATATATTCACTCCTATGTTCATAGCAGTACAATTCACATTAGCCAAGACACGGAAACAATCTAAATGCTTGTCAACAGATGCCTGGATTAAAAAACCAAAACCAAAAAACCAAAAAAACCCTCAGCACTATGTATTATCAATGGAATTCTACGCAGCTGTCCAAAAAAGATTAAATCATGCCTTTTGCTACAACCTGATGAAACTAGAAATGATCATGCTAAGCCAAATAAGCCTGAGGAAAAAGGAGAACAGGGTATTTTTACTCATATATGGAATATAAATAAATTAATGGACAAATCTCAACAAATTCCACAGGATGGAAGACTGCATAAGGTGGGGAGGGGGGCAAGGCATAAAGGAAGGACGACATTAAGATGATGGAAATCTGGGGGTAGCTGTGGTATGAAATACATAGTCTAGAGTCTAGATTCAATATTTTAAAAAAACATGTAGCAATAATAAAACTATTAACATAATAACAGCCATTTGTTCTTTAGAGCTACCCAGAATACCAGATTAGATTCTGACCAACGTTGGAAACATGGTGACTGAGGTGTTTAAGGTTTACACAGATTCCAATGATTAACATTTATTAGAAATTATTACTTCCAGAGAGATTATTAAGCTCATTCTATTTCCCTAAATAAATTTATTATAGAGACTTTTAATTTCAAATGTGTCAAGTATCTTATTGCTGCTCTTGTACTTCAAGTAAAGTAAAAATTTTTGCTTTTGCTTAAATTAGACAAAATACAGTCAAGACTGCATTATTTATAAACATTTAATATGTCATATATTTCATGTTCAGTTTTCTCCTATCAACAATACAATTCTATGTTTATATAATACAGTCACATATTAATTTAACATGACTGGGAAAAATATAATAATGATTGTGTGCAATAAAATCCTTATGTGCTTTTTGAACTCAAAGTTAGAAAAGCTTTTATTTTATTTTATTTTCAATTTTTCAAGAAAATGTACAGATGGGATTGAAGGCAAGAAGAGAGAAGAGGAAAAACATTTTATTTTATTTTTATTTAGTTTTTTACACTGATTGTTTCTGGCCAGACTCAGTACTCAAACCCAGTCAATATGTGGCCTGAGCTCCTTCAAGATGTGATAGACCTAACCAGTACTCCACCAGAGTGTGCCTTGTTACTTATTTTTTAAACATATTTATGCCTGTTTTTCTTCATCACTTTGAAAAACTAGAGATAATTATATTTGCCTTATCTCTAATTCCATCTATATATGCTTTAATATTGTTTCCTTCTCTTCTATTATTTCTAACTTTAATTAGGATTTTAGCAATATTCTATACAGCATGAGTTCTTACTGTACATTTCTAATATTTTCTTACAGTGTTCTTTGTTAGTAATATTCTCCTATCATGATTGATTCTGAAAAGTATGAAAAAAACCCTCAAATTTCACAAACTCATTTCTAGTAGTGCAAATTATTCTAGGTGGTGAATAACTCATATGTATATCTGTAATAGATGGAAGAAGCTACTATGAAAAATGAGGTAAGGTACAAACTTGTAATTTCAGGACTGAGAATGACTGAAAAAATCGCCACATATCAAGGTCGATTATTTTTTTCTAAATTCTCTGAGGATGTTCAGGTATTAAAAAATAACAAATGCCATCCTTAGGTGTCAAAACAATAGTAAAACAATTTATACATGGTTATATTAGGTGACAGGCCTATATTAATATCAGCCAACTTTCTTAATAATTTTTATAACTAAAATTGTTGAATGAATGAGGTCAGTGACTTTGTCAGCAAGTGGCCATACATACCAATGAGAGCTGTTCTTAAAAAACATGGTTTTCTTTCTAGATTCTTCTGTGAAGAAAAGCTTTCTAAACATCGTTAAACAAAGACAAATTTTAATAATTTCAGGATCACCATATGTTTGTTTTAAAAATTATTTTATGTGGAAGAATGATCTTCTTGTAGCTAATGAATTTTACTTCTGAAGACAGACTTTATTTTTCTATTAAAATATGTAAGTTGGAGAAAACAGAGAGATCCCTTCCCCCCATACACACACTTGAAATTAGGTATTCATGTTTTTCATTTAATTTATTTCTCCCCACATTTTTTATTGATGAGTTTAAGCTAAGTCATGATGTTCTTATTCATTCAACTGATGTTTGAAAAGAGGACTGAGGATAAGCATACCATTCCTCAGAAATTCATGGTTCCCACACCGCCAGAAAAAGCCTGGTAACATATCAGCAATTGGGTTTCTAATCATATAGTTATTGCAGGTCACTGACAGGGAATAATGAACACACAGCAGATATGTTTTCAATAATAATTTTTCCATTTTTGTTTTAGGAATCCAAAGGCTGTTCATATCCTCTGACAAACACTTAGAAAATTCTGTGGCTTTAATATCCTATTTGAAACTCTATGTTATTACACTTGGGACATGAAATACAATTCATTTTAAGTCCATGGGTAGAGCTCCCATTATAACGCTGTCATAATTTAGCAGCATTTGATGAAACTGTGAAAGTTATTTATCTAATCAAGGTAATCTATCATTTAAATAAAGGAATATGGTGAGCATGACTGTAAAGGCACATATTCATAAATCTTTTTTAAAGGACAACACAGAAAAGTAGACTTTTCCAAAAGCCAACACATGGCAGTTGAATGGTGGTATATGTAATTAATCAATAGCGATACTATATGTAATTTTTGCTTTTCATGTATGATAGTTGACATTTGTTGATATTTTCTGTTACTAGGCACTGATCAGCTCTTTAATCATTATAACCTCATAAAACTTTTATAAGTTATTTGATAAATCCTGTGAATCCAGAGTTTAAAGAGAATTCCCTGTGATGAATATTCTAAACTATTTCAGAAAGGTGGAAAATGTGAATTGTGTTTTTAAGCAGTGTATAATTGCTGGCACATGTTTTTTTTTTATTATTCTAAAGTTTAGGAGGGGACATTATAAATAAAGAACATGTGAGAGGTCAGCAACAGAGTTATGATGACATCATTAGAAAATATTGACAAGATCAATCATTTATTATAATGCAATGGCTTACAATTGCTGTAATTATAACTTGAGATTTTCAGAGGATTTTGTACTCCTGGGTAAAATTGCTAATCTTATTTAATGCTAATATCTGTTAGCTATTGTGAGAAAGGCTGTACTAGTAAGAATAATAAGATATATCTTACACTGAGTAAGACCATACGGGATGGGTGCTTTTCCCATTGGCAAAATTGAAGCATAACATTTAACCTCTGTTCAGGGTCACAGGAGGAACAAAGACACAAAGTGAATTTTCTCAGAGAGGAAGTGGGGAGTCATGGTGAAACAAGGAACTAGAAAAACTTCATTTTTGCTGGGCTACTCCTATAACTATTTATGTTTAGGGTGTGACCTCTACTCTTGTAACCACTTATGTTTAGGGTGGGACCTCTACTCATGTAACTACTTACAAAAACAACACTAGGTTTTAAATACCCTGTATTATTTGGGTTCAGGGCCGCTCGATTTGGGTTGATGTTTTCCCCCTTGCAGCCACTGGCTAGTAAACTCCTCCTAAATTCTCTGACTCTGATATGTTGCTCTGATCTCGTTGGATACTTTGGAACAATGGCATGTGATTAAATTGTACAAGAGAGGGGCGTGCCCTTGCTGCTCAGGTAGCTGAGTTGCTGGTGTGGCTATGGAAAGCCCAAGACCTGGGTTTACAACCTGCAGCAAGGTGATAAACCAAAACAAAAGCATTAAAGATGCTTTTAATCTCCATTCCTTTCTTCAAATGCTTCTTCTTCTTTTCCTCTACTTTCTTAATGACATTTGTACAGTAGAGATAAATTGGAGATTAAAGATTACTGAGATTCTGAGATAAGTAAAATGGGGAAATAGTATTGCCACTGTCAGAATATGAAGTCAAGAAGGGAATTTAAATCTAGATGCTCTAGATGATATATTATTAGAAAATTGCCTTTAGTTTACATGTAAGTGTCAAACCTTGGTAAAAGGCCAATTTATTTATACACTCTCAGTGTTTAAAGTGAAAGCATGATCTTGGCAGAGGAAGAAAAGAGAATTCTGATGGTACTCTTTATTTACACCAAGAACAGAATTCAATAATAGATCATTCATTGCTTAATTTTCAGTTGTTGAAAGAACTGCATGTTAGTGTTAATGAAGAATCTGCACATTCGTGGTGAAGCAGGGTCAATATTATCATCTGTGGACAGAGAAAGTTTAAGTTCAAATTTACTTCTAAGACTTACTAATGTGACAACAGGCACATATGTATTAGAATTTCTAAATCGTCATATCAATTTTAAACATGCGAACCATTTTAGATATGGGCAAAGCGTTGTTTCAATGAGATAGAGCATGTAAACATATTTTTATATAAGCATGGTGGTTTTCAATGATGACCAGTAAAGTGAGAAGCTCACACTTTCAACAGCAGAGAATGTTCCATTGCATTTTTCTTTGTTAGATAAAGGAACTGATCTCATTATGACACAGGGTCAGTTAATAGTCCTGGGTTTGCCATAGTCATTATTGAATGCAGTGGGCATAAACTGAATCAACAAACATTTGATGTCTGTTTTGGGAAAGTAGTCTGAAGCAGTCTGTGTTATTTTGAAAGAATAGCAATTAGCTATCAGGGGAAAAGCTAAAATCAAAATGTCTGTGTGTGTGTATGGCTGTACCTACTCAATTTATGTTTAAAAACATAATAAATTATTTCTGTAATCTCCTTATTTCAATCTGAACACCCCTTTTCTTAACTGAAATTTCCTGGTGCTTTAAATTATTTTATTGTAGTACATTTATACTATATTAGTCTTTAAAATAGTAACTTGGCTATTTTAGTGATTTCCATATGATTTAAAATGTCTCATTATTTAATTTTACTGATCGTTCAGAGCTGTCCAGCTGGAAATCTGTATAACTCAGAGATAATTATAAAAAGGGTAGAAGAATGTTAGAACTTCAATCCCAAAATACAATGCCTAACCAGGCAAGAATGCTGTTGGAAAATGTCCTTGACTACTCTAATATCAAAAAATATCAATTAGGTGGGCAAAGGTTAAGACTGACAATTACCTCCAGTTGCTACCCAAATGGTCACTGTGCATTCTGGCATTTTATTCATCTTATTTCAAAGAAATGAGAATTTAAGTACACAAAGTAATTACCTGAAGGCTGATCAGACAGTGTCTCATCAGAATTCAGCAACAGCGTGAAAGAGTGAAAATGAGCATAAAGTGGAGAAGAAAGAAAAAACTGGCAAAGATAAAGAAAAATCCATGTTGTTCCTGAATTGATATGTGGAAGAAAGGGTGTTTGTATGACTTTGCATTCTGTTTTCCACTTTTTAATTTGGCATATGACTAGAAACTTAATTGCTTTCAATTTGTAGTTATAATTCATACAACCTTAAAGAACCAAGCATGGTCAGAAAGGAAACAGATGGAGAGGGCACTGCCATATACCCTTCTGTGGGCTTGTCACTATATTGTTATTCAAAGCATAAATTCACAGAGTTAAAACAGCACTGAAAAAAGGAGACACCAACCATCATAATTGAGATATATACATTGTGTAATAAAACACAGCCACATTTGTAATAAAGACCCTTAGCATATTCTGTCAGGTGATTTTCGTTAAATTAAAAAGATCCCTGGAATAAATCCAGCTTCTATGAAAAGAAAACAGATGTTTTATTTTATGTTTACTCAGACTTGGATTGACATCTAATTATTTTACACATGAGTCTGGAAGTAAATATGTACTGTCATTTATTTCCCAGAAAAAAGTTGACAAGTAGAATAAGCAATAAATATGACAACTACCTCTTATTGGAAATTTTTTGCAGTTGTCATGAATTTCGGTTATGAGATACTGTCTCTAATTTAGAAGTCTAGAATTAGTTTGGATGAGTAACATTAAAGGTAACCATTTAAGGTAACTTCGTGGTTGAGATAAATTGAATGTATTTTTAGAGTCTGAAATCATTCTTTGAATAAGCACATAGCAGTGGGCAAAAAAATAAAACATGAAATATGTGGTGGATATGCTATTAATTTAGATAAACTGAAATAAAGCAAGAAGATATATGCTATAGTTGCATAACAAATGATACACGCATACACACATAAATATATATATATTCTTGGTAATAAGATGAAAATATAACTAAGATGAAATATATGTCCATAAATTCAGGATTGTTAAATAAGCTATGGTACAGTCTTATAACAAAATATCACAGAACCCCAAAATTGACAATACATTTATATATACTTAAAAAAGCTCTTTATGATACATGTGTATTTGGAATAAAATTTTTAGTATAATTCTGTTTGCATTTAAATAATAAATATAAATTATTAAAAACAATGATTGCAAATTTAAATGTCTTGGAAGGAAGAAACAGAACTGCAATTGACTCTAAGAAATAAAAAAATGTAGTCTGACTATTTTTATACAATAACATATAAATTTTAGTATTTTTAAAAATATTACTCTGTCATCTCATTTTGCCCTGAGTTCTATCCTCCTTTCATGAAACCTGACTTTTTGTATTTTAAGTAATTCAAAGAATCCAAATACTCTTTGAAGATATAGTCTAAGAACTTCTATGTGTCCTTGGTATGAGATTGTATTTTATTTGAACAAAAATATTTTGTGAGAACATTTCTATTTACCTGATTCAGGAACTGATTTCTGGAGGAAATATTTAGTGTTCCTGTGTTAAGTGAATCAGAACATGGTAATGATGCAATTCAATTCAATTCAATCTCTCTCAGAAAACATGTATAATGATTTTTTAATGACTACCCAAAAAACACTTTCAATATTCTAAATTATTTAGCTTAATATTGTTTCAAATTTAATAACCATTTTTAATGATCTATATTGTAAAGTGCTGCATATATAATGGCATAAAGAAAATCATTTACAGTTTAGATTAAATATTTAACTAAATGAAGACATAATTAAAATGACCACTGTACAACATGAATGGATATTCTTTTGCAGATCAGGCTTTAGCTTTCTTATTTGTTTCTGTGATTATAAGCCTTCAAGTGTTTAGTGATGAAGCAATATTATATATTGAATAAGCTCTAAATCTAAATCTACATTGAATAGAGGAGAAATGTGCAATTTTCAAACGTTAAAAAAAGCTTTTTAGTGCATCCTGCTGTAGGGGCAGTGAGATCAATGGCTTCCAAAGGAGACCAAGGCACATTCCCCTGGGTTCGAGTCTCAGGTCCAGAGGGAAAGAACCACTGTGAACAACTTAATTAAACATGAAATACAATACTGTTTCATCCTCTTTCTTCCTGCCTGCCTGCCTACTTACCTTCATTCCTGGCTGCACATTTCCTTATATATATATATATATATATACATATACACACACAGTTTTGAAGAAAAATTCACATTCTGAAAAACTAGCAGATATCTTTGGTTTATTAATTTTTCAAAGATTGGGAGAACTAAGAATACAGTCCTATACAGTATAACCTGTATATTTCATCAATGTTATATCATCAATGTTTTCAGAGATATTAAAAGTACAGAATCAAAATAATATGAACTAATTTATAAAACCCTTACCTGGCTCTTGTAATGAGACTGGCAGTAACACATTCCCTGAAAATGTGGAATTTGAACAAGATGAGATTTGCAGTTAATGCTCTTTAGTTTTTCAAAGGAATAGATGAAACAAAATTAACCCTTGGACACTTGCAATATAACTGAGGAATAGGGAATGGGATGGGGCATTCGGTGTCAGGATTGGGGAACATTGGTGGCAGAGTCCACTGGACAATGGTGAGGAACACTGGCGATGTGGTGGAGGACGGTGTGTGTTGATATACATCTAAGGAGTGGGAAACTGCACATATTCCCATGTGAGTTTATTTTAATTTGTAAAACAAAGTTGCTACAATAAAACACTAAAAAAATAAAAATACTATTTAATTTATAATTTATAGCTTTTGAGTGTGGTGGACAAGTAGAGACATTTATTGAATGAAAATATAGGGAAAAAATGTGAAATGAAAGCCAAGGGAAGGAAACTTGATATGTTTGCAGTCCTCAGCACTTAGGAATACACATGGTCAAGTGTAAAGGAAATAAAATAGAGCAATGAGATGTAATTACTTGAAAAGAAAGCCAAGAAAGGGACCAAGGAAAAGAAATGAGGTTGTGTAAAAGAAATATCAGTGAGAGTGCCATAATAGAAAAGAGGAAAACTTTTAAGGAGGTGCCAAATGTAACAAATGCCAAATGCAGCAATATGTTATAGATATACATCTATTAAAATGTTTACTTAAAATGATTACTTTTCCATAAACCTGATTTCCTGTCAATATTTTCTTACTAAATAATATTTTCACTATTTCACTTTCAGAAAAGTGAGACATCATGACAACATCTAGAAATGTTCGATAATGCTATAAGGATTTAGAATTATATTTCAAGTGATCTTGCTAAATAGATTCAGCAAAAGTTGAATTTCAGTGGATTGAAAACCAAAAGAGAAAATACACAATACTCTTTCAAAATAGTTTAAGTGAAAAAGAAAAAGAAAAAAAGAAACATATTACGGGGCTTAAACTTTTAGATACATAAAGGAGAATTAGTGGAGATCTCAATAGAGGTTTGATGACAGAAAATTGAGCATTTATACATGATGATCTTAATTTTATTAGACAAATAAGGGAAAGGAAGTCATCTATGGTGGCGTTGTAGAACTTGAATTCAGCAGTAAAGATAAATAACATTGGATGGAATTAATTTTCTGAAAAAGAAAAGCAAAAAATCTTCCACTTGCCAATAGGGAGTTTAATATTGTTGCATCCATTATCTGATCCTATCCTGAAACTTCTGCTTGTTCCAGGTGGAAATTCTTCAGTTCCAGTTGTGTGTATACACAGCAGTTCTATTAGACTTCTTTTTTCAAATATTGCCAATATCCTCATGTTCTCTATTAACAATAAGAAGGCCAGAGGAGGACAATATATTAAAGATCTTTATATCTTACACAACTAATTACAAGTATTAGTCTGTTCGTTATGAAAAAATACCTAAAGACAGTGTCTAATCTAAGATCAAAGTTTCTGACAGTGTAACATTTTATTGTCTCCTATTACAATATACTGCCTGCTACTGTGTGTATAGATAGGATATGAAAATCAGCGACTTATGCTTTTATAGATTATTTTTTGTTATTCATTAGTTGCATTAATGGGGGAATACAAAGAAAGGTATTTGAAATACTTATCAAATGATGATGAAAGACACTTTGGGAATGATGAAACTTTCTTAACAAAATCTGTTTTGTTTGTTTTTAAAGCACTCATAATTTGTTATCTAGATTTGCAACTCTATGGCAAACACAGGAAATATAGAGAGAAGATCTTACAAATCATTACATCAACCAAGGGAAGTCTAACCTACAACTGAAACAAAAGAGCTGGAACAGGAGTATCTTCCATATTTGTGCTGATAGCTTCACTTTGAAATAACACAGTGAAATAAATAGCAACAGACTTAAGTTGGAAAAAAGTGCATGTTGGATATCACTTCATGGAAGACAGATTGAAATCTTTTAAGTGACTCCATGACAGAAAACAGTGTTTCATATTGCCACATTGTTTGGATTCCAGGGAAGCTTTTGAAATAACTTGCCTGCCTTCCATAGGTTATTTCAGAAAAAAAGCTATAAACCTCTCCAAATCCCTGAAAATGAAATGAGAAATCCTACTGAAAACAGCTTCAGTTGTTTCTTCAGGAGAAGAGAAGGTGATGATGTGGCAACAGATGCTCAGCTTTTCCCTTGGTGGCAAAGCATATTGGTGATTTCAGTAGGGCTGGCAACTTGAAGAAAGCAATTAAGTTCTTTGTGAGTGATAGTGGTAAAGAAACCAAAGGAATTAGGACAGATTAAAACAAAGAAAGATAAATATTTTGCCCAAAGAGATTGAAGCAACCTGACCGCAATCACTTTGGCAGGAAATAAAGTGATACATATGGTCATGGGCACAGTACCTTAATGTTCCAACTGCGTATTTCATATAAAATGGTTATTAGAAGCATTATAAGATGTCCCATGAGTCATATCTAGAAAGTATCTTTGGTGAAAGTAGTTGCTGACAGCCTTTTAAAAGAGTTAAACAGTGTGTAGATACGTTTTGAAACTATTTTTCAGAGGAGCATTAAAATGTTTGACCACGAATATACTTAGAACGAATTTGGGGAATACCGTGTTTGAGTTTAAAATCTATTCTCTAATTTTGCATAGATATTATATAGTTAGATTGTAGAAAGCTTTATTTTCAGACATACTTGTCTATTTCTACATTCCTACTCATTTCTTATCCTGTTGTAGTGGGCTAACATTCTCACTATTACTTGCTGATGTTATACATGTACAGTCAATAGGCTCTTTTTTTTAATTTAGGTAACCCAACCAGTAAATATACCTTAAAGAGTTGCTTAATCATATTTTTTCAATTATCTTAAAAACTGAAATTAAAGATGAGAGTGATTTTATGGATCTAACACTAGAAATTGAAATGTTGAATAAAAAATATTAACTAGTGTCAAAAGCACAGATTAAGAAACCAAGTTTCTTCAGCAGGGAATTCCAGCTCCATTTTATCATGACCCATTTTGAGTTTGAGTGATAATTCTTACCTATTAGAGAATATTTGACCCTTCTTTGACCCCTCCTCCCCACCTTCTCAAGGATGACTCTTCTAGATGGTACTGAAGATCCTAGAAGAACTTAGTAATCCAAGGATTTAGAGTTAATCATGAAATTACTTAGGAAAAGTGAACTAACAATAAGTGAGTTCTATGCTAACTCTTCTCACTCACCTCCTTCATACACATAGGATCCTAAGAAATAGAGTAAGATTGTAAGACACATTTACTTTATTATTGGACTGAAAGACTACTCATGTCAAACTGATTCAATGAAAATCCACTAAATTTATGTACCTTCTAAATTTTCATTAAGTCCTCCAGTCTCTTCCCTGTTCCATGTCCTCCTAGCACTATGGCAATGACGCTTGTATTTTAAAGAATCTCCTTTATTTTTCTATTGATGATTCATTATAGATAGTATATCAAAATCATTTAGCCGGTATACACCAAATATTCCAAAATACAAATTATTTTTTTTTAATTTTCAAAACATTTAAGACAAGAATCTGAAATTAGAAAAAGCAGAACAATTGAATTGCATTGCCATTAAAATTCACCTTGAGACACATATAAAAAATATTTTTTCCTTAGTATCTGATTCTACTTAACTAAAATTTTCAATATTCTTTAAAAATATTAACATTTTTTAATTGTTATAGTTGATATTTTCATTATGATGTGTAAGATGTAAGGTGTGTAAGGTGTAAGGTGAAAAAAAACTTTATAAACCACTTATTAATTTAAAAACCTGTGATGTCATAGTTATGTTATACATGAAATCCAAAATAGTATGTGAGCTTAAATTATGTTAAGACAAACATTTCTTGAATGTATACATGAACTAAAAATAGAAAATCTAACATGTGACTAAGAAAATATTTGAATAAAACACATTCAATGTAACTATGCTTGAAATTTCAAGATATTTATATATATAAAATATATATTCTTCATAAGCAAGAGTAAAAGAGCTGAGAGTCGATAATAATTAAAAACATAAATATCAATTTAATTCATTCTGAACCCTACACGATTTTTAACTGCAGCAATTTCACTTATAATTTTTTTTATTATGACTAAAAAGACTTTCTATTCTCACAAATTAGGTTCCAGATGCAATGACACCTAAATATGACATCAAGTCCATTGTGAAACTGAAGAAGAAATCACATGGCTCAAATTCATAAAGAAATATCAAACTTGCACTTTCTTACATGTCAACAGCATTGTTTCATAATTTAACTGACACCAAATACAGCTATTTAAGAAAATTATGCTGTATTTACATCCTAAGCAGTCATGGAGCTAGGTTATCTTTACTGAAGATTAAACAGTTATCTCAAGATACTTTGACATTGATTTAAAATTTAAAAGGATATGAACACAAGTACATTAGGCATTAAATGTAGAAAGGACAATACTTGATCTTCATCTCTTCAAAATTTGAAATGGGGTGGAAGGCATATATGATGGGGGATAGTGGTTAATCTTGGAGGTAATAAGAGGATGAAAGCATCAGTTATGAGACACATTTTGTTAAAGATTTATTAGAAGAGAATCGTGAAATAAAACTAGTATTAAAATACATGTCTACTTATGATGGAATAAACAAGGTATTAAACATAACTGTCCCTGTAATAAAGCTTTCTTCAGAAACAACAACAGCATCAAGATAACCTACATGAGAACATCACTAAAAACAGAAATAATTTGGTGTCCTTGTAGGCTCAGGCATTATGTCTGTGGCTCCAGTATAGTCCACATAAAATCCCAAGGACCCAAGTTTGAAAGCCAGTACTAGGGGTGCAGACAATCAAAATAAACAACTAAAAAAATAAATAAGTGTTTCCTCCTACCTTCCTTCCTGCCTACTTGCCTTCATTCCCACCTTCTTCCTTCCTCTAAAAGTAGACATACAAACAAAAGAGAAACAATTTAAAATGAGCAAAGCATATCCATAACTCTATAATAGCATTTTAAAAACAGAAGAATTTGCTCCTCTTAATAGGAGTGATTCCCCAATCAAACCAAGTACTTAGAAAATATCTATATAGTTTACATCCCAACTCTACATGACAACACCTTTGTTGATAAACACAGATATCAAAATTGCTGTCTGTCCTGTAATCTTAGTATGATGCATCAAATTCTAGAGAGATTTTCTAGTCATTGTTCAAATAATGTAGGTAGATTATTAAATACAATTTTGGACCATATATACACTTTACGCTAAACTGAAATTTTTAGACTAACCCTATCATATAGATTTCACTCAAAGACACAGTAACTTCAATGAACAAAAAATAATCTCTTTACAACCCATCTAAACTTATACTTTATCCATCATTCCACAGTCATCAGCTTTTTTAGTTTTACATTCATAGGACATCATAACTAACTGCACAATCCAGGAGAATACCAAAGGTCAAGGTGAGATGTGAAAAGCAAACTAAATTCTTGAGCCATCAATAGGAAAATATTGACACTCTGAGCAGTGTTAGGAATAACAAAAACACCCAATACTTGATAAAGACTATGACCTTTCATGATAGTGTTTCCAAACTACCCAAGGAGCATCTAAAATGCATCTGATGATTGGAAGAAGGGAAACTCTGACCTCAGTTTTCAAAGCCAGCAAAGAAATAATTGATGCTAGGCATCACAAATCAAGCCTGGTTGCTCTAAAATAATCTAATTTTGTGCTATTCAACATGCAATTGAAAAAAAATACCAAAGTACAATGTTAATAATAAATATACACAATTATAGTTAAATAATGTATCTTATATGGGGGCCTAAGAAAATTCTATCAGAACAATAGACTATAAGCTAGGGTAGACATATGCCTAAAGATATAGTCCTTCTAAATAAGTCAATGCTTAGTTTAGGAAAAGTAATGAATTGAAAATGAATGATATTGCATTAACATTTAAGAATAATCTTTTAAAAAGATCATATATGTTAAACTATTCTTCAATATATACACAGAGAATTACTAAAAATATGTAATTTACTATCATCCTTTAAAAACAGTGTTTTAGTATGATTTATTATCATGACTTAATAAAATAGCATAAATTAATTACTCCTATATGATAATAAATAACATGCTAGATAATTTATGCTGGACTGTTTCATATTAATTCAAATTATATCTCTTGGGTAGTTTATTTTGCACAATGCATTCAGTTAAGTTTGGTTCTCTTCCTTAGTTGATTTTTACTGTATGTTTAAAAATACATCAATATGCTCATTTCTTCAGAAAAATATAATAAGGTATATATTTAAATACGGGTTGGCTGCTTTGAGAATGCAGACTTAGATTAGGTGACAGATATTTTCTGTTGTCAAATGAACTAAATCTGAAGTTCTAAGCACAGGCAATGATAAAAGGTTTTTTTTTGACAACACTTATATTGACAGAGTATTAACACATAAATGATTACTTTCCCACGTTTTATTGAGTTTCTCTAAGTGAAAGAGTAACAGTCAAACTGTATTATAATAGCAAATCTTGATAATGTCTTAGTTACATTTCTCCGAAACAACAAAATAGTCTAATTTTGGGTTATAAAAAGAAATTTCTTTGAAAGTCCTGGCTTATAATCTTTGCCTTCAAAAACTGAACATGCAAATATTTTAATTTTAAATGTCAGCTTAAATATTATTAAAATCATCAGTGTGGCTAGGTCACTGTATGATATTTTAAAAATGGTAATGAGTTTAAAAATTTGAACAATTGCTATAAGAAAGCAAATTTTCTCAACATAATCACCCATAAATATGCAAAAATAATTCATGCTAATCTTGCTTTTCTGGAAATAGTCACTGATAATCAAATAAAAACAGATAAAAAGTTTAATGAAGAGATATATTTCCAAACAATAGTTCATTTGCTGCATGATTAACAAAATCTGTAATATCTTTTAGATGTTTCGAAACCAATTTTCGCCCATAGTATTTAGTATTAGAACTCATTCAGAAAAAAAAAAAATATATCAAAGTGTTATGGTATATTTGAAAAATAAAGTTTTGATTTTGTATGTATTATGTTTCTTGATTTTATTTTGAGATGTAAAATTAATGAGTTTCACCGCTCTGTAAAATAAATTTGACAGGCATAAATATAAAAATGTTGAAGATAATCTCAGCACAGGACAAAAATACAGCCGTACCCTCTCTTTCACAACCTTCCTCAAATTTACAGAATATGCTTAAGGCAGTACTGCTGCTTAGAGAAATACCTAACTTTGATAGCAAACCCTACATTCTAATAAAGGGTAGAAATGCAAATATTAAAAACAAACCTTCATATTCAACAATATATAAATATAAAAAATACATCATAGAGGAAAACTGTAAACTAAAGCTGACTGAAAATTGAGATGAAGTTCGCCTCTTTAAATTCAGATTTTTTTTGGTAACAAAAATGTTGTCAAAACCATTGGTATATTAAAAAAATCTGGTAAGACCGAATGACTTCAATGAAACAAGAATATGCTTCCATTAAGATGAAAACAGAAAAATTATTTTATTTACTTTTAAGCCCATACAAAGCAATAAAGCAAATAGAATTTTTATATCAAAAGAATATCTATACTATTTATTATTTTATGTCTTTATTCACTTAATAAATATGTAAAAAGACCGAGGGAAAGACATGAATTAAGCACAAGAAAAATTGCGAGTAAAACCAGATAAGATTTCCTAAATCTAAAATCTAAAGAAGAGGTGTATATGAATCAGTTAATGAAAAAGTAAGTGTGAAATTACAGTTGTCATTATTTTGGGATAGGAGAGGCACATGGTGACCTGATGGAATTAAGTAGGAGCATTTGATTTGGTTTAGAAAATTTTCCCTTGGATGATAGTGTTTAGAGCTGAAATTTTAATAAAGCAAAAATGTACAGGGAAGCAGTACAACATGTGCAAACTCCTGAGGCTGTAACTTGATGGTATGTTCCCAGGAACAAAAGAATGCAACATCCAGAAATATGATGCAAAATTATTAAAAATAATGAAAAGTCAAAATTGCTGAAAGAGAAATAACCTAGAATACATATGTATATATTTATATATATGTATATATAAAAGTAAATTATAGACATATACCTCCCATATAGATACTCCCTGGGTATTATACTTTCTGAAATGTAGCCTAAGCTATGAAAAAAAAAAGCCAAAATTGTGCCCTTGGCAACAACCTGGATGAAGCTGGAGGAGATCATCTTAATGGAATGTCAGAAAGAGAAGGGATAAACAGAATGGTTTTGTGCATATGTAGAATATAATAAGAGAAACATAGATACACCACAGTAAAATTCACAGGACACACAATGATGATTGCTAGGAGGTTTGGGAATAGTGAGGAGAGATGGGGAGAGGTGGTGGGAAAGGGGACTGGTGGTGGGAGTGGTATCCGATACCCATAGACCAGAGAAGACAGCTCAATATCTTAAAATGAGAATAGCCCTGTAAACAGAGAAATAATAATACAATTATTATAAGGAAAGAATCCAGTCTAAATAAGAATTTTAGCTTGCTGTGGTCATGCTATATATCTTACATTGTGACTCCACATTTAGATTAAAACTAGTTAACCTGACCTCCCTTTCATGTAAACTGTGATAATAGTCAACTGTGAAACACTCAGTTCTTGATAAAAATCTGTGATATTTTGACTTACCTTGAAAATTTCACTTTTTTTTTTCATTTATTTGTGTTAGTTTTGATTCATCCTTTTGGCTGTCAGATTTGAAATATGCCATCTGTATCAACCACAAATCTAATTACTGTTTTTTTGTTTTTTCATTCTAATGTTAGGTTTAGAAAAAAAATGCAAGAATATTAATAGATCTGACAGTCTTCCATATATCTCACTAGAGTTTTACTTCCCATAAAACAAAAATATTGGTGTTATTAAAGTTTAACATTTTAAAATTATAATACTAAATGAAAGTTGGGATAATCTAACTTTTCATAAGAAAGCAGAATTTGTGTTGTGTTTCCACATCTAGCAAAAATTATGCTAGATTTTTGTGCATGAAAATTATCTCCAAAACCTTTAATAAATGATGTTAAATATGCTCATATTCTTTCCTTCCCTTTCTCCCTCTCTCCCTCTTCCTTCTCTCCCTTCATCCTTCCCTCCCTTTCTCTTTCAGACATAGAGAATTAAATTTGAACACAACAAAAAAATTTGAAATTTATTTTACTTTTGCCTCAGCAAGGAATCGGTACAAAATATACAAGATGGTAGAAGGCAAGGCGGTTCCGCAGTACCTTCTTGATTCCTTACTTCTCAAGGTAATGCTGCCGAAATTCAATGGTCTCAGCATTTAACGAGGAGGCACCTGCTGGAATAGATGAGCACAGAAAAGGATGCTATCTCTATCTGCTCTAGTTTTTGTTGTTTTTGTTTTTCCTGTTTATATCCATCTTTCCATGGAGCACAGACCAATATATGTAACTTGGGCTTAAAACATTGCACCTGATATTTATAATTCTTGTTCTAGTCTCATGTTTGCTAATGTCTGTAGTGTATCTTATATTTCCTAGCCATTTCTGAGCTATGGCTTTCATTTTTGACTGTGTCACACACATATCTTGATTCAATGTAGAAGAACTCACTACCACCTATTACGGGCTGGCATGTAGATCTTTCTCCAACAAAAACACTAAGACTGGAAAGACTACACTGATCTAGAGCTAGCGACTGTTGAGTCAGCCCTAGATTGAAGGTCTAAGTCAGTGAGCTCTTTATAATTTTTATTGTAGTTCATGCAATTCTAATTCTCTATGTAATGTTAATTATTTCATTATAATTAAGTTTAGATGTCATTTCAGAAAACTTTTTAAAGACTGGTGATAATGTTCTAATATACTAATGATTACTATATAACTTTATAACTACTTAGGGATGTTTTGAACTTGTGTTTCGATTTAACAAGGTGAAGAATTATAAAACCTCAAATCATGCATATTCAAAAGAGTCAGTATGCTTTTGTTATCATTAACTAATTCAATTAAAATAAAAAAGCATTATTAATGCAATTAGGGAGGATGTTGCAATAAAATTATTTTATTTCATCTTAAATTATCTATATTTACCCTATTTATATAATATGGCTTAGTTTTAAAGAATGCAACATCTCTTGGAAAAGCATAGAAAGCATAGAAAATTAGTGGAGAGATAAAATGCTCTTTTGTTTTAAGTCATGATTCTAAGTTATTACATAAAAAGAATCACATCTAGATTTATATTGATATAATAGTCTGTCTCAGTCCTTTCTCATTTAGATCTCCATGTGGTAAACTGACAATTTTTGTTTAAGTATCCATTTTTAGAGCTGCTTTGTCAATTCCAAAAGATCTCTATTGCTGCAGTCAGCACGCATAAAATGAAACAGAGTTGACAGGAAGAATAGCAAGTCCAAGCATAGATTACATACGCAGAAAAAACAGCATGTGGAAGAGATACGGCAGGGGAAATAGAAATGAATATCCATAGAGAGTGCCCAGTGCTGCATAATGAATTCTTACAAGTTGTTGCCGAGCATATAAAGGTATTACAGATTTCAGGTTTATAAAAGTGAAAATTGTGATGTTCTCTTCCAGAAATGAGAACAGTAGGATTAATTTTCCACTGGTTTTCTTTAGACGTTGTTAAAGTGAGTTTTTCATCACTTGCATCTTCTAGTATTCTCTGTTCTATATTTTTTTAAGTAGTTAAAACTCTACCAGTGAACAGATGTCACATAACAAAAGTCTTTGCCTTTTCCAAGACATTGACTTGCCTGGTTTGAGAAACTCATGATTTCTCCCACCCCCATTCTTTTGGAGTAGACATTCAATATTGTACAACAAAGGGCTCATGTTGTAAGAGAAAAGTTACAGAGAAAGATGAAAATTTGTTTTTCTCTAAATCTTTTCTCTCTCAGAACTATTTGACATACAAGATAGTGATGTGCTAATTCACACAGAGTCCCAGGTTGTTTTTTTAGTTGTCTATATGTTATATACACAAAGTTAGAACTCTTCTTATTATAGTGTCTGCTTATACTTCACACATTTTACTGTGATTGCTTAAATATTAAAAGTGTTCAGCATTCCATTACCTATTTCTCTACATATTCTCTACTATTTCTCTATATTCTCTTTCCATTAGTTTCTGAACTTTTTCCCTAACTAAATCCATCAGGGATTGATATAACTGAGATTTCCTGAGTCATCTAGTAAAATCCCTTTATTTACTCCTCCAGTTGGTTCTCTTCTGAAAAACAATGCAAAAACTTAAAATTTACATGGTACTTCATATCCAAGTCTCATATACATGAGGTTATAAAATCTCTGTGAATGGAAAAGAACTTTGACAAGAACACGGTCTTCCGTTTTGTTTTCTTTTTAGTTCATTATTAATAACAACAAAAATACTCCAACATAGTGCTCAGTTCTATCAGCATAAGTACATAACAAAAAGTTGAACTCTAGCATAATATGCACCATGATCACAATCAAAACGAAATGATTATTTAAGCAATTAAAACTGCAAGATTTGCTAACATTTTTGAAGAACAAATTCTCTTTGGCCAGTTAAATTTTGTCAATTATTTTTGTTTTTACTATTCCAAATTGCTACAAATGACAATAGTTTGTAGGAAATATACAAAATCCATGTAAGAAGTGGAATGAGAGTATTTTTTTCTTGCTTTCATTTTTATATATTGTCTTCAGTGCAATAATATCTTTAGGGCAAATCTGCTAACTTGCAGAATAAAACAGAGGGAAAAAAGTTACATTTCAATTTAGCAGCAATTTATTTTCTATTTAGATCAAATGTGTAATGTTTATTATCTGTTGTAGAATAGTACAATTTTGAGAGGTAGAAACTACTGAGTTGTTATTAATAGTATTATTCTATTTTTTATAAAAATTGTTGAAGAGAGTCTCAACCACTACTATTAAGAGGTGAACCACCTATCTAATGTGCCCTCTTCAGTCTGAATTGATAAAGTGCTCTTTAGATTTTGGAGGTACTAATTGTGAGATTCCAATGTAAGGTTTAGGCTCAACTTTTTCAGTCTATTATCTCAAATGGGAACCAAGTAGATGTTCTGGTTACTGATTCCTCTAGACAATATGAGCCACAAATATTTGAAAATTGTGGAGTTTCTTTAAAAAATTAAAAACAGAAATTCCAAATGATTGATGAATATCTCAAATTATTCTTTTAACAAATGTTTATTATGGCCACACAATGTGTCAAGCATTATTCTAGAAATTGAGAATATATCATTAAACAGGGAAGTTATAAAGCAGACAGCTTAGTATAATTCAATAACTACATAAATACCTACTTAGGATATTGGACCAGTTGTATAGATGCTATATAAATATCACCATTCATCGTATGATTTACATGCTTCCTGTTTTAACTAGGACTGTCCTGGTTTAGAAACATCAAACCCCTGACCATGTGCCCACCTGAAACCTACTTCTTACCCACTTTCCTCCCACTACTACAAATATACCTTGTGATACTCCAGTTAACCCCAGTTTCAACTGCAAAAATTATGGTAAGTCTATATAGAAAATATAAATCAGAGAGCGAAATGATGCAAGGATAATGTGTCTCCATTTGGTTAAGGGTTAAACAAGCAGTTATCTATGAAGGAAAACAAAAGCAAAAATAAACACACGGGACTACATTGAGCTAAAAATATTCTTTAAAGTAAAAAAGAAATTTATCACCAAAATATAAAGACAACATATTGAAAGGAGAACAAATTTTCAAATCATATATATGACCAGGTGTTAATATCCAAAATACAAGAAGAATTCATAAAACTCAACAGTGAAAACAACACAATAAAAAAAACTCTGCAAAGGAACTGAATAAACACTTCTCCAAAAAAGACTTAGAGATGAACAGCGGGAACAAGAAAAGATGCTTATCAGCTCTTATTACTAGGGAAATTCACATCAAAACAGCCATGAACTAGTATCTTCTACCCATGAAGATGGCTATAATTTGAGACAAGAAATTGGAGAATATGGAAAGAAGAAAACCTTTGTACATCATTGGTGGGAATGTAAATTGGTGCATTCATATTTTGAAAAAGTATGGGTATTGCTCAAAAAAACTGAAAATAAATTCTATGTGATACTGTTATTCCATTTCTAAGTATTTATCTGGACAATAAGAAAATACTATTTAAAAGAGATATGTGCAGTGCATCTCCATGGTTATCATCATCACAGCATTATTTACAATAGTCAAAAGTTGGAAATAAAGTAAGTGCCCTTCAAGAGATAATTGGAAATATATATATATGCATACATATATATGCACAGATTCATATATAAGTGTGAATATACATACAGACTTGGTGAATAAGAAAGATGGCATAGAATTATTTTAGATAGAACAAAAATTAGAGTTTATCTCAAGTGTTAATGGGAGACATTTATGAGAAGTTTGATATACCTGTGTGGAGAATAGATTGTAGGGATAAATTTGAGAATAGAGAGAACACAGGAGGTTAATTGAGTAATGCAAAAAGAAAGCATGGTGGTTGGCATAATGATAGTAGACAGTGCAAATGAAGATATAAGACACTGAGACAGGTTTGAAGACAGTAAGTCTAAGTTACTGATATATTGGTGTGAGAGAAGGTAGTACTAATAAACAATTCCCCATCATTTGTCTTGCACAACTGATTTGTAAGTGGTCATCTTTACAGAACTTAGGAAAATTAAAAGAGACTTAGATGGAGTACCAAGAAGAATAATCAAAATATTTTTGAACAGCTGTATTTGAAGGCAGCACAGGAAATTGATACGAGGATAGTAAATAAAAAGTCTGACATTCAGATAATTTGGATATAAAATTAGAGATTACTGATAGGCAACATTGATATGTTCATGTCGATAAAGCAACTGAAGTGGAAAAAACTGATAGCGTGGTGGAGTAAAGAATAAGTTATCAGAAAAACAGAGGGGAGGGAATCCAGAGCATAATGAAGAGACTGCTTGTTGTAAATAAATGCAGGATTATCTCATCCATGCTAGCAAGATGCAAAGCAAGAGAATCCTGTGCATTTGATTCCTAAGAAGGTGAAATTATTTTTTCAGATTGTTTCTTTTATTTCAGTGATGCATGTGTCCAGACTATTAGCTCAGAATGAAGAAAAAAGAGGAAAGTCGAAACTAAAAGGAATAGAAAATGAGCAACTGAGGTTTTAGATAGTAGGACATTAAAGAAAAACTTGAAAATATTGTCTTATTTGGGGGGCTTTAATCGAAAAAATTTGTAGTTGTAAATTTAGGTTGAAAAAGTTTTCTGATGTGTGCAGTCATTGAGACTGCAGGAAATTGCGTTTAATTAGGTATCATGAAAACAGATGGACAGGGAATAGGGCAGTTAAAAGTCTTTGCAAGGTATTATAATTATGAAGCATTGAATCTAAGTTGAGTAGAAAATGAAATGAAGACATGGGTTAGGGAAAGAATTGTTCATAAAAATATCAACTGGGGTTTTCAATAAGGTAAAAATTTTGGGTAGAAAAGACTCTAAATAGAATTATAGGTAACATTCAGAGAGTATTTTTTAAATCTATGTTTGAGTTCTGGTTTAAATGGTGACTAAACCAAACAAAAGGAAAACAGAAGCATATCCATTTGACAATGCTTATTCGAGAGCAGTTTTGTTTGAATGTGACTATGCTTTTTTGTAAAGAGAGAGAGATGAACATTCAAAAATAGTTTGGAAATGAGGGTATTTGCTACTTACAGGCAAAGTTTATTATAGGATTTTGGCAGTTGTATAAGAAATTATGTCAGGTTTACTGATAGGTATATCTGTGGGTTTCTGAGGATCTAAAGGGGTATATGAGGGTTTAAAAGTTTATCATGATACTTTTGTGTGAAGACAGAACCAGCCCCAATACAGCATCAGTAAGGATGTTGTAGCACTTTTAAGAAATTGCATTTTCAGTCCTGGGAGAGATGATTCTGAGAATGGCACTGTTAAGCTGCTCATTCTACTGAAATCTGTTTTATACAACAACCTTAATTCATGGTGTATGTTCCCCCAACCCCTCCCCCCACATTCAGTAGGAGCTGGGGAACTTCCTCCTTTCTGAAGTGACAGCATTGTTGTGGCTGTAAGGAAAACCTATATGGTGCTAATACAGCTTCTTGCAGGTGATTCTTCAATGTTCCTAGTATCATTTGATTAATGGACTTCCCTTCCTCCATTGTATGCTCTAGGTCCTTTGTCATAGATTAATTGCCATGTAAGTGTGGTTTTATTTCTGGGCTTTCAATTTTATTCTCCTGGTCTGTTGATCTGTTTTTGTGGCGTATATCAAAAAGACTTGTCTCAACATCTTTACTTTGTGTGGAGTAAACACAACCCACCTATATGATTGGTCGTAATGTAAATGAGTAACTTCTTTGGAAAAGCATGATTCCTCATAAAAATAAAAATGGATCTTTCATTTGATCTAGCAACCCCACATGTAAGCGTATTCCCAGAGAATACAAAAACGCTAATCAGAAGTAAACATATGAGTCCTTGTGTTCATAGCAGCAAAATTCACAATAGCCAAGATACGGAAATGACCTAAATACCTGTCAATAGATGACTGGATAAGAGAACAGTGGTATATACATATTAAATGAAATTCTATGAAGCTACTTAAAAAAAGCACAGTTGTGGCCTTTGTAACAGTCTGGATGGAACTACTAAGCAAAATAAGCCATAAAGAAAATGAAGTACAATATGGTTTCACCATATGTGCAATATAAAGAAACAAAATTGACAAACCGAAACAAAACTCACAGGCCATGAGACTAGCAGGGGAATGGAAGGAGAGAAATAACAACGGAAGTAGGCACTAATTAGCTAGAGGTAAAAGGCATGACTACTTTGGGGGATGGTGTGGTGTGAAACGCTCACAGACTGATGTGGGAATTCAGTACCCTAAAAAGCATATAGCAATATAAATAAAAGAAATAATGAAACCACTCTAAAAACTGAAAAAAAGTAACATTTAATTATCAAAATATTTTTGTGAGCGTCTTCAACTATATTTAGTTCAATACCTGTAACAGTAGATTCCAGTTCATTTTTTTCATTATGCAAAAAGAAAATGAGCATACATAATCACATACATATAAATATGTCTATTATGCATATATTTATTTATAAATCATATATATAAATACTACCTGTAACAGTAGATTCCAGTTCATTTTTTTCATTATGCAAAAAGAAAATGAGCATACATAATCACATACATATAAATATGTCTATTATGCATATATTTATTTATAAATCATATATCTAAATACTGGTCTTAGTACATATTTCAAATATATACCAAAGTAGAGGGCAAAAAAAAGAATAAAATATACATGCATATATATGCATATGCATATATAGTTCATACATATAAGTTCTACTAGTTGTCTTCCCACAAAGAGTGGAATATAGAAACTTCTTGAAACTTGGCCACCTCATCTTGATGATCACTCAAAAATACAGTTTAAGAAAAGATGTCTTCAAAATTATGTTAAATTAATTCAGAATTAGAGTCACACATTCTGACATATGCAAAAAATACAAAACAAAAATATTTTATTTGTGGGAAAATATCCCAATTTGTAAAGGCGATAAGAATGAAGTTATGCAATAAAATATATATTTTTTAAGAAATTAAGTTTGTTTTTAGTCTTGTGAAACTATTTTAATAAGATCCCTTTGTTTTCTCAGTTAACATGGATGCAATAAAAATGTATATTCTAATGTATTAAATTTTATGCATAGACAAAAATCTACATGTGTCAGTATAACATGTAGTTTGAGTCTTCTGTCTAAATATTTGCTTGCTTTCTTTATCCCCACTGTCTCTATTTGATTTGAAATCCAATCACTTTATGTTTTGTTTGCTTCAGTAACTTTTCTATCAATTCACTTTCTCTTTCACCTTTGACCCAGTCTCTGTCCCCACTACCACATTTTTATTCTAAATATAGTTCCTGTACTTTGTAACTGTCATGAGTCCTAAGATGCCAATGATACATATCACAGTGAATTCTAAACCCTCAACGTAACATTTATTACTTTCAAAATTAAAAAAAAAAACACAAAAACCAACAACCTGCATTTCTATTATCAACTTACACTTATCTTCCCCATGGACAAACTGAAACCTTTTTTCCAAAAGTCTCAACTTCCTATTGCACACGACACAGTCCATTTTTATTTCTTATACTGTGTTCTGTCTCATCTTTTCCATGAAGTTTTTCCTCCTATAATTCAATCTGTATATTATGATAAATATCTATCACCCAAAATTCATCTTTAAGCAAGTGATACAATTGCCTTAAATTAGCTTAAGTGAGAGTAGAACAATGAGTATGCTTTAAAAATACCCAAGACTGACTCTCAATCTGCACTCAAGGAGGTAGTTTATAAAATAGAAACCTTTTGTTTGAACTAGATAAACAAACTTGTAAGACAGACTCATGTTGATATGAAAAACATAATAAGGAAAAGAATGTGGAAGAATAAAAATATCTGCAAAAAAGGGAAAAAGTTTCTAGCAATGTTTCCACTGTATAGAGAATAAATGAGAGGAAATCTGAGTAGGAAGATTTGCTATTGGAATATATATATATATATATATATATATATATGTCTAAGGAGATTTTCCATTAATTTATTTTGTACAAATACATAGCAAATATTTCTCCCATAAACATAAGTTAGTAAAATCTACATTATCAAATTAATTTTTTTGAGTTTTTTTGTGAAAAATCAAAATGAGACTAATATAAAATCTTCGAGTTTTAAGGATGAAAACAGCAGACAGAACTTCGGAAAAATAGGTGACAGATTAGCTGGCAACTTTGACACAAATGTCCTCTAAATATTAGTTACCATTTCTTTAATATGTCCTTCCAAAAAACCTACTCTCGTGATCTTCTCTTAATCTAACCTTGCTCTATAAATTACTTTTTCAGTAAATATTATCATGCATTTTATGTACTGCCATATCTAGTATCAATTATTCAGTTTTATAGATCTTGCTTCCTCTTGTATAATAAGAGATATTTAGGAGCAAGAAATTGTGATTTGAATTTTCTTTTGTCCTTTAGAGGCAACGATTTTGACAGAACCAACTTTTCATAATACTTATTTAAGTGTTCAATAATTGAATGCATTGACATAGTCTTTTATCATTAGCATTGTACCATTTACAATGCATAGCTTCTTTAAATATTAAATAATGGAAACATTTAAGTATTACATTTTGACACTTATTTACTTTATGACATTTTATTTAACTAAAAAATGGTAGAAGATTGATTCCGGTATATGTAAGAAATATTGCCTTGAAATGAGAATCTTGCATTGTTTTCCTTCATTTTCTATTTAAGCTCGTATATTGTCAACTATCATTAACATTAAAAATCATCAAATATGGGTCCCCAGGATAATTTTGTGTAGACAGATGGATAAATGCTAACATAACTGTTTGAAATACCCAATGGGACTCTTAGTTTTGATAGTTATTCTCCTCAGGAAAATTTCTCTTTTAGAAAATGTTATTGCAAGTAAATAAAGACAGGCCATTGTCCAACTCTAGTTGCCAATAGCATTGTTACAAGTACAACATGACAATAAACTTTTTTGGTCATTATCTGATGCTTGATTTCATTTATTGCTTCTTTCCCTCCTTTTTTCAAACAATTGAGACAAAACCAGATTAGTTAACAAGTTCAATTGCTTAAAAAAGAAATAGGAGATATTATAAAGAGAAATGACATAAATCATACTTGATTAAGGAAGTAATACCAAAAATCTACCTGTTTTGTTAGCTTTTTCAAATTTTGCAACCTAGATGATAATATTTGGAAAGTACTAAAAGGTTATCGTTTTGAAATGTTTCACTTAATTTTATTTTTCCCAAAATCCTTGCAGCTACTATGTAGATTTTACAGAGCCAACTTTGCAAGTAATATTAATAATCTCTGTTTTTTAGGGCTATCTCTATTTCTCATCTTCTCAGAACTTCTGCAAACTCCTTTTTCAGTACATGACATGATTTAGCACATGATTTGTTAATATGTATCAACAAATCAAATTGTTAAAATATAGTCATAGTGTTAGAATTATGAGGTTCTGTCTTTGAAATGTGGAAATATTTTGCCAGTGTATACCTAACATTCTAGTACTTATACATTTTATATTTTTATTTCACAATGAAATAAATAGAAACTTTGCTTTAAAATTAGTAAATTTTTCTGAGAATAAAAAAAAAATATGTTTCATTGGGAAACCTAGTTATTTTCAAGTAATAATTGCATTAAGAACAAAAATTCTTATACTTTCATTACTAATATCCATGATATTCATTTTCTAGCGCTTGTATGTTTAAAAAAAAAAAGTAAAATTAAATAAAAATTGAATGGCTGATTGAATGTCATTCTAAAGCAAATGGCCATAACACTCCAAAGAAACTATTTACTAGAATGATGGCACCATGTGATAACTCACTGTTCTTTAGCTCTGATCTATAAAAACTGCAATCAACCTGTGAGGTGGTCTAAAAGTACACTGAAGTGAGGTTCTTGACAGCAGAATTGAAATGCCTAGAAAATTTTACATTGAAAAATAAACTACATTAATTCTAATTGATCTATAACAGCATTTCTTGACTCTCTCAAGCAGTTCTGGTGTCTTTACAGACAAAACTTCACAGCCATCTTGCTGTCTGATTTTCCCTGAAATTTGTTTTAGCACTTAGGTCATATTTGTTTACATAATATTATGACTTTGAAAGTCAAGAATCGTGTAGATTCTTGTTGATATAGTAGTATTATTTTGAAAAGATTTCTCCAGATTCTCAAAACAGAGAGCAAATATAAATAAAACACTAACCACTATCATTATTTTCTTCTTGATTTGATTTCATTGAACAATGGTAAATAGAATTATAGAGGTAGAAGCAGGCTCTAAAAATGCCAGGAGGAATGTCTATAACTAAATATCTGCTGCTGAATCCATAGTTACTAAATTGATTGCAACATCCATCATTTCACTGACATTCTTCCCTTCACCCAAGTTATATAATTAGACTTCCCAGGAGTGAGTTTAGAATGGATTAACCTTTTACTTAAATATTTGCCAGTATAGACTAGGAGTTCTTTTTTCTTTTTTTTTTTTTACCTTTAGGCTATATGCTTTAAAATAAAACATTAGCAATTATATTTTACTTTAAATTAATTTTATTGAAGGAGCGTTGTATTATAACATTATATAGATTTACGAGTATACAGTAATAATTTGAAAATCACAATTCGGTTTATAAGAAAAGTTGGTTACATTCCTAGAGATTGGTAGCATAACACATATCTACTAATTTTCCAGTAAATGAGTAATGAATAATATATAGATATAGCCATCCATGAGTATGTTCAATAGTATACATTTATTAATTATTTAAAAATCTGTATTGTTTTTAATTCTTCTTTGATCTTCGATCTAATAAGTGGACATGATCAATATAAAACTCCTGAAATTCTGACACGAAGTTTTGACTGTATTTTTTATTTTAATTAAGAGAGAAGTATGAAGCTCTACTGTCAAATTTGCTTTATACTTAGCATAAATATTTGTGAAACACAATATATCTGTGTATGAATATGTGTTGTGCGCATGTGTCTATCTTTTATTACCTTTTGATTGATTGACTCAGCTGTTCGTTTTAAAAATCTAGAGAAAATGAATTGAATACACTATTTTTGTCACTAGTATAATTATTCCATCATTTAAAAAAAACAAGAAATTTTATGTCTTTTAAGAAAAACAAATCTTTTGAAATGTTTACTATGTCTTGAAAAAAATAAAATCTATGACATAGCTTTACCTATTAATATAAAATATAAACCCTATATGAGACTGACATAAAACTGCTGATTTTGGTCATGCTGTTTTCACAGACACGTTGGAAACAACCTCTAGATACCCAAGATTGATCTGGTTGGATTAACTTTGACAGCAGATAGTAGCAGTGCTGCAGATCATACATAGCAGCCAACCTTTTGCATTGGAAGGACAGCCTGAGGCAGCTTGTTAAAAAGACTGCAGCCCTGCTTAATGCTTTGAAATGTAAAGGTTCCATAGACATTGCTATCATTGTTTATTTCCTTTATATGCTTTTAATTTTAGATTATTATGCAATTTTTGGCACTGCATGACCATATACTTTTCTACACTATACACCAAAAACATGAATATTTGGAAATCTTCAGGTTGGTTTTATTTTTCATTTGTAAGAAATTATCTAAGATCAGTTTTGTTTTTTTTCACTGCTTTTTGACCTTGTTAAATAGATTGTGTTTCATGAGACTGTCCTCAGTAAACAACCAGTGTCCTCTTTAGTTCATATTCTCCTAAATCCAAACTCTGTAGCAAAAATAGCTGTCCATGATCCTTTAACTTTTAAAATATTTTTATGATTAGCAAAATATCGTCTAGCAAAATGGTTCTAAGTTCCAAAAAAAAGCCAAAACACATTAGTCTACAACAAATTGCTATTTGGCGGGAGGGAAGCAGGCATCTGATTTAGTTCTAACATCCTTATGTGTAAATAGGGGAGAGGATTTGTTAACAATGGGTTCTCATCTCTGTGGTCAGTTGCTATCTTTGTGTGAAAAAGACAAAAGCTAGTTCTTAAAATCTTATCTTAAAAGGATATGTTGTGTTTTATTTCTGCATGCTTTGGATCTTGCTAAATGATCAGGCATTCCACTACTATTAGTTTTATTTGTTTACAGGAAAGATTCAGACAAGTGAAGTCAAACAGGCAGGCAAGCAGGAAGAGAGAGGAGGAAGAAGCACTTTGTTATTCTTTTTCATTGTTCATCTTGGTCATTTACCCTGACCTAGATACCAGTCTAGATTCTTAAGGAGTGTGTATACTGAATTGACCAAAGGCGACTGACCAAACCCGTTTGTCACCAGGACCCACCTCCAGTATTGTTTATTCTCTGGTAGCTGCAACTTCCTGGGGGAAATTGCTTTGCTGAGTTCCTCAAGGAAGCTGCAGAACCTCTTTACAACTTTATTTTCCTTTACTTATTCTGGCATCTCTGAGCTCTCCACCCCAAATATTTACCATGAAGCTCTGATTTCCTGGACCTGATCTGCTCAGAGAGGTAGACTGGTATCACTTCTAGCTTGAGGTTGAATATGGCTTTAATGTTTTTTAATATACTTTTCTAATTGTATTTTCTACTTATTATATTTTACTACTGACTAGTTTTTTGCATCTTATATAGATCCAGTTTTTATTTATTTACAAAAGGAGGACATACTAGGATGAGGATTGATTTTTTTACACATATTCACTCAAAATTGGGAGATTAAATTTGCTTCATCAGTTTTTACTGCTCTTACTGTTGTCATAACCATTCTCGTATTTCAGATATCTATGTTCAATTTTTACTGGGATCAATATCTAACCTTGTCCATTAGTCTTTTCAGAAACAACTTTAGATTTCCAGAATTCACAGAGATGATGCATTGAATCATATTGGTAGCACACTCGTTGGTAGCATTTACTCAGTATTTCTAGCTCTTTTCCACATGCACATGATGAGATTTAAAAACAAAATCTTTGGCTTAGGAATTATTTAGATACTTGTATAGAGGGAAAAAAGAATATAAGTACAGGAAATGCCATGGCAAGACGATAAGCAGAGAAGAAAGTGGGGATGAACTGGATATTATGGCTCAAATAAAAAATTCAAGTTAGCTAGAAATAGATGACACCTAATAACAGAATAGAACTATGTTGTGGATGATTTAGGTTCATCTTTCCATTTAGTTCAAACCATATTTAATACTAATATTTATTCTAATTATCAGATCGATTTTTTAAAATGTATAGTTCTCATTTTCTGGTTAAGTGAGAAATATGCATTGATAAATGCAGAAATAATATTTAGTTGGAAATTTTGACATGTGCAATGAAAAAATTATCATTCTCATGGACATCAGAAAAAATATACAATTGGGGAAGATGTCTGAAGATGTGACCATAAGGTGGGAATGAAGGAGATGTGACCGTAAGGTGGGAATGAAGGATTGGTACTATGTTCTATTCCTCTCTTTATCATATGTCCCATACCTAAAAAAATCAGCACATTCTGTCTTTGATACTCCAGAATTTCTCTCCATTCTGTTCCTTTCTATCTGAGTTCAGGTCTTCTTCATTCCTCACCTCGATTTTCATAAGATTCTTCTACTTATTCCTTTCCTCTTAAAGTAAGAATTGAGATTCTGGATGTTGCTCTGCACCCAGAGTTCACTTTCTAAAATGCAGATACAATAATTTTACTTAGAAAATTTAATGAGTCCTTATTGTCTTCACAGAAGACTCCAAAATGCCCGGCGTGTTTTATGATAAGTTTGATAGTCTCTCTACCCTCATCTACTTTATCACTAAATCTTTGCAAAAATGTATCTATTTTCTTAACTTCTGTCTATTCAAATCAAAATCTAAGACTGATAAAGTGAGTTTTGGGGAAAATGAATTGTCTAGTTATATAATATTAATGATCTTTTTTTTGTATCCAGGACATATTTCTATAGGGTTCTTAATTTATTTAAATTAATCTTGCTTATTTTAATTTAATCTTCCTCAAACAGTGAGTCCACAGAGAGGAGGCTGGTTTTTCAAAAAATAGTTGTTCATTTAATCACAGAGTTTTAATAGAATTCATTAGAATCTTCCTTAGAGGTTCTGAATCATAATTGCTAAAAGTAGGGTTAGTTTCTTTACCTTCATAACTCCATAAGCAATGAGACAGAACAAGTTTACAAATCACTATAACAGAAGGTAGAGGAGGATATCCCCATAGTCCTACTCTTTTATATAGATCCTAAACTTCAGTAGGAAGTCATGAAGTATCTTGGCATTTTTTAAAAAAATCAGCTTTTGATCATTTTGTTATGTATAATTTTCACTGCTAATATTTGCTAAAATTATTTTTGCATATAAATGTATTTGTTCTATCATTCTTGAAAGGCAATAGATCTGATAGGGAATAGTCAAAAAGTTGCCTCTGCATGTGTAATGCTCAAGTTAATGTCAATTTTTTCTCATTCTTGCATACAAAAGACACAATTAAATATTTTTCCCCAAATTATTTATGTATAATGAAGTTATAAGAAACGTTTCATTCCTTATAAGCAATTACTGAGACTGAAATAATATTTGCAAATATAAGACATCATAACAAAATTGTGAGACTATTAGAATATGTTTGTTTAAATGTACGTTAGATAACATGAGCAAGCTGTTTGGGAATAAAACAAGAATGATAATATAGAATATTAGCATATTTAAATTAAAATATTGCCATCACTCAAACTAAAGAAATTTTGCTGTACTTTGCAATGTCCTTTTTATTTTAGCCTGATGGTTAATCACAGAGATGTGTTATGCTATTTTTTTGTTTTTAATTTATTTTACAAGACTTGCAAACCTTTCAACCAAAGATTTAAACACCAAGGAAAAGAAAAAACAAGCTTAAGAACTAGTCTTCCAACATCAAAGTATTACACAAGCTGTGCTATGTCTGCTTTGATAATGCATTTTCAGAAATTCAAAAGCTTCAAGAATAATATATTTAGAGATAAGCATGTGTTATACAGTGGGTTTGGGTGACCTTATTTTAGAAAGCCTCCCTTCACTTTCAAATATGAAACTTCTGCAGTAGTATTCTTCATTATTTACTTTATCACAAGTAAATTTTATAACTCGAATAGACTTTTCTTGTCCTTCAGTTTGGGTTATGTTAAATTGTTATGGCCTAAATCATTTATTTTACTTTCATTCATCTGTTAAATGATCACATGTACCCGTAATGTAAATTATTGCTAAGATGTTATTGAAATAGTCATACTATGGACCATGATCTTGCATCCAGGAGATTTAGGACAATAACAGAGAGAATACCACAAAATTAACCATGGAAAGGTGATAAGCAAAGAAATCAACACATATTCTAATCTCTTCAACACTACTGATTAACTATTAAACATAGATAAATAATTTTATCTTCCTAGTTCTCAGTTTTCTTACATAATATATGAAAAAAGCATAAAGTTTTCAACAATCATGTAGGGACTGCTACAAGGCCTATTGTGAGTTCAGTTCATGAATTGTGTTCCCAGGTATGGATTACTTTTACCAGAATTTCTTAAACCAGAAAATGAGAAAACAGGACAGAATAATAGGACAGTGGAATAATTTGCTATGAAATGAAAAAAAAGAATGTAAGACTTTTCTCCAAGTATTGCATTGAAGATATATAACCACATCTCACTTCTATGTTAGGTGAAATATTAAGAGAGATTTAATTTTATTCTGCAGCTATCACAAAAAATTATTTGAAAATTAATAATTACTTTGTAATCTTATCTATTCTATCCATGAACAAAGAGCATCAAAAAAATTTAATAAGAATCACTGACCGATAGAGCAGAGGAACCTGCCTAGGAGATTCCAGACCAGGTTCCAGAGAGTAGGGGTTAGGGAAAACAGTCCCTACCACAGTCTTCAAAGGTGCTTACAGTGGTCAAAAGACATTCTCACTCCCTGGCCTAGGAGCTGGTCAGAAGCAAGAAGAGCACCAGCCTTACAAAGGAGCTTCAGAAACTGCATGGGAATGCAAGACAAGGACCTACCTGTGAGCAGCCTGTTTCTTGCACTGTGCTTAGTGAATACCAAACCCAGGGCATCAAGGTAGGTTACAGGGGCAGACAAACTCACTCCATGACTAGGGAACTAACTGTAAGCATCACCAGAGGACATTTAAAAGCCTGTCTTTAGTAGAGCACAGGGACCTTTCAGAAGATTCCAGACTGGGTTCCCAGTTAAGAGGCAGGAGATAGGGTTTGTGGGTAGAGGAGACAAATCCCCCACCCCAGGTTTTAAAGCATCACATAGAGATTAAAAAGCTATCTCACTCTTGCCAAGGAGCCAGAGGTTGTGGGCAGAGTGAGGAACAAGATCAGGACCCATTATCAAAGTAACACAATTCATGAACTAAACTCAGAACAGGCCTTATAGTAGTCCCTACATGGTTGCTGAAGACTATCTTATTTTCATATATTATGCAAGAAAACTGAGAACTAGGAGGATAAAATTATTTACCTATGTTTAATAGTTAATAAGTAGTTTTGAAGACATTAGTATATGTGCTGATTTCTTTGCTTATCAGCTTTCTGTGA
Source organism: Solenodon paradoxus (assembly GCA_004363575.1). Lineage (NCBI taxonomy): Eukaryota > Metazoa > Chordata > Mammalia > Eulipotyphla > Solenodontidae > Solenodon > Solenodon paradoxus. Next base: position 1,262,495 of record RJWH01000035.1, read on the forward strand.
AAAATACTGAAGATTATTTGGAATCACAAAAGACCTCAATTAGCCAAATCTATTCTGAGGAAGAAAAAAAAAACAAAAACAATGGAAGAATCGCACTTTCCAATTTCAAACTATATTATAAAGCAATGATTATCAAAACAGTAAGGTACTGGAAAAAAATACAGACACGGAGATCAGTAGAAATAAAACTACACCTATATGAAAATTTAATATTCTAGAATGGAGTCAAAAACAAAATGGGAGATGTAAAAACTATTAAATAAATGGTGTTGGAAAAACTGGATACACATCTACAAAAAAAAAAAGAATCTAGGTTATTCATTAGCACTATACACAAAAGTTAACTCAAAATGGATCAAAGACCTGAACATAGAGCCAAATCCATAAAACACTTGAAAGTTGCCAAAAACAAAACTAAGTAATTGGGACAATATCAAACTAAAACGTTTGTGTACAGTAAAAGAAACCATTAAGACAAAAAGAAAATCCACCTATTTTTAGAAAATACTCACACAACAAAGATCAGAAAAGAGCTTAAGCTCCAAAATATACAAAAAGCTCACACATCTCATCAACAAAAAAGTAAACTCACTCAATAAATAGGCAGAAGTACTGAACAGACGCCTATTCAAAGAAGCACAAAAATGGCCTATAGACACATGACAAAATGTTTCTCTATCACTCACCATCAGAGAGATGCAAATAAAAACCACAGTGAAACATCACCTGAAACCATCAAGATTGGCTTATATACAAAAATCTGCAAATAACAAGTGTAGGACTGGGTATAGAGAAAAAAAGAAACCTCCTTCATTTGGGTGGGAATGTAAATAAGAACAACCTCTGGAAAACAGTTTGGAGATTCCTCAAAAAATATAAATGGAACTACCATTTAATCCAGCATACCACACCTCCAATATACCTTAATTAGAAAAAATACCTACACCCCGTATGTTCATAGTATCATAATTCATAATAGTCAAGATCTGGAAACAGCCTAAATGCCCATGCAATACATGAATGGATAAAGAAGCATATGCTCAATGGAGTTATATGCCCTTTGCAACAATCTGAATGGAGGTCATGATAAGCAAATGAAAATGAAAATGAGAATATAGGATGGTTTCACTCATATGTGAAATAGAGTGAAATGAAACAAACAAATGGTTAAACCCCATCAAAACCCCACAGGACACAAGATGATGACTGCTAAGGAATTGAGAGCGGGGAGGAAAGAAAGAAGGAATTAGGGTAAAAGACATTAAAATTCACGTGGTGGGTTTGGTGTGTAATACCCATAGACTGAGAAATAAATTCAGTATTGTAAAATGAGTATGACTTTATAAACCAAAGAGATAATAAAATTACTGTATTATTAAAAAAAAATAATTACCAACGAGTCTTGTTTTTGATAATTTGAATCTTTTTTTAATACAGTGGTAGCAAACTCAGTAATACCCCAACATTTCTCAACCATTGTATTAGCATTTATGCAAAAATTTAATTTTGATATTCTAAACCTTTACCTTTTTTATTAGATAGATTGCTTCCTGTGAATCCTCAGGGAATTTAAAAAACCATAGACTTGTTACATATATCCATAAATTATAACTTTTGTTTAATTTTACTTGCTGATGGAATGGAAATAAAATAACACCTTTAATGATGGTTTTTGCAATCAATGCCAGAAAGTTTGCTCCCTGGGATCATCTGAAACTATTGATCTTAGTGTAACGCACCTTAAATTTATTTAGGTAGCCGTGGTCTGGTAAGTGGAGAAAAATCGAAGTTGATTGCAACAATTTAGGAATAACTTAAAGAAAGTGACCTTGTTCTCCAAAAAAATGCTTAGAGGAATTGATATTGAAATTTACAAATACAGTTAAAGATACATGTATGTACATGTACACAAGCACAGAAATTCACACCCATGTGTATTGCTCTAAGTTCATAATGTGCTTTGCATTTTCCCATCTGGATACACTTAGAAGTAATTTATCCATGTGACTCCCAAAAACATTAGTTATCAGTTTCCCACCTCCACACTTCACTTTTTCAAGAAATTCCCAAATGACAGTGTTAGCAGAAATGCCCTAAGGTGTTCTATCCAATGAGCTGCATTTTTATATAATTCCCTCTCTGTGCATGTAGATGGAATTTGTGATTTTCTTTAAGTCTACAAGATGTGGAAATAGTGAAGATATTTTCAAAATTTAAGTAAGATACCAAATTAACTGATTTCACATTAATCTAATGGGAAGATACTGTGTATGAGCTTCACTTCATCAAGCTAAAATTCCTTAAATTGATGCACAGGGTTTTCCTGAAGTCAGAGATGTTCTTATGCTGGGCTTGAAGCAAACAGTGATATTTGAAATAACTATGTAACAAGCCACATGGTAAAATAATGCAAGTAGACTAAGACTCAAGACCATGTGTTAACTGAGATCCAAAACGAAAAAAGGAACCTCAGGAGATTCTTTCAGCAACCTGCAGAAGATTGCTGGGACCTACCAGTAACTCAGGAGACTTTGAAAAAGAAACCCAGCTAAGTCATATTCAACTCCTGATTCACAGAAAATTTGATACTAAAAAAATGTGTGCCAGTTTAAGTTACTGCATGTGCGACAATTTGTAATATAACAGCAGAAAGCTAATAGAGGTAGTGTCTTACATAGAAACAAAAACAGACTTATATAGCAAATAAATCTTGGATGTTTTTTCTTTATCTTATATTCTACTGGTGAAAAAAATAAAAATAAATTAAAATATCCATATTATTCAAGGTCATTTATAGATTCAGAGCAATCTCATCAAAATTCTAATAGCATTTTTCATAGAAACAAAAAAATTCTTAGTATTTTATGAAACACAAAAGATCCCATATAGCCAAAGCAATCTTGAGAAAGAAGAGTAAAGCTGGAGGCATCACACTTCTTAATTTCAAGCTACATTGAAAAACTATAGTAATTAAAACAAGATAGTATTGGAATAAAAAACAGAATCACAGACTAATGGGACAAAATTGAGAGCCCAGAAATAACCCCACAAATGTATGGTTGATTGATTTATGACAAAGTAGACAAAATTATGTGAAAGAAAAATGTCTCCAAAGTAAATAGTGTTGAGAAAATTGGAGAACCACATGAAGAAAATGAAATTGGTCCCTAATTTTTCATCACTCACAAAAATTAATTCAAAAGGTACTGGTAACTTAATCATAAATGTGAAATTGTAAAACTCCTGGAAGAAACTACAGGAAAAAAAAAAGCTTCTTGACATTGATTTTGGCAGTGAGTTTTTAGTATATGACACTAAAAGTACAAGCTATATGGTAAATTAAGTAAGTGGGACTACATCAAACAATAAAATGTCTTTACACAACACAAGAAACAATCAACAAAATTAAAACAATCTACTGAATAGAAGAAAATATTTGCAAACCTAAATTTTAGAAATTAATACCTAAAATATATAAACAGCATAAACAACTCAATAACAAAGACAATTTGATAGAAAAATGGGTTGCAGACACTAGACATTTTTCCTAAGAATACACACAAGTGACAACCAAGTACAATGAAATTTGTTCAGTACACTGATAATTATGAAAATGGACAGCAAAACAATAATAAGGCAGTCTCAACATCTGTCAAAATAGCTATCTCAAAAACACAAGTGCTAACAAATGTTGGTAAGGATGTACAGAAAGGGAATCCTTGTGGGATATTGGTAAGAGAGTATATTGGTACAATAACCATGGAAAATAATTTTGATGTTCCTGAAGAAAATTAAAAATAGAACTAACATATAATCTGAAAATTCCAATTCTGAGTCTGTATCCAAAAAAGGAAAACATATATCGAAAAGATTCTTGCACTGCCATGTTTATTCAGCATACTCATAATATAGAAAGAACATATAATTTATATACTTGTCAATGGATGAATGTATGATGAAGATGCAGTACGCACACACATATATAAAAACAAAATGACATATTACTCTGTGATGAATAAGAAGAACATAGTCATTTGCAACCACATGGCTGGAATTTGAGAGCCTTATTCAAAGGGAAATAAGTCAGAGAAAGACAAATGTTAAACGATGTTATTTATATGTAGAATCTAAAAAGGTCAAACTCATAAAAACAGAGAGTAGGTTTTAGCAGAGGCTAAATGTAGGGGAAAATGGGAGATTTTAGTTAAAGTTTATAACTTTCTTTGAACAGTGAATAAGTTCTGGATATTTAATGTACAAGGTTGTGATTATAGTTAACAATACTGTATTATATTCTTGAAAACTGGTCAGTATGTCTTTAATATTATTAACACAAAAAAACAATGATAATCACTTTTTGTGATGGCAGTGTTAACTGAGGCTACAGTGGTGTTCAAATACAAATATATATGTATGTGAAATCAACATATTATATACCTTAAACTTACACTATGTAATGCATCAAATATATTTCAATACTGCTGAACAAAAACAAAACATATCCTGCCCTAATCAGACAAAAGTGACTCTTATCTATGAAAAGAGAGAAAGGAAAGAGGGAACAAGGATGTGCAAATTTTCTCACTAGTAACATCTGTAAATTCCTTGAGACGAGAGGCACATATATGCATTTATATCTTTTTTTTCCCATTATCTTTCAGAGAATTTTTAAAACATCAGTCATTATCCAAGGAAATATCCCATTTTCTATTTGTCATTCTCAATGGAATATTTATTTTTTACTTTATTAATGTTAATGGGTACACACAAAGTTCTTTACATTTTAGATTATCATAATAAATCAACAATTATTTATAAATTAATGAAATCATTATAGTCAAAGTCATTTTATTATTATACATTTGCATTATGCACTGAATCTAAGAGCAGACACTGCTCATTTTAGATACAGTGGTTGCTCTTCAAAAATATTGTAAAAGGTCTATATTTAAACTAAAAGTTCAGTAAAGTGGCATGTCCTGTGGTTCAGAGGGTTGAAAATCTGGCATGTGAACCACACACATCCCAGGGACCCAGATTCAAGACTTGGATTTGGGGTGAAAAAAACAAGAATAACTAACTAAAGGAGTTTCTTCCCCCTCTTCCTTTTGCCCTATCTCTTTCCCTTTCTCTTTCTAGCTCCCTCCCTCCCTTCTTTCAAAATTCTTTCTCCTCTCCCTTCCTTCCTTCCTTGAAAAAATATTGCAGTACAAAATATCACAACAGGTTATCGATTCATTAATTTGTTAGTACTACCTGTTTTGTTGTAAACCTATGTATATTTTATGTGCACATAGTAGTGATAACTTTGCATACTCATGCAGACACATTTTGAGAAATCCAGATGGTGAATAAAGTTATTCTCATGTTATTTGCACATGATGTCTATAGTTGATTTGATATAATCATTCCTTATATATTAATAGATTCAGTCAATCTTATTTCTGAGAGGTTAACTGACATAATGGTACATTTTAACAGGGCAGGAAACTAAGGTCTTTGGGAGTTCAATGACTTCAGCATCTTTATACAACTAGTAAGGACAGAAGACTGGTTGTCTTGACATTTTCCTCACACTGTACCTAAACTTAAAGGGCTCAGTGCTATTATTAATATATGTCTCAGTCCGCACAGCAGTTCTATACAAAATATCAATGTATCTTTAGCTATTATATATCAATTATCTATTCATTTATCTGACTCATATAAAACTTTATCAAATATCTTCCTGGGAATAATCTGCTTATTATCTATATTGATATTACATAAGATGTGAGTCTATTATTATAACTATTGATTTGAAATAATTTGTTTTTTGTTTCTTTTAGTAAATATAGAAAAAAATTTCTTCTAATCAACTTGTCATTTTTGTTTTGATATTATTTTATGGAAAGAAAACACACTTGATGTCTGATGTCTGAATATAGTCAGTGAATCCGTGAATCTAACTTCTTTTGTCTTTCATCCACAATATTAATTTCATATTGCTACTGTACACATTGTGACAAACTTAGTGACTTAAAACACATACATTTATACTTTACATATCTGGAGGTTAGAAGTCTAAGTTGGCTATACCAGGATAGCATTACTTCTGGACACGGTAGGTGAAAATCTATTTATCTTTTCCATACTAGAGGAACTCTGTATTTCTTATTTTGTGGTCCAATTATTCATCTTTAAAAATCTCTCAAGATGAATCTTCATTTTTCCCTCTGATAGTTTTGTCTCTCTTCTGTCATTGCTCTACTACTCATACTCCTGAATCTCCTATATAGGGAGTGACCCTTCTGGTTACATAGGAGTCACTCAATCCAAGATAATCTCTCATCTCAAAGTTCTTAACTTAATTATTTTAAAAGTTATTTGTTAAGTCCCTTTTAACGTGGAAGGCAATATGTTCACTGGTTCTAAGAATTAGGACCAAATATCTCTTTGGGTCATTAGTCAGACTACTAAACTTGTAGTATCTTTCAGTATTTTAGTGAAAATAATTTATTCTGAAAAAATTCAGCCTGAAAATTTCATTGTGTCTCTCATTCTCTGTCATTTGTGATCACTACTGAAAAGATTCATGTATTTTATTATTCATCTCTTTATTAATACATGCATAACTGTTTATTAAACACTGACTATATGGTAACTTCTATACTAAGTTCTAGGTATATAATGAAGAGCCCAGCAGACATCATATTTCATTCAATAAATACTTAATAGTTTACCTGTGACAACCACTGCTGCATATAGCAGTGTTCAAAAGAACTAAGGCTCTTTTTCATTTTATTTTTGTGTGATGAAATAGATAAAAGTGAAATTAAAAAATTGTCAGAGAGTAATGCCTCATCTATGTAAATAGTCAAAAAATGATGAGACATGATAGATATTTACCATATAGTCATTTTTGAGTGCATTGACAGGGAAGACTTTACTGAACAGATGACATTTAAGCTAGGAAATGAATGACATTAATGATCCAGCCACGCAAATACCATGCTTTAAAAGAGGTAACAGCTAATGAAAAACCCTTCAGGGAAAAGAGATTGGCCTTTTATTCCCATGCACCAAAGGGCATCAAATGTGATGTCGTTTTAAGTAAATAGGATATGAATAATGAGTGAAGAAGTGTCCAGGTCAGAGGCAGAACTGAAATCTGCCTGGGAAGCTCTACTGTGCTTTTTCATTATGCCACAATAATCCAGTTCTTCTAAAACCTCAACCTGCACAGACAGGTCAGCATGGTTTTTCTTCAAAATATGATGACTCTTCCATCCACATATGTACTCCACACTAACAACCTACACCATATCTAAAACCTTGCCTTCTGCTTTTACTCACGTCACATGTCTACATCATCTAGTCTTCATTCTCAATATCCATCACTAGCTTCCCAAGTCCTTTAATAACACAGTTATGCTTGTGTTGCATGTTGAATTTATTGTGTCCTCCTCATAGTCATATGTGGAAATCCTAATGCCCCAAAACTTCACAAGAGGACCATATCTGGAAAGAGGGTCATAAGAGATGGAACTAATAATTAGTAATGAGGTCATTATATTTGGGTCCTAATCTAATATGAATTTATCCTTACAAAATTGGGAAATTTGGACACAGAAACATGCTCTAGGGAGAATGTTATGGGAAGAGATAGAGACAAGTGTAGAAGGAAGACTGCGTAAAGACACTGGAAGACAGCTGAGTTTGTCAGACGTTTGAAAAAGAGGCCCCACGAAGAATTTGCCCTAGAGCCTGCAGAGGGAGCGTGACCCTGCTGACACCTGTGTTTAGAACATCTATCTATCTTGTAAAACCATGAGAAAATAAATTCCTCGCAGTCACTTGGGTTGCAATACATTGCTATATTATCCCTAATACCATAGTATTTCAATTCATTTTTTCACATCTACAAATCTTGGATATTGTTGTATCATGAAAAATCTAAATTCAAACTTTGAACTCTTTGGTTACATTTTTCTATGACACAGGTATTTTGTTTGGTGACTTACACTGGAACTATTTCTGAACAGACCCGATCCTGCTGCCTTTTCCATTTGATTTCTTGCCAATGTTTATTTCCATACATCTACAGTCAATCTCCTTTGTCCTTCATTTAAGTCCTATGACCTTTTCTTATAATTTCAACTTTCATCTCTAGTTATCTTGTTCTTTCTGGCAAACTAATTCTGAATTATTCCAATTTTGCATTTAGTGTATCTTAAATGATGAAGAGAGTAGGGAGAACATGACAAGACTGGGGAGTTTTTGTTTGCAGTTCATTGTTTTAGGTAAAATGTGTATACAGAGAGAAACACACATTCTTCACATAGAAATTGCTAATTTTTTATAAGTACATTCACCCAAGCTGTCCACATACCTCTCAAAATACGCTATATTTGAAATTCCAGTTGTTTTTCTTGTGATATTTTCCATTTAACAACCATAGTCCGGTCATCTTGAGGCCATGGGGATATTGTCTTGTGTCTATCTAGCATTTTTGTTTGTTTGTTTGTTTATTTTTCTCCGTAGTGAAAGAGAAATGAAGATAATTCAAGTTGTATATATCAGTAGCTATATCCTTTAAATGCTGAGTAGCAGTTTTTTTACATAAAATAGTTCGACTCACTTTTGGGAATGATGAACAAATTTTCACAAACAGTGTCTATATATAAGTCCTTCCACAAATATATGTTTTCATTATTGCTGAATAAATAATTAGAAGTAAAATTTCAGTGCAGTGCAAATAATGCATGTTTAACTTTATAAGGAATTTCATATCTTTTTCAAAGAGGTTATAGCATTTTGCCTCACCATTAATGATGGAATGACCTGGTTGCATTATTTTGCATGTATCTGTCCAGTTTACCCAAAACAGTTTAACTAAAAACATTTCCCTTTCTCCATCGCGTGATATTGTCTTCTTTGTTGAAGATTAACTGGTGATATATTTGTGGGTTTATTTCTGGTTTCTCCATTCTATTCCATTATTCCATGTGCCTATTTTTTAATAGCACCATACTGTTTTCTTTAATAATGCTTTGTATTCTAATTTGAAAGTCTAGTAATATGATGATTCATTTGCCTTTTTTTGCTGTTCTCAACAATGCTTTAGCTACTCAGGATGTTTTGTGGTTCCATACACACTTTAATATTATTTGCTAATTTCTTAACAAATATTGAAAAAAAATTTGATGGGGATTTAATTAACTCTCTAGATTGTGCCAAGTATGATAGTCATGTTAACAATAGTATTACTCCCATCCATGAACATGAAATATCTTTCCATCTCTTTATGTCTACTTTTATTTCCTTCAAAAAACTTCTAAAATTTTTATTGTACAGGTCTTTTACTTCATTTATTAAATATATTCTTAGCTGTTTAATTCTTTTTGATGGAATTGTGGACAGGATTATTTTCTTAATTTCTTTTCTTCCAGTTTTGTTTGTTTATAAGACTGCAGCAGTAATTGCAATAGTATTTTTAAAGCCTACCATTTTACTATACCAATGTATTATTTCTAAAAAAGCTTTTAAGTACATTTCTTAGGGGTTTCTGTGCATATTTTTATAGAATTTGTAAATAGTGATAGCTTTACTTTCTTTTTAAATATTAATTTATTTTATTTCTTTTTTGTCATCCAATTTCACTGACTACAGTCCCTAATACTATGTTAAATAGATGTGAAAATGGGAAATCTTTTCTTATTCTTGTTCTTAAAGAAAAGCTTTCCATTCTTTACCATTGAATATAATATTAACTTTGATGTGTGTTATATGGTGTTTATTATGTGGAGGTACATTCCTTCTATCCATATTTTATTGAGAATTTTTATAAATGGGTGATGAGATTTGTCAAATGCATTCTCTGCATCTTTGATATAATTGTATGATTATAGACCCTGTTCTATTGATGCCAGGTATTGCATTAATTTATTTTTAAGTAATTTATTTTGTATACATAAAATTATATACATATAATTAGTGTAGCAGTTTTTAGCATTCTCTTTAATTTTTGTGTTGGTGACTATATTACATCTTGCTGTGTTTCTTTTTGAAATTATTTTGTTTGGAACTCTTTTACTTTCCTGGGTCTGAATGTCTGCTTCCTTCCCTTAGTTATGAAAAGGAAATATCTTGACTATTATCTTTTGAAGTAAGTTTTCTGCCCTTTATCCTCTTCTCCTTCTTGAACCCCTTTGATATGAGTTTTGTTCTTTTTGATATGATACTGTAAGTCTCACACCCTTTTTATATTTCTTAATTCTATTTCTATTTTTGTGTTGTCTGATTGGATGATTTTAACTATCTTACTTTCCATATCATTGATTCTTTCTACTGTTTCTTCTTGTCTACTGTTAAGTCCTTCTACTGCAATTTTTAGTTCCACTATTGGATTCTTTGCTTCTGTTACTTCTATTTGAAATATTCTTATATGGTCCTTTTGTTTCACCTTTCAATTTTTAGATCAACTGTTCTTCTGATTTTGGAGAGAATCAGTATGAATGGTTTTTTTGTTTGTTTAAACTCATCTCCAGGTAGGTTGTCTAATTCAAGGTTATTAAGGTTTTTTCCCAATGTTTTATTTTTCAATTATTTGGGATTATTTCTCTCCATTTTATTTACTAGGTTATGCTTATGTACATATGATAATCTAAACAAATTGCTTTCTTTATGTTGGTTTATTTTCTTGAGTCATGAATAAGATGCACAATATAGCATAAGGCTTTGGCCCAGGATATTGGTTTGTCTCTTGTTTTATAAGCCAAGGCATCTGCACTGATCTGGTTGAGTGAAGTTTTTTAGTTTCTACATAGAGTAGGAATCAGGGCACCAGAAAACAAATTGATTGCGGTTAGAATTTTCCACAAGCTAAAGCTTCCTCGAGACTGTGGACATTTGTGTTGAGGCAGAATTCTTTGATGACCCTCTCTGTGGTCCTGAAAGGAGTTGCATCCAGGAGAAAACCGTGACTAGGGTCTACTCCCAGCAGTTCCAAGAGCAGAACTTCCCATAAAGGCACAAATTCTGGCTCCCAGGAACAGGGGAATTCAAATTCAAAGCAGAGGCTTCATACAATGTATGAGATGCAATCTCAACAACGACCTGAGGGGCTGATTCCTACAATAAAGTAAAAACTAGCTGTAGAGAGGCAACTCGCCAGTGAACCCTCCAATTGCATTATTCTCCTAAATTTCCACCAACAGAACCTTTCTTAGAAGTTTGAACTCCAGATGCTTTTGATCTCTACTCTCCAAATACCTATAGTTCTCCAGAGGATGACCCATCTGTTCTCCACATTGGGCTATGTGTAATTTCATCTCCTACTCAGATTCTACACATGAACATCCCCAACATAATGTTGATTCTCTTAGTTCCCAGCTAGAAGCTCCATATCACTGAAATCATTTTCCTATAGTCTTAATGCCCCAGTGGTTCTTTTCTTTTTTGTTTTTTAATGAGCGAGGAAAGGGGAGGAATAAACAGCATTTTGGGGAGGAAGGAAGATGAAGAGCAGGAATCACTTTATTTTCCTTTTTATATTTTGGTTGTTTCCTCAGTCCCAAGTTGTGAACTTGGGTCCTTGGGCCTTACCCTGATTACCATCTTAGAGCCTGAACTAACAGGGAATGCCCCAGTGGTTCACATTATCTAACAGCCTCCATCCATTTTGTTCAGGTTAGCAAAGATATTCCCATACAAGGGATATTCATTTATTTATTTTTCAAGGACTAATACCTTAATAAATTTACCATTGTTTTTTTATTGAGAGGTGATAAGGTCAAAATCTTTACTCTTCTTTCATCTTCCTGAAAATCCTGCTTTAAATTTCTTATCTGACAAAAATCGGAAATGATTCCTTGACAGTGGTTAAGAGTGACCATTTGCTCAATCACTTTCTTAAAATCACTGCTCAACTCTCAGCTCATAGAATAGATGTTTATCCTCTTCCTTTCTGTCTGATGTAATAGTGTTTAAAGAATGAGTTGAAGATTCATGCTAATTCCTTGGATATTTTAGGAAAATTTTGTAATAGTTTAATGTCTGTATGCTTGCATATTTGTCTATCTTTCCATTCATCTAGCATTTCTCCATCATTTATTGATACTCACATTATTTCACAGAAAACTTAATTGTTATAGGAAATTGTCAGCATTAATGTTAAATCCTCTAGAAGACTACCAAGAGTAACAAAGTTATAGGCACACACATTTTCTTCTGTGCCGCATTTTTATGGTTAAACGAAAATACATAAAATAAATTATTGTAAAGAGAAGAATTATTTCCATTGGATCAATTTAGAAAGTCTTACTAATTTATGTACATGGGGGTATTATCTTTTGGGGAATAATTAGCTCCAATGAATATTTATGTTCCTTCTGTTTTACCTTTCTTCATCTTCAGGGTAAAATTATGTTTAATCTAACCCCCAAACATTAACTAGGTCACCTTAGTAAGTGATAGATTTATCAAGGCAAGTAAAAACAGTTCTGCCAGAAGGCAAACCACCTATTTATTTTTTTCTCTGGGACTGACTGCGAGGTAAACAGTGATGTATTTTTTTCTCTAAAATAGATGTTAACTGCAACATAGGTGCCAAGAAAGGGTCTTCAGTAAACGATTGCCTTCCTGACATGCAGATAGATGATCAAATGCTGTTTTTCTTCTGTGTCCTCATTATATTTATAACCCTGAAATAATGGGTTACATAAATTGGTAAATTTTGAATCACATTACATTGTAAAATAAAACTTCATAAAGAAACTGCTAAAATGACATCAGTTTGCTAATAAATGCTATAATTTGAATAAATATTTCTCATCATCTATTTTATAACTTTTATGATTCTCTAAGTTGTTGGCATATATTATTTACAAAATATTATTCATGTAAAGAAACGTGTGATTCTATAAGTATCATCTTTTAAATAGTTGGACTAGAATTATTCAGTGATTTAGTAATTGCCAAACTAAAAAGTAAATCTGAAATACAAAATTTTTGTGTCCTTCAAAGAAATTTTATGCCTATAATAATTCAAATAAAAATATTCTTACTCAAAAATTTTCTATGTGTTTGAGAAATATTTTATTTGATTGAATTGAAAGTGAGTAGCATAGGAAAATATGGTGCTGTTTTATCAAAGTGGAGTATTGAAAATCATAAAAATCAGTCAAATAAAATATCAGTTTGAGAATATTTTGTTTTCCATTTTTTACATAAGCTAAATTCAGGGAATTATTTTAAATTGTTAATTGCATGATTTAGTACTTAAAATATGAAGCATACAGAAGATATCCATGGCATAAAGAAATGTTCATGAAGATATTAGTAGAGCATTGTCCAAATTCATATTTTTTTAACAATTTCTACTTTGAAGATATGACAGACATGTCATTTCATGAAGATTATTTTATGATGCCTTTGGAGAAATTAAGCAGATGTTTCATAAAGTTCTGGAGATATATATATATATATATATATATATATATACTCTAATAATATTGTTTACTATACTGCTAAGCAGAATAAAACACAATGATCAAATGATCATGTATAGGAGTCAATCTCACATTTACATGTATAAAATTAAAATATTTTATAATTGGTGAACATATTGCAATTTCATAGAATGCTTTCAGAAAATACTTTTTTTTTAGGAAAAAAGTATTCTCAAGAATGAAGCAGAAGAAGCAGTCAGGAAGATAGAATGAATAAACATTTTTATTTATTTTATTTAGTTGTTTGTCTTGGTTGTTTTCCCCAGCCTTTGGAATTGAATGAGGTGTCCTTGAGAGGTATGCAGGCTGTGCCAAAGCATACTCCACAAGAGTGTGCCATAAAAATACTTTTATTCTACATACTTTAAAAAAGTAATGATGCCTCTTGAAAACAATGGCATTTTTAGTCTAACTAAAATGGTATGTAAGATAACAGTAATTATGAAAGAAGGAAAATGATTTTTCTTAGATTGTGGAAAATTTCATGTCTGGTAGTTTGATTCTTTTGTCTTGAAATGTTTTTAAAATATAATTTAGTTCTAATTTACACAAAAATTCTGTGCTTCATGCTCTATAGAGACGGTAATACATTAAAACTTAAACAGAAATAAGTCATCATGTACTTGAAAGCAGAAAATAATGGGTTTATATAAATTGGCAAATTTTGAATTACATTGCAGTATACAACAAAACAAAGAAACTGCTTACCTAAAAATGACATCAGTTTATTAATAGGAATTACAGCTTAAATAAACATCTCTCATCATCTATTTTCTGAATTTATGATTCTCAGAGTTGGTGGCATATTATTTATTTATGATAAAAGACTATTCATGTAAAGAAATGTGTGATTCTGTAATGTCATCTTGCTTGTTTATGAAATAAAGATCATACAGTTAATAATGTCCTTAATAACTTCTTTTGGTGATCTAAATATTAGGATACTTAGACTTTTAGTTTTTGATGGTCTTCTGACTTCACTAGTTTGATAAATTTTAATTTCATGTTGAAGCTTCATAATTTGAACATAAAATGGCTCAATTTTCCCAAAAAGTTTTGATGGCTCAATCAATTTCCCAAGGCCTCTTTTATTAATTCTGTTGATAATTGAGTTTCTTTGGAGCATTCGTCATACTATAATTTATGTTGATTTTCTCTTTTTCATCATTCTTATAGTAAGGCACTCAATAGTCAATGATTTTACACATGATGTGGGTATTTGTTTAATGTTTCTTTAAAGTTACAATATTACATAATATTCTGCATCAGTAGTTCTTCTACCCATTTTTTATGTTATGTCCCAGAGAGGTTAATAACAAGTTTACCTTCTTATATCTGGTTATTGATAGAAGTAATGTAATTTAGAAATGGCTATATCTAAATAGGATATATCAACATTAAGATATATATGTACATATATGTGTGTATGTGTGCATGCGTGTGTCTATAGTAGATTATTATGACTTACAAAACAAAATTCTATAAATGAGTGACAAAAAACCGATCTATCCTCATTTATCCTTTATTTGTATCTGAATGTCCTCGTGCTTACACTTTATATGGTTATTTACCTATGCAAACACACTCCTGGAATCTCTTTCCCTTCTTATCAATGCACCAATCATGCTGAACAAATAAGTAACTGCAAAAGCTTTATGTTAACTAATCATCTTAAAATTCTCTTCTCAAAATTTATTGAGAAAAAATTGCTACAGCTTTTAAAAGAAATATGTGATCATATCAGGTTATAGAAAGCAATTGGCAACATTGTAAATACATTAATAATTAAAACCACTTCTCTTAAAATTCTAAAACCATGTGAGGATAATCGCAAACTAGCATGCTACAGTGTAAGATCACATGAACAGCAACAACGTTTTCACTGTATATGTATGAAGTCAACATGAATGAATCAGTCATACTCAACCTATCAGATGACTGAAGATACATGAAGTTCATCTGAGCTGAGGCAGGCGAAACTGATGCAATTAAGAAGATCCTCCCTGGAGTGCCTGGTAGCCTAGTGAATAAGCCCACAGCCTCTGGCTGGTGGAGTTTATATACACTCCAAGGACCCAGGTTCCTGTCTAGCGGGAGGTGGGGAGGAGTGGGGGGGACAACAAAGATGAACAGCTAAGTAAAACTAAACAGAAATGTTTCTTCCTCATGTCTCTTCCTGACTCCTTTCCTACCTGACTTCATTCCAGACTCCACCTTTTTTTTAAAATAAAGGTAAAAGAACCATCCAGATGTTTTGCATCCTACAAATGCATGAACTAAAAAAAAGCTTCAATTATTTTAAACCACTAAATTTTTTGACTGAAAAGAGAAACTTCACAATGCACAAATAAAATAATGACTTTTTTAATCCAAAGTGTTAGTTCCTAAATTCTTGTTTTGTTTTGTTAATCATCTCCAGGTGGACACCCTACTTCCAACTTAAATCTTTTCAGTATTGAAATTCTTATTTGGTTACCATATACATTTTTAAAATTTATTTTATTTAGTCATGACACTACAAAATGATACAAATGTGAAATTTTTGTAATAGTTATTTGTTCTTAATATATCGCTAATTGAAAAATAAATGATCACAGATGTCTCATGAGCGAATTATTTTTCCCCTATTTATATTACATCCTTTGCTTCACTATAACAGGGATAAAACAGCTTCCTTTTACATATAAAAATTCCTACCCCAGTACATATCTATAAATATTTTTTTGACTTTGCAATCATTGTTATGTAAAATTTATTTTCCTTTGTGCTTTGTAAGAAAACTCATTGCATTAGTAACATGAAAAAAAAAAAACATGATCTGTTTCCAGACTTACAGTCTACATTTCTACTTCAGATTGATTCCTGATTTTTTCATCTTGTATTCCACTTTCTCTAAAATATTCTGCTTTATTCCATACTTCCATGTGCTAGTAGATGCTATTCCTCTACCTACAATTCTCTACAATCAGCACTATATATGTTGGCTGTCCTACATTTACTTGAAATCTCATCTTATAAATTATCACCTGTAATTGTAGGTAGAATATATGAGCTAGGAATAAAATTATGCTACCTTAGAGATGAAACACAGTTGCTGTTTGAGACAACAATAATATTTTAATTTTTTTAAAGTCTCACTTAATTGCTCATCCAAATATGTCTCTTCCATTTATGAGTATCTTTGTCTTCTGTGATATTATAATTAAAATATTACAACAGTTTTTCTTCCCATAGTCACCACCTTCAAATAATTTGATTCACTTTTTGACAGAGAATTAAATTATTAAATTGTAAGTTTTTATAAAGCTTTAGAAAAAAAAAATCTGTAAAAACTTTACATCGTTCAAATGGATCTGATACTCAAGGGTACTGAATTTTCTTTTTTTCTGCCTGATTAGCTATTTAATATGTGTCCCACTGGACTCTATGTTTTAAAGAATTCTATTTCTTGTTTTCTAGCAATATTAATATAGGTACTGAACTGGAAATTTCTTTTTTCAGTGCAGTCTTCTATGAGAATCTTTCTTTGATATTTCTTTAACAGTTGTCATTCCAGCATACTTTGACATCAACTTTTTATATTACATTAGTGGAAACCCCCTGTAATCAGAAGATGCATCATATCATAACGCCCTTGAACTTCTAATTGACTGTCAACTCCTCCATTTCATCTTCCTCAGTGTTACCTTTGGTGACAGTCTCTAGAAAACACTCAATTTCACTGATTCTCTTTAGAGATCATTTGAGATGTTGGAAATCATTTTAAGTCTTTTTTATTCTCATTTTGTCATCTCTGTGAGGTTACAGTCATCATTGTATCTTGTTCCAAAAAGTTGTGTGCTGACAATGCTAAACTGTACAGATTAGAATTTGCTTCTGTGTTGACTATAGTATGTTACAAGTCATGACTAATTATAAAAATATCCCAAATGTGATGGCACTAGCTATTCTGATAAAATCAGTTTACCTAATTATATATCACTCATTTAAAAAAATAAGTAAAAAGTCATATTGAAAATTATCATCTGTGACTATCATTTTCAGACCATTGAAGATTTTTATTAGAATTGACATAATTTTTCTCTAATACATGTTTAATATTTAATATGTCATAAGAAATAAATTTTCTGTTTTAAATGTTGCATCACAACATCTTCAGTTTTTGCATTTAGCAAATATCTTTATCATTTTTCATGCTTGTATTTTTTTAAATATCAGCATTTGATTTATCTGTTAAATACATTGATATTTATTATGTAAATTTCCTGGTATTCAAACCACAGTTAATTCATTTATTTAGTTACAATTTCTATTATTTATCATTTAATTTTAAATAGTCTTTAAAATTATGGATGGATTTTTGCTAAAGAATCAATTTATTAAGTTCTTTCATATACATTTACCTAATCCTTCAACAATTGTTTTCTAACCAATTATTCCACAAAGATATGTCTTCATTGTTTTCCACCTTTGTTTTTCATCATCTACAAATGTCTAAACACTTACAGCTTATCAGCAGTATAAAATAATTATGTGTTAGTATACTCTGGGGGTGCAGAGGTTGACTTGACTGTCTCTGAGGCCAATTCACGTATATCCCAAGGACCTGGGCTCATGTCCTGGGTCCAGGGGGAACAGCCAAATAAAAAATAAAATGCCTCTCTCTTTCTGACTGCCTGCCTGCTCACCTTCATTCCTGCCTGCAGTTCTCCTTTAAAATAAATCATTATGTGTCAGTTAGATTTACAGCTGAAATATTTTATCTCTGTGCAAAATTGTCATTGCAAGCTCTTTTAATAGTATTATGTCATTCTTTCTATCGTTGACAGCAATTTCTAAATACATTGAATTTTTTCCCTAGAAGTGAAAGTTTTAGGAAGGTAGTATTAATTACCTGCAATTAGTACAATGATTGTATTGACAAATACTTTAAAACTTTTTGCATGAATGGTGAATACATGTCATGCGATTTATAGTCATTCTACTCTAAAATTTCATTTCCACTTACATGTTATTTGGAAATGTTTTATGTTCTATAAATTTGTCATTATTTTTCAATGAAATAGTAAGTGATATATTTGAAAAGTTTTATATTTTAAACAAGTAAAACTGTTCAAGAGACTGAAAAAACAAACTCATGAATCTTTCCGTTGATTGAACAAGAGAACTAGACAATGTATCATTATTAGATGATTTAGAAATGCTGCTGTTTTTGCATAGGTGACTCTCAAACTTTAAGAGATTTTATGAATCACCTTGCCCGTGCATTAATAGGCAGACTGATGTGACATATCTCAATCATTCCAAAGAAATAAGTTTGGGGTAAGGGCTAGGACACTGCATTTTAAACTGAAGTGATCCTTATAAGGTTTATCTTCGTATTTTTTTAGGTGTAATTTAAAGACTGTCAATGATTTGTACTTTCTTATTTTTATTTATTATTGTTTATTTGGAGGGGGGACTTGATATACTAAGGTGAAAGGACTAGAACAATTTAGGAGTTGTCAACAAACATTTATATATACATATATATATATATATATATATATATATATGAATACAGGAATAGGATTCTCAAAATTCTAGAGTTAAGACATTTTTGGCAATTTTGAAATGACTGTTGAGAAGAAGTACCCAGAAAGTGGTGGAAAGTTTGAGTTCTGGGACAATTATCAATGGCATGAAGTACAAACTCGCAAGGAAGAAAGATGAAATAACTTGGAGGAACACCGATGACTAGTTTTTAATTTATTCCTTGTTCAAGTTTGGGTTATAATACCCACTTCTTTTTCACCACACTCTTGTTTTCTTCAAACGTTCATTTAAAATGCCATCACAATAGACTTGCATTGTTTATTTGTTTATATTTTTGTTGTGAAGACTTAAAGATGAGAAAAATACGTACGTGAAGAGAACATTAAGGAAAGCAGATTTCTCTGATAAATAATGAAGTCTAGATCTAGAAGCAGACTACTGACAGAAGGCGGTGAGTTCATCCTGACGCAGACAACAGTTTGTTTGGAGTCTCAGTAGAAACAGCAAGAACCCATTGGGCAAGAAAACAGGTTGAACCAAGATAAGCTGACAGTCTCCTTAAGGGCACAACAAAATGCAGCTGCACCAGATGTGCAGATAAACTAAGAACAGCAAGGTCACCTCACCGGCAATTGTCAGCCTCAGCAACGGTCCACAACTATCAGCTTAAAGATCAGCCTGACTCATGGAATCAGAAATTGACACTCCAATCTAATGATTCTCTTGCTGTTTTTGCACTTAAAATCTCTGCCCCTGAAACAACCAATTCGAGTCAGTCTCCCTTGTCTGGCTCCATTCTCTCTCTGCTCCCCGCTAATAAAACCCCAATTTGCTTACTCGCTGCCCGTCTGGTCCCTTGAGTGACCCTGAAACCACACAGACATGATGAAAAAACAAAACCAACACCTCAGGCATCATCAGGAGCATTGGTAATGGTAGTAGATGATTTTCAGTACTGTTTGAAATGAAAGTTGGAGTCATTTTAATTGAACTAAGAGGACACGGTAACTAGGAGAACTAGAAACCTAAACGGTTAAGTTTGAATATTGATTAAAGCATTTTGCCTTATTTATGCATAAGTGGAATGATAATAATCTGAACAGGTATGCATTTTTCTTGAATATATCACTTAAAATATTCTTAGAATAGTGATTTGATTAAAGCTGACAGACATGAAAAGGGAAAAGAGGCATACATAATGAAAATTTGCAGACAACCCAGAATATAACAGCTGCTGTAAAAGAACATTTCATAACAAAATTTAGAAACATGCGAGTAGTAATTGGATAAGGTCAAAGGATTAAGTAGAAATTCATAAACAAAATATATAAAATAATAAAAATTCCAACCTGCTTGCCTTTCTTACCCTGTTTTCTGTGTATATCTTGCCAACTTCCAAAATGATATGAAGGTTTGCTTAGACTTTGAATCTCTTGTTGAAATTCGACAAGTGCTTTTTTTCGGTAACTATTAGACATCATTTGGGGAACGTGCATGTGAGAGGTGTAGGCCTGACAAAAGTTCTGCATCACGAATTTAAAAATCAGCAGAGTGGTTCAGGTCCAATGGATTTATCCATGGTCTAAGTACTTTAAAAAAGGAGATATTCTCTGAAACTTTGAAATCAGTCAGAGAAATCACAAAATAAATTTTTCACTGTTACCAAAGATAACATAAAAACATACACTGAGAAGTGATGAAAACCCTAAATTGTTTCTTTACCGAGGAAAACAACTTGCTTGATCCACTGACTGGTACATTCCTTTTATTCATCTGTTTATTTTTTCTTCGTGGATGCAGATCAGGGAGGAAATACTACTACATTCTATGCCTCTGGTAAGCTTATTTTCCCCTAATTATCACATCTTTCTTGGTTCACAGGTTATTTGAAATATGTGACAGCTTTGAAACTTAAGGACAAATATAAAGAAATAGTCAACTAATGCTTTGAGTTCCATGTTAAAAACACGTTCACATTTCAGAAGATAAACTGATCAGA
The DNA here is from genome assembly GCA_004363575.1 of Solenodon paradoxus. NCBI lineage: Eukaryota > Metazoa > Chordata > Mammalia > Eulipotyphla > Solenodontidae > Solenodon > Solenodon paradoxus. The sequence continues at coordinate 1,283,519 of RJWH01000035.1, forward strand.
ATTTTGCTAAGTGCTCTTATGTATTAATTTTGTATGAAAGATGATTAACTTTAGAAAAATTACCGGCTGTGAATGAAAGAATGTACTGTTTATATTATCTATCCGAATTGAAAATAGCTATGCAAATCAAATACCTGCACCTTTCTCAAGGTTGTCAACATTTGTCTCATTATGAAATAGCTTGTGTTTTTACACATAAGCAATGTTTCATTTTTGTTTTAATTTACTGATGAAAACTTTCCTATTGAAAGTAATTTCACATTTCTGCAAAGTGTTTCAATGGCTGAGATTTTTTTCTCAATAGATACATTATTAGTGTAGATTTAATATGAATGAGGAAAAAGAAAAAAAAATGAGACCTATTTCTATGTAATTGAGATGTCTCCAAAAAAATGTCAAGGGGAATATGATTGGATCAAAATGTCCTAAATTTATGTTAGAAATTGCTAATTTAAAAAAGCATTTGAAAATTTTTCCAACAATAGAAATTGCTAATTTAAAAAAGCATTTGAAAATTTTTCAAACAATAGAATTACTCTAATTGCTATTATTAAAAGAAAAATGCTTTTCTGCTTTGAATATCAACACCAAAGTCATAAGCAAATAAGCAAATGGTAACCAAGTCTTAAGAGAATAATATTGTTAAAGTGAAATGTTAAAAAACACAAAGATTATTTTGTATCAATTTATTAAATCTTAAGGAAAATTAATATTAGTCACTTCTAAATGTACATTGATAATTATTGTATAAAAGTCTTATAGAAACCTTATTAAATTATGCATTTAATTTTGTGTTGGTTATTCAACAACTAAGAGAAAAACATTCTTGATAGATGATTATTGGAGGTAAAATGCTCTTTGGGTAGAATTTGTAAATGGTCTTTCTTAACAATGCTGAGAATGGGATTGCAAGACTAATATTGGTGTGTAGGGGGAGCAGCCAAGATATACAACTAAAATAAAAATTAATGGATATGTTTCTTCCTCTTCTCTCTTTCTGTTTGACTGCCTAATCACCTTCATTTCTGCCTGCACATTTCCTTAAAGAAAATCAACAGCAGTGATTTTTTTTCCTAATGAAAAAATATTTAAGAGAGACAATTTTTTTTAAATGAAAAATAAAGAATCAACATAATTTTGGTTTCTGGTAGATTTGTATTTGTTATTCTAGCACTATGAAAGCATACAGGCAGTAACATTTCTTCCTAAACATTTATAGTTAGTACCTATAAGTGAGATAAATCAGAGTATAACACAACCAAGCATGTATAATGCTACAGAACATAGAAAAATAATGTGCCCTTGAACCCATTTTATATTCATATTTGCCATAGTTCATCTGAGAAAAATATAAGTAGTTCTAATAAAATATTTCCGTACTTAGAAGAAGAAAAAATCCACAGAAATTTAGCATAAAATATAGCTTATTTATTTAAACTATAAGCAAATGGATCTAAAGACGTATGTATAAAGATAAATTTCATTTTTTTGAACCCATAATCTGCTACTTTTTTTTTTCCACCACAATGATACCCCATCAATGTGGATATACTTACTGTTGGGGTCAGTATACCTTCACTACTAGATTATTTTTGAGTCACTGTAAATTCTTTTTAACAGACAGCTGTGAATTGGACTTTGTGATATTATATGAGTCCTCTGTGTTATATTGAGAGGAATGTATCTGCTATATCTGAACTAGTCTATTCTAAATTCAGAGATGTGAAATATGTTTTTCTATCTTTGTGTTTTTATGTCTTACTTATTTTTTCAAGAAATATGTTATAATAAAGGCTATCTGAGATAAACAACATATGTTAACATTGACATCTTTGTCCAAGACCATATGAGAATAAGTATTCTAAATTATCAAATATTGTAGAAAGGAACATTCTTATTATTTTCCCTGAAAGACTTAATTTTTTCTTCCTGACATTACCCATATATGTGGAAATTAAGATTTATTCATTAATATAAGAGTATCTTATAGCAGGAAAGCATTCTTCTCTATAACATAAGAATATTTTAAAAAGCATATGATAAACATTTGTTTGGAAGGTCACAAACTCTTGTAATTCCCCCAGAATTCTAGTGAATCTCAAGTTTTATATGTAAGTTTTATGAAGATGAAGGTTTTTGAGTACTTATTGCCATCTACTGTATCACACCAAATTGAACTTCAGACAACGGGAAATATTTAGAAATCTCTAAATAAATGCTGTACCTTAGACTAGTCAATCTGATGCAAATTCTTGAAAGCATGAAATACATTATATATGTTTTCATATAGCTCCAAATATTCCAATTAGGCCATATAAACATCTAATCAAATATCTGTTTCATATAAATATATTTATGTATACATGTGCAATTGTTCTAATATGTAAAAAAATAATTTTTGACATGTCTACCGTATCATTCTTGATTCCTTAACCTCATAAATTAATTCTTATCTTTCATATCAATTAGTCAAAAGTATGAAAATTGCAAACGACAATGTTTCTTTGTCACTGAACAATTGTGCAAGATCACCTTGAGGACATATCCCTTATTTTCTTCAGTAAAATGGAGATGATGATGGCATCTATCCCACTAGGCTTTTGAAACTGTTTAATATTAGTGCAAAATATTAATGTAGAATTTTACCTGGAACATAGAAAACTTTTCTAATGGCTATTATATTTTACCTTTGGTGAATCAAAATAATAACAAGAAGAGACATAAGACAATCTTCTGCATTGGTAGAGGGTATGGCAGTGGGGAAAGTGAGTCAGCAAATTCCGAAGAAATTGCTTATGACATCCATAACTTGTGGAGAGGAGAGACAAAAAACCAAGCATAACTGTATGAAAGTATTTTGCATCATTTTAAACACAGCCTGAATATAGACAAGCACTCTGAAAGTTCTCACAATAGACCTTGTCTTATTTAAAGCTCATGTCACAAAAAAAGACACAAGTATTTTGTGAATATTTCTGGGTTCTCTTTTTTATTCCACTGATTTATTATTCTTTTATTTTACCAGTGTTACACAATCTTGATTTGGTTCAGCATAGCTTCAACATTAGTTTATTTTTCAGTCACTGTAAGATCTTTTCAAGAGGTAAATTACTGACTGCCAGAATGAAAGGGAAAAGGAGACATAGGTAAATGGAGTAGAAGGGGTCAATTGTATGATGAAGGATTAAACTAGACTTTTGATGGTTAACATAATGTTGTATATATAGAAGAGTGCAATGCTATGCACTTGAAGCATGTGTAATGTTATAACCAATGTTACTTCAAAAATAAAAATAAATGAAACAATAGATAAAATTGTGAACAGAAAAAAATACATCTCAAATTTTAAAGTAATTATATAATAAAAATAATGAAACATGCACAAAAAAGGAATATTTATTTAAAAATAAAGAGAAAACATAAGATTATGTATCAGTACTTATTTACATGTTCAAAAGCTTTAGCTATTGAAAATAAAGAGCTGACTATTTTAGTCAAAATAAATAATTGAGTGTTTAATTTTGAATGAACATATTCATAGAATCAAAATTTTCAATGGAATAAATGGTTCTTTGTCAAAGGGTAGATTAAAACATTTTTTTTTTTATTTGGAGTACACAGTAATAGAAAGAATTTTTAATTGTCTTAATGGACATTTAAAGAACTAAAGAAATTTGCCTAAAAATAGAGAAAGAAAACATTTCTATAAGTTGTAAAATGCTATCTTGGCAAAATTACTATGATCATAATTTTAAAATATGGCTCTGTATGATACATTGCTGGGGTTAGTACTAACCAAATCAATTAATAATTAATTACTGTATAATTTGAACAAATTAGGAATTATATGAAGTTTTATAAATTACTCATAAAGAACAAGCATGGTGACAGCAAATGAGAGGTTAGAAAATGTGAAGAAATACGTGGCTTTGAGTTACAAGAAACATGATTAACAAGTTAAGGAGAGATTTGTTAGTAAGAATTCCATGTTCCTAGAGTAGAATGACTGATTGGAAATAATATTTTTTAAGTTTCTAAGATACTCTTTATGAAAAAGAAATTGAGTTCTTATTCTATATTTTAAAAGTCTAAATTTATTGTTATGAGTTGATGCAATTTTGTCAAAATATCTGCAACTATTCAATATATAAAGAACTAAGATTTAAGCCTGGAGAAAAAAACACTTCAGTCGCACCTATTTTTTAAACACTTTATGATTGCATATTTCTTTATTTCTGTGGTACTCAAACTTCTGTCAAAAGAACACTCGCTAGTTTAGTTACTGTGTCTACAACCTGGGAGCCAGGCTAAAATGTGTGACAGAGTAAAGACTGCACTTTAAAATAAAACTTCTATTCCTAATACACACACCTATGAGGAATATAAATACTTACCTAATATGCTAATAAGCCTTGAGCTGACGAAGTTAAAACAATGTGGTGAAATGGTTGGCAAACACAACAGCTCCCTTCAAACATGGGGCGAAAATAATTTGGTTGAAAAATATTCTGGTTTAGCAAATGTAGCAAAAATCCCCTAGTAAAATAATTTACAGAGTTTTTTGCTAGAATCTTTATGTAATACTTAGTGCTTCAGCAATATTTGATTTCTATAACTTATATCCAAGTCTGGTACTTGATTATATTTAGGAAGAATAGTGATATTTTATAAATACTCAAAAACACACAATATTTGCAAGACACTGAGTTATTTGCCATATAGATAATTCATACATGAACATGTAAAATTTGCTAATAGCAAGCATACCAAGTATATGAAGTATATTTGTGATAACAATAAATTATCCCTGTGGTCTATAGTGAAAAAAATTGGCCTTATCTGAAGTAGGTCTTGCATTTGTTTTGGGGGAGTAATCTCTGGATTCTTGAAATATCATGCCTTGTAAATTTATAGCTATTCTGATTACCAGTTAAGTACTTCTATTATAAAATATTTATCATATATTTTTTGTAATTAAATCAAAATATAAAGAGCTCGAAAGCTTAATTTTATGCTTTTGGATTGAAAAATTAACCTTATATCTGTGATTGCTTGTTTGGTTTTCATGGTATTTTCTTAATCATTTTTCATTATTTAAAAAGTAGTATCAATGAATTTTATTGCAATGAAACAGAATCATTTATATATATAATATATGACTTGTTTTATTTTATTAAAATATTCAGTTATTACTGCTCTTCATATTCCCTTTATGATTTTTCTATCAAAAGTAGACTAGAAATAATTTCTTAAATTTCAAAATGCATTTTTTAGGTGTTTATATGAATTACATTAGACATAAATATTAAAGGTATATACAGCATTCCACTTTAAAAAGTATATTTTACAATTCATTGGAAACTTCACCATTATCGCCACAAATAATTGTGTTCTTTTCTTCTGGGGACTTAAATATATTTCTTATTTAGATTATTCCTAGGCATTTTGATGTTTTTAAGTTTAATTTTTGCACATTTCTACAAAATGGAACAATTATTTCTTACCTAAAATGTGACAGGTGCTTTACTAGACAGTTTGCATAATCTGTTAAATTTTTAACTAATATAAAGTGTAAATTTTCTCTGATAACATCCTACCACTCTCATCTTTTTTTAAGACTTTCATTGAACAGTGAAACATTCCTTGAAAGGTTATTTCGTTCAATATTTTTCTGTGCTTGATTTTCTCTAAGAAAAGATAATGCAACAAAACTTCCTAAAACTTGGTCGTTTGTCTCATATATGACTGGGTCGGTAAGATGCCATTCTTGATTCTTATTGCTGGTTCTGCACATTAACACTTCTGCTTTAGATTTGTTTTCTTCTTACATACACATTTAGCATTCATTTAAAACCCCACAATTTCTTAATATTTCTCACTGATAGATTTCATATTTCAGTAACTACATTGATTTTTTTTCCAACATACTGTGTAGTCAGTTCCTACAACTACCCAAGATTTTTCACTCTACTTCATAAATTTTCTCCTGAAACTTTATTCTTAGCAATAAAACTCAACAGTTTTTATCAGTCAGGCTCCCTACAGGTAGAAAGTTGAATACATTTAGTATGATTATAGGAAATTTATTTATAAGATGGCTATTTGAACAGGTGTCAAAAGGAATTAAGGGAACCTTTATTGCAGTGCAGTCTCATGGGGTTCCTAGTAACATAATTATATTGTTTTGAAATTCCAAGGGATGAGCTTAGCATTAATAATGTGTAGAGATTACTTGGAGAGGAACAGTAGCCTTGAGCTGAAGAACAGAACTAAGTTAACAGGATTTTCAAAAAGACAGTCTATAGACTAGATATTCCCACCTTTGCCTCTTCACTGCAACTTTATATTTAAATTAATAATTAACTATACTTAATCTACATTTACAAGGTAAGGAAAAATGAGATCTGGTATCAAAAAAAATGAGGTAAGAGTTTCTTGTGGAAGAGATAAGCATGAAGGATGTAGAGTAGATCAGGACATGTAAGTAAAATAAATATACACGCAATTCCATAATCTCAATTTAAGTAAGTTTACTTTGTGTATTTGCATCTCATTTTGGAATTCCAATTCCAGTATGTTTTAAATCTAGTGCTTAATAGCCAATAATCTTACAACCTTTGTTTTTCTTAATTTCTGTATGTCTAAATTTGCTTCACCATTAGGGGATGCATGGATAGTAAAAAAAAAAAGTGAACTAAGTTTTTCATTTTTAATTTATTCCAAATCATCCAATAATCTCAACAAAACCCAAGTACAAGAAATGTGAAGAAAATTATACCAAAGCAGAGCAAAATCAAATCATTCAACAGTTTTTATAAAGAGAAAAATCTTAAAAGCAAATAAAGTGAAATATGTACATACTGAAAATCAGAAACAAGAACAGATACCTCGTCAGAAAAAATACAAGATGACCAAGAAACAGCTTACAGAGCTTAGAGAATGAAATAACCCTAAAATTTTATATCAGTGGAAATAAGTTTCAAAAAGAGTGTCAAAATAGTTTTTACAGACTTCTAAAAACTGAAAAAAATTCAGCAGTGGCAGACTTGTAATGTAAAAGGACACGCTTCAAAGAGAAAGTTAATATCACAGTGAAATACAAATCTGAAAAAAAGGAAGGGCACCAGAAATAGCAAATACAAGGTTAGATATAGGATATCTTTTCTGAATTATTTAAAGTTTTTAAAAATGTAATTGTATTTTTAAAATGAAAATGTTAATACAATGTAGAAATTATAGTTTATAGAATGCTTTAGCACAAACAGCACAAAATTTGCAAACTGAGAGTATATTATTCTAAGACTGTTATACAGTATCTGAAATTATGCCATTTAAATTGAAAATAAATTGGGACAAATTAAAATTTATACTGTGAGCACTAAAGCAACAGCACTAACAAAATAAGCAATTATAACTGATAAAACAATACAACAGATGAAATCAAAAAGTGAAAAAATCAATTATTATTAATAGGATAGATGATAAGAGTGAAAAAGTAGATGAAATACTAGAAAGCAAATTAGTAATAATAATAGCAAGAAATATCAATTGTCTAGACCCAGAGTATCAAGGAATAAATTGTCAAATTAGTCAAAATATAAGACCAAAATATATCTTGCATGAAATACACTTTAAACAGAAAAAGACAAGTAAAAATATAACAAGTTTATAGAATAATAATACCATACTAAACCTTATAAAAAGACTACATGGAATAACCGTATTAAATCAAAGTTGATTTCATAGAAAAGGATACTACAGTGGATTAATAAAATCATTCATCAATGATAAAAAATTCATCAAGTGGAGAGAATAGTTATACTTCCACAGGCACATAAAAGTTTCAGAATGCACAGTCCAAATTTATAGAACTATCTCAAAATACACAAATCCTTAATAATTGTCACATTATGTTTGGCAAAACTGAAGGAAAAATAACATTGGCACATTGCTGTTAACAAAACCCCAGAGTTTATTTGAACTTAAAAGACTTTTTTTGTTATTAATGTCATCTTTCAATTCCAAACCTTCACTTAAGATTCTGGTCAAGGACAATGTAGAATGCCCTTCAATCTGAGTTTGAGTTCTCTTTTTTTTTTCATAAGAGGGTAAAACCTTAAAAAATAATACTACAGAGGGGAAGTGACTTATTGATGATTTCACGTATTATAAACCTTATAAATCACTGTTAAATTAGTCATGACGACGGCGAAAATTCACTCTTTCTCTTTTCCCAGTGCATTCTTTTGAAGTTAGTAACTGAATCTAGTCCACGCTCAAGGAGTATGCAGCCATTAACCTGCCACCACTTTTCTATAGTAGGTAGTAGTTACACGTACTTGGAATTGCACTGTAAAGAAGAGTTTTGCTCCATCTCTTATTTATTTAATGTTTTTATCATTACAAGCCCACGTATTATACTTTATTTTATACTTTGGGTTATATTCTAAATCTACAATAATATGTTGCTTAAATGATGTCAGCTTTGACTTGGGGACTTTTTCAGGTTGGCTCCTGTGTCCCACTGATACACGGTCACACTTCCTTATTTTCTTAACCACCGCTATGTCTTCATAATTACTTTTCCTTTAAAAAAATCGAACTATTGATCTATTTTTATTGCTCAAGTAGAAACATTTTTGCTAAAATTAGAACTAAGTTTCCATTAGATTAAGTTAATTGTAAACCTTAATGTCACTTGTCTAGATACACTGCATTATTCACATCTTTGCTTTTTCTCTCAGTGATTGATTGAAGGATGGTAAAATATCTGTCCACAATGGCACATTTGTCTCTTTACTCCATCTTTCACATTTCTATTTATGCACTTGTACTTTGTATGGCTTGCAAATATTTTAAGAATTTTTGGATACTGATGCTCAAACATAAAACATAATGACGTTAAAAAAACTGCATTGTTTTAATGTCTTTTTTTGCTGACGTTATCACATTTTCTTACTTCTTTTAGTGTTTACTGTTATGCAATTTGACATTATCTTGCTTTCAACTATTCTTTATTCATCATGTTTTAAATTTTTTTTCCTGGAAAAATTAATTTATTCTCTATCATTTTTGATATGGTAAAGGTAAAATTCTACCATTATCTTTAGTGATTTATATTTCCATTTGCCTGTTACATGTTTCATTTGTTTCTTACATTTTCCCTACATTTATAAATTAGTTTTTATTTATTTTTCTGATATATAAATTAATAATCGTACCCTTTTTCCATCATCCAGTGAATTCAAGTGTGTATATTTTAGTAGATACTTACTTCAATAAAAACCAAGGCTAATTTAAAATAACAAAAATATGGTTAAAATACTTTAATTCTTAGCGTCATCACCTGATTATCCAGTATTTTGTGTATGTCTTACTTTTATGTATATAAATTAGCGATAATAGCTATTGTTCTATAGTTTCTGTTTATTTGTATCACCGCAATGTTGGCATATTTTTGCTCAACATTTCTCCTTGATATTCAACTTTCATTCTAGTATCAATATTTTCCTATTAATATATTTGAAATTTAAAATTTTATGATAAAAACTCTTTTTCTTTTCTGAAAATACTGTTATTTTACCGTCATTTTAAAAGATAATCTTATTGCTTATATTAGTACATTTAGTTATTTTCTTTTATGTCATTAAATTATATGCATTCATCTTCAAGAAAGACTTGACCAAAATGGAAAATTTTTGACATATGTTATCTGTGAGTATATGAATTGTTACAACAATGCAAATCTATTCTACATCATGTATTAGAATTGAAAGTTTGCATACTAAATATGAGTAAATATATACCAAAAGAAGCGTGAAATAATTTATCATTTTACATAGAATCATTGTAATAACCAAATTACGGAACCTATCCAAGTAGCCTTGAATAATAAATGAATATGGTTGAACTGCATTACTGTTCCTCATTATTTAGTAACAGTTTTTATGAGGAAAAAAGCTGTATCTTGCTTCTTTGACCTTAGTTTTGGTTACATGAACTTCTTGCGAATGGAATGAGACATGAACAGACATGTGCCATCAAAGTTTTATGAGAAATGAAGTTCTAATTATTTTTACCTTAAGGTAGTATATCTGAGACAGAACCGGTTTCCTCAGTTGGGAATGAATTGTCACAGAGAAAAGGACAAAGAGAGAGAAACAAGTATTTTAATGCCTTGAAATTTGGAGATAATTTCATTCTGTATCTCTCTGGCACCAAACATTTCTCCTTTGAATTTCACCTACTGGAACACATGAGAAAAGAAAACATCATAATACAGTTGTTTTTTTGTTTTGTATTGTTTTGTTTTAAAGAAAGGAAGGTAGGAATGGAGAACAGACAGAAGCATCTTTTTATTGAAGTATTTTGGGTTTTCACCCAGGATCCTGGTCACAAAGTTGGGTCATGGACAAAGGTCCTTGGGCTTCATATTGTCCACATGCCAGCAGTTCCACCACCTGAGCCACAAGGTCACACCCTGTAATATTTTTAAAAAGCTTATGAGAATTTTGTCATTAACCCTAGGACAGCGTAATTCTTACCTTACATATCAACTGCAATGACTAACTCATCAGTCCTTCAAACAAAAGATAACTGTCTAATACCTATAAAACATTGTGGTTTGTGTAATTGCCAATATTAAAATCAAATGTTGCTTAGTAGTAAAGATACATTTGAATGGTGAAAGTGTGTAAGGAAAAGCAAAACCAAATTAATTCTTATGCCAAACTGCCTCTCAGATGATGAAATGCAAAAAATGTTTTTTAACAGTAGCAAGATCCATATCCTATTGTTTTCTTCATATTTTTTATTGTGGCTCTGAAGGAACTAAAAAATCAATTTTCTATTGAAAAGGTTTTCACAAAGCTTAAGAAACATGCTTTCTGATGACTGCTAGAAGGTTTGAAATAGTTAAAATGGTTGCTATAGAATGAAACTACATTTCAACAGGAACTGTGTTAGCATCACAACACTAGTGTAAAAAATTTCAGATAATGTTATAAGCTTTTGTATGTACAAGGACATATTCAGATATGAGTTTTATAACTCTTCAAAACAAACATTTGAAATTCAATTTGCAATATGAATGGTTACAAAACATCTTACTGGTTACAGAACTTGAAACTTACCTGTACAAAAATGGAAATTGTAATTTATAATGTGAATACTTATTGATTAGATGATTATTTATGTAATCACAAAATACAGGTTAAAATGTGTATAAATTCTCAAAGTCACTTTCATTCTGAATTTTCTCTTTATAAAGTTCTTCATATAATATTTCTAGGTAAAGTTAAAGACGTACAAGAATAGATTATTATATCTGGACACTGAGTTCAATAAATATAAAAATGTTCATTGCATCTCCAATATAATTTTTATATTCTCTCAGTTTTATCAATAAGAAATAATGTCAGCAAGCATGATTTAAGACATGCTCAACTGTGCAAAGAAATGAGAAAAATAAATTTGCTATTGAACTTATTCTCAAAAGGAAGACACATTAAAAGTCATCAAGTTTGAATATAAAATTTAAAACTTGAATATAAAACTTGAATATAAAAGTTATCAAGCTTAAATAATAACATAAAATTGAGAAATTAGATTGGACACTATTTTTAAATATGGTAAAAATCCATGACAAGCAGTTTTTGCACTGTTCATTTTTCAAGTGAACAGTGCAGTATTGTTAACTGTACGTGCACTGTTTAGAGAACACCTTTGGAGCTTTTTCATATTGCATGGCTAAAACACTATATCTGTTGCACAGCAACTCCCCATTTCCTTTCATCACCTGCTTGTCAAAAAGCATCTTTCTCTTTTTTGCTTCTGCTTGTTTGATTACTTTAGATACCTCACAGAAAGGAAAATCATGAAATACTTATCATTCTGTGACTTATTTCACTTCATGTAAGATTCTTGAGTTTTATCCAAGTTGTAGCCAGTAAGATATTCTTCTTTTGTATGATTAAATAATACTCCATTGTATGTATATATCACATTATCCTTTTTCTGTTGGTGGACATGTAGGTGGTTCCACATCTTGAGTATGGGAAATAATGTTGCAATGAACATGGGAGTCTTTGAAATAATATTTTCAATTCTTTTGGATAAATACCTAGAAGCAGAATTGCTAAATCATATGGTAATCTATTTTTTTAATTTTTAAATTAAACTTAATTTTCATAGTGGCTGCCCCATTTTACATATTCACCAACAATACACAGAGATACCTTTAAAAAAATACCCATTCTAACAATGTAAGCAACTCATTGAGGTTTTGCGAAATCACTGCCAAGACAAATACCATGAAACTTTCCTTTTCCTTTTCCTTTGTTTTCTTTTAGGTGTTTTTTAATTTCGTTCTTACATTTAAATCCTCAATCCATTTTGAGTTGATTTGCTTTCATGTGGTAAGTTGAGATTCCAATTTCACTCTTTTGTACGTGGGTATCCAATTTTCATGAAACTATCTCTTGAAGATACTATCTGTTCTCCATAATGTAGTCAAGGCAACTCTGTCATAAATCACTTGACGAAATATATGTGGATTCATTTTTGGGATTTCTATTCTGTTGCACAGTTCTGTGTGTCTGACATTGTAAAATATTTGAAGTACAGAAGTGTGAGGCCTCCAGCTTTGCTTTTCTTTCTCAAGACTGGTTTACCTAATTGAGATTTATTTTTTTTTAGATTTCACCTGAATTTTAGCATTTCATTTTTGTAACAAAAAATGCTATTGGTATTTTGATATTTAATTGAATTGTTAGGTTGCTTTTAGTATATGAACATTTTAGTAAAATTAAATACCATTTATTTTAATATTATTAAGCATTAAAATTGTTTCCTTACAACCCATGAACAGTGGATGACTTTCAATTTGTATCTTTTGAAATTATTTTCAAAAACACTGTGTAATTTTGAGTGCACACAGACTGTTCATCTTAGGTTAATTTAAATTCTAAATATTTTACCCCTTAAAAGATTTTCTTAATTTCTCCTTTGAACTGGTCATTGTTAACCTGCAGAAATGCAAATGATTTTGTATGCAAGTACCCCTCTAAATATAATGATCAACATTTAAAATTATAAATTAATAATGCATAAAATCTTGGAACAGCAAGCTTATCTACAATAGTTATATGTTAAAAGCATTATATTATTAAACCATCATTTAATTTGATTCTACAGATAAATGCATCTTTTAACTTTTTGAAATAGTTCTTGTGAGGCATCTTTAAAACTTTCGGAAAATATGTTCATAGAATATGACATTTACCTGAGGGCAATGGTTCTATTCCATTTTATTGCTACAGCTTAGGTGTCAGGAGGTGAATATGAGAATCATAAAGCATTTCTCATCCAAAAAGGAAGGTCAAATTTATGATCCAGTGTAAATCCTCAATCGATTGAAAACACCAAGAAATACACACCTAACTTTATCAGTCATTTTTTGCAACGTGGATAGAAAAACAAGACTATAGTACAAGATCAAAAGCATTTGTGAGGTTACGTGTACTTTAAAATATGACTTCTGATTGTTTAAAGAACGTATAGAATCAATAACATTTTTATATTTTCTAAATCTGTGTACTAATCAATTTCCCTAATTAATTCTATTGTGAATGTTGCTAAAACTAACCATTTTTAAAGTTTCAATTGATTGAGGTGTTGAACCACTTAACTATTACCTTTTGAAATTCTCTTAATGTGTAATATGCGATGGCAATTATTTCTTTAAATATTATAAAATTGACAGACATTATTTGTGATCAGAATAGAATTTCATTTTAATATAATAATCACTGAATATATAACAGACGGTATTTTATATTATGAGCATTACAAACTTGAAAAACGTACTGCTATTACAGCATCTTTATCTTAATAGACAAGCAATCTATAATTGCTATCCAATGTGTTTTGCGTTAAAAATGCATATTTGACTCATTATGACTTTATGTATTAAAATGCACCATGGATCACCATTGTCTCCTAATCTTTTATATTTTCCTGATTTATAATCACAGTCATAATATTGAAAGGGAACAGAGGATTAGAAAGCAGGTGATGTTATCTAGGAAAGAAATCAAGTCATAAAAGAAGTACATATGCTAAAAGAAGACATTGTATGCTGTTTTCTAAATTCATAGAGTAAGTAAATAATTACTTCTGCAACACTGGAAAGAAATCAAGCTAAAATTTGATAGCAAATATTTCTAAGATTACTAATTTGTGATATAGTACAACTTGTAGAAGGTGGGAGAGAATTAAAATTTGGCAAGTTTTGGGGATTGAAGCAAAACAGCAAAAAAAAAAAAAATTCTGTGGCTCGAAACCTCTCACTCTCTGAAATGCCAGAAGAACTATTTATTTCTTCTCTTTTGCCTTATTGCAAACTATCCCCAGATGATGTTGTGCATGGTATAAATTAGACAGACAGTTTATTGAGCGTACTTTTAGTCCATCTTCTATAACACACAAGGCATCACTTTCAAGGTGTCACTTCAGAGAAATAAAGGCAGACTAGAGTCATATTTTAAGTCTGGGTAAAATATAGTTTGGAAAGCTGCAAGCACAATATTATTGGAATACCTAGCAAGATACACAACATATTGGATGCAATTTTAACTTTGATTATTGAGTCAGTTTCTTGTATTTGCATAAAATCATGTGCAATAGATACATATTGCTCATGAAAAATTGGGGGTTCAGCATAAATTTGTTCCATTAAGTTTATGCTTTACTCTCATGACCAGAATTATTTCCAAGTCATATCTCATGCAGATCTTTGAATTTTTGCTGTGTCGTGGAACTTGAAGAGAGACAAATAATGTGAGATTAGAATCACTTACTAGTCTTGTGTATTTTATGATATTACAAGTAAGGCTCTATACACTCCACAGTTACAAGAAGATAGTTTAGAAATTACCCTTAGAAGGAATTGACTGACAAATTTACATAGCTGGTCATAGCAGGTAATATTAGAGACAGATTATAGGAAGACTATATAAAGTACTATTTAAATTCAGAGGCAAAAAACAAAAGCTATATAACCATGGTTCTACTGTTTATGATAAACTGATGAAAGAAAGAAATTATTTTAATAAATTATGGCTCCTTTTGAGAATAAGTGTGTCCTTGTACCACCTCTTTACCAGTGGTCACATGCGCCAAGGAGATGCTGTTTGAGATATGATTAGTTGGTGCAATGGTACAACAACTCATGCTGAGGAAAGGGAGAAAGGTAAAAATTATTCACTTTTCCAAATATGTAAGACACTGCTGAGAAACCAGTTCTCTCTAGCACCATCAAAGTACCTAATTGGGATTATCCTGACTAGAAATATAGAGATCAGGAAAGAGGGGAGTGAGGATAATAGAACGCATTAAAGGAGCACATCTTCTGTTGACTTCACTCAGTATTATTCCCCTAAAGATACTCTTCAGAGGACTATGGATGCCCTCAGAGCCCTGAGCCCTCAGAGCTAGACCCGCATCTTTCACTCTTTGCAGTCAACTGCTTGTATCTGCTCCAAAGTGTAAGATCCAATAAAGAGGATGGTCCAGAGGGTCCAGGGTCTGTGAAGAAGAGTAAGGCCACAAACTTGAGAAGAAGTGTCACCTTGTAGAAAGCAAATAGTAGGAGAAGCTAATCTACCTCAATTCTTTGGCCCGGTTTGAAGAGGCCAGGGTCACAGGGAGAGACCAGTGATACAGTAACTCTCCCCAAATTGAAGAAGGTGACCCCATTTCTGAGAATATGCTTTCAGTTGTTGAACCAAAACCTCCAGCATGGGTTGGGAAGAGAATAGTCACCTTGTAAATAGAGATGCTGCTATTGTGAAGTGATAGCACTGGAGGCTGGTATTACCAAGATGCCTCCAGGTGAAAATACTTCTCCCCTCTTTATTAGCACATTTGTGATGAAATGGTGGTGGTCACAGCAGCCTTTCCCTGTATTACCAGAGACAGAAAAAAGCCATGTTGACAGCACCTGTGTTAATAATGATTGGTACCCAGCAAAAAGCATTCCACTGTACCTTTCTCATGGAAAAAAATAATTGGGAGGGTTCCACAAAAAGGGAAGTTCCCACCAGACTGAGGCTATAAGTAAGCAGTTTCACTATCTGCTGGTACTTCCTAGAACTTCTGCTCCAGACATAATGGCTTGTTTATTATCCCATGATGGGACTGCTGCTCCTGTAGAGAATATAGTGAACTCTCTAGGGGAATGTGCTTTGCTACAAACACAACCCAGTTTTCTTTCCTGTGGCTTCTGTTGGGACTGTGACCTGCTTGTGGACTGAGTCCACAACCACCATGTTTCAGGTTTCACCACAGGTGGCAGGGTGAGATGTAGACTCCAATAATCTTGACAAGTGCTGAAATCAACAGTCAAAGAAAGCTTATCATTCCAGACTAATACCTAGAACTATATTATGCAACTTGATATGCTAACACATGGTATTTACATCAGGGAGGGCTAACCCATGAAATAAATGCAAAATGTCAAATAGATTAAAGAGACAGAGAAATATACACAAAATAATGAACCACGAAAAAACCCATGGAAAAATCTGAATGCAACAAAATTAAGTAAAATACCTGATGACAACTTTAAAACAATTTTAATGATATTCACAAAAATCAGGAAAATAATAGAGATACAAAAAGAGAACTACAACAAAGATAGAGAAAACATGAGACCATTCTAAAAAATTCAAACTGCTAAACAGAATAATAACTGAGCTTAAAAACACTATAGAGGGGCTCAGCGGTAGGCTGGAAGAAACTTCAACTCAAGTCAGTGAGTTAAAAGATAGGGTAGTAGAATACACCCAAGCAGATAAGTTTAAAAAAAAAAAAAGAAAAGAAAAGAAAAATGAAGACAGCCTATGAGGTCTATGGGATAACATCAAGGAGAACAACATTTGCATCATAGGTGTCCCAGAAAGAGAAGACAGAAAGGGGCAGAAGACTTATTTGAATAAATAAATAACTGAGAATTCTCTACCCTGAGAAAGAAAACATGCAGACTCAGAGTGCTCAATGAATTTCAAGCAAGAAGCACAAACATATCTAAAGCAA
The DNA here is from genome assembly GCA_004363575.1 of Solenodon paradoxus. Lineage (NCBI taxonomy): Eukaryota > Metazoa > Chordata > Mammalia > Eulipotyphla > Solenodontidae > Solenodon > Solenodon paradoxus. The sequence goes on from RJWH01000035.1 coordinate 1,300,613, forward strand.
GACACATAGTTCTCAGAATGCACGAAGTAAAGAAAAAAGAGAGAAACTTAAAAGTAGCTTGAGAGAAGAGTTTATACACTGGAGCCCTCATAAGTGGATTTCTCAGCTGACACTTTAGCAGGGCATGCATGATATATTCAAAGTACTAAAAGAAAATGATTTCCAACCAAGGATACTTGCCCTGCTGGATCATCACTTATAATTGAAGAAATGATATATAGTGCTTTCAAACGAATAAATGTTAAAGGAATTCATCACCATGAAACAAATCTTAGAATAAATTTTTTTAGGACGTCAATAAAATGAAAAGAAACCTCATTCAGAAGGGTTGAGACAGCAAACATATAAAAGGTAGAAGGAGAGTAAAAACGTAGACTTTTAGAATGAGCTCAAAACTAACTTGCTTTCAAGTTAAATCAGGTTATAAATATACAAACTTTTATATAAACTGCAGGGTAACCTCAAAGCACAAACTTATAGCAAAGTCAGTCTAATGAATGGGAGAAGATATTTACACATCAATATCCGAAATGTATTTAAAGAACTCATAAAATTCAATAACAGAAATATAAATAGCCCAATTACAAAATGGCTAGAAGAATTTAATAGCTGCTTCTCCACAGAAAACATAAATGGCCAAAGGCACATGAAAATATAGTCTACTTCTCTTGTTATTAGGGAGATGTAAAACAATACAATGATCAGATATCACCTCACAACTGAGAATATTTAAAATAAATTATCACAGGAACAATGCATAACAATGTTATATATGTTTCAAGTTGTGCATCATTGTAAATCAACATCTATATATAATACCTTAAATTCACACCAACAGCCCTGGTCCTTCTTCACCATACAATTGATATCCTCTACTCAATTATCCCATCTGTGTACCATTCCATTCTTCTAGTGACTAATTTGATTTTGTTGACTAAAAAGCAATTTTTGTTTGATTTGTTTCACTTGTTTTCTTGGTTTCCCTATAAATTATACACTAGTCTGGAAACAAGTTTCAGAGAAGATGCAGAAAAAGGAAACCTTTAATCACTGATAATGGGAATGTAAAATGGTTCAACCATAGGAAAAGCAATACCAAGTTTCCTCAAAAAATTAAGAATGGAGATTTCATATGCGCCATGTATACCCAACTGCTGAACATTTATTCTAAAAATATAACTCTAGCATATATGCAAACTCATGTTCATTGCATTGTATTTACAATAACAAGAGCCTAAAATAACCAAAGTACCTATCAACAGATGAGTGGATAAAGATGTAGTATATATACATAATTAATACGTCAAAAATATGATATCCTGATATTAAAAAAACATGGATTTATCTAGAGGGAATTATGCTTAGTGATATAAGTCAAACAGAGAAGGACATACATCATATGATTTCATTTTTATATAACATATAGAGAAATCAAGAAAACAAATGAACCCAATCAAACAAAAATTACTTTTGAGTCAACAAAATTAAATTAGTCATTAGAAGAATGGAAGTGTAGGGGGGTTGGAATCAATTATATGGTGAACAAAGACCAGAAATTTTGGTGTGAATTTAATGTATTACATATAGAAGTTTATTTACAATGATGCATAGCTTGAAACATATATAATGTTGCTCTGCAATGCTCCTTCAAGAAATATAATTTTTTAAAGTGAAGAAAAGAAACCAAGGGGAAATACTGTAGACTACACATAAGTTCCCATTGGATTGCTTAGAAGAAGTTACATAAGCCATGAAGAATGGAGTGGCATATTCAGAATGCTGGGTGGAAAAAGCAATTTCTAGAAAAAATCTTTTATTTGACAAAAATATCCTTCAGATATGAAGGGGAAATAAAGATTTTTTCAGACTAAGTTAGGTTCAGGGAGTTTATCACAACTAGGCTTGATTTGCAACAAATGCTGAAAGGAATTCTGCATGTCCCAATAAAAAGATGTCAATTAGTAACATGAAAACAGAAAAAAATGTTGTACAACACACTTAGAAAGACAATTAAAACATGAAAAGTCACATTTAGAAAACACAAATTCCCCAATCAGATAGTATTTAGCCATTTTAGTATGAACATTAAAAGAAATAAATATTAAATAGTTATATCTACTATAATTTATTAACTAATACACAATATAAAAAGATAAATTGTGACATCAAAAATATAAAAGAGGGGAGACAGAAAAGATGAAACTTTTGTGTGTGATTGAATTTAAGTTGCTACCAGCTTGCAATGGACTTTTATGTATAAGATATTTCACGTAAGCTTATGGAGACCATAAAGCAAAAAGAGTAGTTTCACAAAAGATAAGAAAAAGAAGAAACACAATACCACCATGAAAATTCACCAACTTACAAAGGAGTTAAGAAAAAGAAGAAAAAGAAAGAATGATGCTACAAACATTAGAAAACAAGTAATAAGAGGGTATCAGTAAATGCTTATTTATCAATAATTACTCATTGAAAATGGGTTGAATTTTTAATCACAAAGTGGTTGGATGGATAAAAGAATAACACTCCCAAAGTGTGGCCTGCAAGAGACTATTTCAGATTTAAAGATATAAGTAGGCTCAAAAAGTAGGAATAGAGCAAAATAATCCATACAAATAGAAACTAAAAGAAAGTCAGTATAGTTATATTAATATTTGCCAATTAAGCTTTTAAGCCCCAAATGGTAACAACTGGCAAAGAAGACCTTTATATAATTATGATATTGAAAATTTATGAAGATATAAAATTACAAATGTATATGCACCCAACATTAAAGCAACTAAATATGCTTAGCATATATTGGCTCATCTGAAGGGAAAATAAACAGCACAATAAAAATAAAGGACTCAATGCACAATTTTGGTAATGAATGGAGATCCAGATAGAACATAAATAAGCGAATGTTGGACTTTAATATATTTTAGGCCAAATGAACCTAAAATATAATTATCAAAAAATTGTATAACATCGACACATTTTTCTCAGCTACACTACACATAGACCATTTTGCAGGATAGATAATATAATAGGTCACAAAAAACGTTCTAGCAAACTTTACAAGGATTTAAATTATGCAAAATATATTTTCTGATCACAATATGTTAAGCAAAATCAACAAGAGGAGAACCAGAAAATTTTAAAGCATGTGGAAGCTAAATTCCATACTGCTAAATAACCAATGAGTCAAAAATCAAAAGGAAAATAAAAGAAAAATCTTAGACACATGAAAATACAGATATAATACCCAAAACCTATCAATCACAATCGATGCTAAAAAGGCATTTGATATAAAAATACAATATTCTTTCATGATAAAATCCCTCAACAAATTAGGGAGGAAGGAAATTGCCTCAGCCTAATAATGATGGTGATAAATACACAACTATATTCAATAATGAAAGATCAAAAGCTGTTCCTCTAAGACAAGGAAAAAACTAAGACCTCCTGTATAAAATAATACAGGAAATTTGAGCTTGACAATTAGGCAAAATAAAGTAATAATAAAAGTTATCAAATCTGGAAAGGAAGAAATAAAATTACCATTATTTGCAGATGCTATGTTATTATATATAGAAAATTATGAAAATGCAAGTAAAAAAAATGGTTGAACAAGTAAAATGGTCAATAATGTTGCAGGATATAATATGAAGGTACATATATCTGTCGTGTTTCTATACACTAACACCAATTATCTGCAAAACAAACTCATTCATGATAGCATCAAGAATTAAAAATACTTAGACTAAATTTAAACAAATAGATGTAAGAACTATACAACGAAACCTATAAGATTGTACTGAAAGAAACTGAAGGGACAACAAATAGAAAGAAATATGTGTTGAAATATGAGTTAATAGTGTTAACACATACTTCACAAAAACATCTATAGATTAAATGTAATCCCTATCAAAATTGTAATGGTATTTTTCACAGAAGTAGAAAAATACTGTCTTAAAATTTGTATGGAATAGCAAAAGGTTCCTAAATGCAGAAATCATAAGAAATAAGAAAGAAGTCAGAAGCATCACAGTTCCTAATTTCAAGCTATACTACAAAACTAATATTCAGAGCAGACAGGTGCAGGCATAAAAATAAGCAGATAGATCAGTGGAATTAAATAGAGTCCCAAAATATACTTCTGCATATATAGTCAACTAGTATTTGACAAGAGAGTCAAAAACGTTCATTGCAAAAGGGTAATTTTTCAACAATTAGTACTGGAGAAAGCTGAAAACTATCTGCAAAAAGTGGAAAAATAAATCAGATACCTATCTTAAACTGCTCACAAAAATTAACTCAAAATGCATTAAAAAGTTAAGCAGAAACAAAACCAAAAAAAAAAAAAAAAAAAAAAATGAAGGGAAGGAACTCCGATCAAGCTAGAAGAGGAGTGACATGCTAATATCTGTATGAATGGTGATTCTATGCATGATGACGTTAGGTAGTAAGATGAATAATTCAAAATATCTGTTTAGAAAAAGGAAAAAGAAAAATACAAACACCTCCAATTCAAAATTTACATTACTTAGAGTTGAGTCAGAGATGGACCAGTAGGAGATATATTTTAAGAGACTTTTGTAATAACATGGTTTATATGATTTGGGAGCTGTAGAAAACCCATCAGTGTGACCAGAAAGGACAGGATTATAAATCCTGTTGGTTATGAATCGAGGCTGCTATCCAAAGGCAGCATTTTTTTTTTATTAAGATAACTAAGGCTTTAAAACTTTCAATAGATCAAATCAGACTCACTCAATTATTTCTTTAAATCCTTTATGTAAAATGAACTGATTATATATTTTAATCATATATACAAAATACCATCAGGAAAAAATACACACATTAGGGTTTGATTGAATCACTGATGTCTGTAGCTTAGTCAAACTGATACATCAAAGACCACATATATTTAAAAAGAGGGTATATTCAGTTTAGAATTCTATCTAATAGTCCTTTTAATGCCATAAATTATTTCCACTTATATGTATTTATTTTGGAGATGAAGCTGCATTTACAAATTTAGGTTAGCTTTAAAAAACTGTTTTGAAACTTTAGAGAAATTATTCAAGTGACATTACCACTATAAAAAGACCTTAATTTTGTGTAACTTTGCTAGGCAGTGACATTTCCACATATAAAAAGAATAGAGTATAACTACAAAATAAAACAGCATTTTTAAGTAAATATTACAGCCAATCTATACACCTAATAACATATCATTGCCTTTTTCACCCACTAAACAATGAAAGGGTATATTTTATGTTTCAGTTGTAGAGCACACTGCTTCCTTCTGAGTCAATATAGATATTTAAGATTAAGCAACAAAGAAATATATGGAGTAAATTTCAACACTGATCTGTAAAACATCCATTTTATACAATTCTATAGTTTTAAAAAAGGAAAATCATTATTTTTTTCCTAGACAATCTGAGATGTTGAGAAAGAATATTGGTATATCATTGTCAGCAATTAATTTAGAATATGGTATTTTTTATAAGTATTAAGTTAGTTGCAGAAAATAAAAAGAACAAATGGATATATTGATAAAGCTCAAAGTGTTTAAAGTCTGTATCTCTTAAAATCACTACAATAACTTATTTATCACTGTATGATTTTTTCAAAACAAGTACATACCTATGTATTCTAAACACATTCAAAAGTAAAATATTTAGGTCAAAATAGAGCTGATCATAAAGTAATATATATGTGTGTATGAATATATATTTCTATTATAGACATACAAATGCAAATATATGTGTAAATGTATACTGTTTATGTGTATAAACAGAAATGCATAAAAAATTATATTCAAAAAGAGGAGTCAGATTTTTAAGACTTTTTTGCATTTTAAAATCCAACATATACTGGAACTGCTTGAAAAACAAAAAAAATGTTAAGCCGTTCTTCAATATGATAGACGAAAAGTTGAAATATCTGCATTGTGAAGAACCTTAAAGAAAGCGTAAATACCAAAATAGAGAATCAAAGAAACATAAATGGAAAATTTCATACAGGATGTCAAAATACTGGAGATTAATGATTATCCACTTCTCAAAAAAAGATATTCAGTTGGGTTAAATATACTAAAAAATGGCATAATGATTTTTTTAGAGATAATAAAAATAATGTTGGAAACCATAATTGAGAGAAAGAGGAGAAAGAAAACTGAGATAATATGACTGAAGATGAAGCATCAATATGCCACATATGCACACCTATAGATATATACATATATACACATATCTACATACATATGTGTGTATAATGTATATATATGTGTGTGTATGTGTGTGTGTAGTCAGTGCTCAGCAACTAAGGGAGGCATGTAAAAAAGACAAGTTTTATAGGGCTCTGTTGGCCTACGTTTGAGCATTATGAGTAACAAAATAAAAATAATACACATTGTAACGGCAGTGTTACAGCATATTTAATAATGGTTTCAATAAAAATTGATAAACATGTATTTAGACTCAATGCAAGAGAAAGGACAAGAGTGAAAGGAAAAATATTGAAAAATCACAATATATAAATAAATATTTAAAGATATTAAAATGAGAACCCCAATGTAATAATTTGTTTAAACAAATCACCAACAGATGCTAAAGTCATGGAGTGAAAGATTGTTGAGGGACAGGGGAAATGTCACTACTACTATTTGTTCCCTCATATCTAAAGTGGATAGTAGATTATGCTGATCTAATAATTCCTGGAGTTCTATTCTTCCACGGTATTGAATTCCTTAGTAGTTCAAGATGGCAGCTTTTACAGTCAGCATTAGGGTGGAGAGAGATTTCAATTAACATATTTTGTTACTTACTCTGAAGTCTAAATTTATCTAATGTTTAAATTCCAAGTGTAGTACCTACCTTGGGAATATACAAATTTTCCAAATGCACTTGCAGACTTTAAATCATTAGTGACCTTGTGAAGGGAATTTCACCATCCATGAAAACAGAGAATTAAGTATCTTCTCCAACACTGATGAATAGGAGAGATGTCTTTTAAAAAACCCATCATGCGACATGCAGAATATAAAATTCTATGCTACTATAAAATACAAGTGGTTTGGTGCTGTTGTAATTTAATATCATGCTTTAAAAGATAAAGTGAGTTCATAGGAGAGTTCCCATCCTATAAAGAAAAGCATCAAATTTACCCTAAACAATTTGGGGTGTGTGTGTGTGTGTGTGTGTGTGTGTGTGTGTGTGTATGTTGCTGTTGGTTGTGTTTGAATTTGATCTCCATGTCTAGGGCACGTATTATGGATTATTCTTTAAGTTATAACATTATTTTATCATTAATTAATGCATGATTCACTTGAATGCACCTTAGTATTTATATATTTGTTCTTAGGAATATAAATATTTCTATATTGCACACACATGAAAAATAAAATTATGACAATAATCCATTTCTTCCTCAATTATTCTACCTGTCATCACCGACTTAACTATTTTTATTTAAACTTTTCTTTTTTGTTGTTTTTAAAGCATCTTTGTTTTATTTGTTTGCTTACTTGTTTACACTGTTTTTTTTTTTTTTTTTCCCAGATCAGGACTCAAACTCGGTGGTAGGTGGTTCGCTCCTTTGGAGGCAATAGACCCAACCACGGTTTCACCAGGGTTCACCCCACTATAACCATTTCAGTCTTTATCTTCACTAAATTTTTAATTTGGGTGTATGTAGAGGAATTTCTATTAAGTATACAATCGTTAGTGTTTTAACTTTATGAAAATGCTATCGTTATTTTTCATGCAGTCTTTTGGAATTTTTAAACCAAGTGTTATATTAATAGGATTCATCAATATCATGAATAGCTGTAGATCATTTACTCTGAGAACTGCATAATATTCCATTGTTCGAATATCTCATGTTTAATTTACTTTTCTCTTTTTGATGGACACATTTTTACTATTCTGAATAATGCTCTATTAAATCCTTGAATATTATCACTTGCATTTTTTTTTTCTTTTCTGTGTTCTTAGAAGTGAAATCCATGAATATTGAGATACGGATACAAGCTAAAATCTACAAGATATTTTCAATTTACTTTCAAAAATATGTACAAAGTGGTGATATACAATATCGGCAAATTTTCAACCACAAATTTTGAAAGATTGTGATGAATCACATTTATTCATGCACATAGGGTAGTCATATGTTTGAATTTTGCTATTGAGAAATGTGTAAACTTAAATCTCATTCTGGTCTCCATTCACATTTACTTTATCATAAATATGATAAATATGAAGTTTTTGTATTTTCACTAATTATATGTATTACCTCTTCAGCAGTTTCTCATGTATTTCTGTAAAGTATTTTTCATGTATCTTAAGTTGTTTGTCATTTTATTACCGATTTGTAAGAGTTTTGTTTTCTTTCATTAGTGATATTCATCATAAATATCTTCCACTACTTTGTAACTTGTATTTTCAATTTCTATAAAGTAGTGACTTTTGATTTAGTCTTTTTTAAATTTGTATTTGTAATCCCATTTGCCAAACTTTTGCTTTATGAATTGCAATTTTGCCTTATTTAAGAAATGCTTTACTATGCCACCTTCAGAAATAGAATCAGTTGCATTTTATATTAAACCTTTGTAAATAATACCTTTGATAGTCAGTTTTTTATTTCATATGGACTTGACTTGGGTCAATGATTGAGAAAGAAATTTAAAATAACATTTCATATAAGTAATTATTTTACTATCCTATTTAATTTTTTAAATTCTATATTCTTCAGTCTTCCGAAATAATTCTCGTGTTAAAAAACATCTTTTAAATATAGTCTATGAGTTTTCTAATTTATAAATAGAATTTTCAATCTTGTTCATGAATATATTAAAATCTAGTCACATACTGAGTTGCCGTTGCCTTGTATGTCTTCATATCTTATATGCAAGTCCTGTGTATTGTTCAGACATCTTATTTATTCCTGGCCTATTTCTCTTTCATATAAATTTTGCAAATTCATTATCAAGTGCAATAAAATTGTTAGAATTTTAATTTGAAACGCATTAAAATAATAGAAATATTTGTGTAAAAATGATATATTTGCAAATTTATTTTCTAACCATAAATAAATTTCATTACTGAAGACCTTTCTGATACATTAACCCAATAATTCTCTACATTACGATCACTGAGAATTTCTTGCCATATAAATTTCAAGACAGTTTATATTCTCTGGTATTATTATAGATGTTATTACTTTTCTATTAATTTAAGAAATTCAGAATTATAATGAAACTTTCTATATAAATAATACTGTTTCACAAATATTATTTTTTCTATTGTCTGCAATATTGGCTTAATTTGAAGTGTATTTTCTCATGTTTTTTGTAGATAATGACATTTTATAATTTTCCTGATAATCAATATTTTTCTTTTCTTTTTTTTTTTTGAAAAGTTTCTTCAAAAGAAATAAGAAAGAAAGAAATCACAATATATTCATTCTTGCCTAATTGTCAAATGGAAATAAATATTATCATGTCAAGTTAGGATGATGGCACACTAAGAAAACGCCCCTTTATCCCAACTTTACTGAGAGAGAAGTTTAGGAAACTATGATTTATACCGCGCTTTGCCAAACATTTTTTTCTGCCTATTAAAATTATTATTTTTCTTCCATAAGCTCTTGATGTGTAAATAATAAATATAAAAAAATAAATCACTCTTGTCTTCTTGAGATAAATGTAATGTAGTCATTGTGTCTTTGCTCTTCTGATACAATGTTGGAATTAGTTTCCTATAATTTTGATTAAGAAAATATGATATCAATGATCTAATATTAATTTTTTTTATAATGTTTGACTAGTTTTATAATAGGAATACACTGGCTGTCTAAATTATGAAAGAATTTTCTATTCAATTAGTATTTATGCAATTCCTCTAGTATTTTGTAGTTTTCAGTGTAATGGTCTCAAAGATGCTATCAAATGTACCCTTAAGTATCCAGGCTATTGATTCATATTTGAAGGCTGTTATTTAAAACAACTTTGTTCTTTGAATTATTAACATGTAAAAAATAAATTAATGTTACGACATTGATACTGAAGCTTGCAAACTTAAAAGTAGTACTTTTTGGTTAATTACTTACAATTAACTTGGAACAAAATCATATTACCTATAAGTAAAGACCATGCTCTTCCTTCTTTTATATACATACATATATATATATATATATATATATATATATATATATATATATATATATACCTTTGTTTTTTTTTTTCTATCTAATGTTGAGCATAAGGTCTGTGAGCAGTTATGTCTGTCTTGTTTTCAATCTCAGCGGTATTCATTTGATATTTCACCAATATATTTGATGTAAGCTACAAAATTTTTATCAATTACCTTTAACTACTTGGGGAAGTTCCTTTGTCTTCTTGTGCTGAGATGTTACTTTTTATTATTTCATATAAAAAATGAGTTAGAGGCATACATTTATGAGTCAGGCTGCTGAGGTGGCTGAGGTGAAGGCCATATAAGACCCAAGGAGCAGCGTTCAAGATCCAGGGTTTAGGGGGGAAGTGTGCAATTTTGCCATACATCTTTCTCTCAAAATTTAATTAAATTTTTATTTAGTTGTTTATACTGGTTGTTTCCCCAGGGCTTGGGATGCTAACCTGGTCGTTGGGATATATGCGGTCTGAAGTCCTTTGGCGGCAGCTTGCCTAGCTGCTCTCTTCCACTTGGTAAACCTAGGTAACATACCTTTATATTAAAGTTTTCTAGGATTCGAGACAGTGCATATCAATGGGAGTAATATTGGGGAGGACGGGAAAGAGAGAAGGAGGGCACTGGAACTTTGATGGTGGGCTACTGAGAAATACACACAGACTGAGGAGCAATTTCAATATCCTAAAATGAACACAGCAATGCAAACAAAAGAAATAATGAGATGATTTTCTTAAATGGTGTTAGATATTTTAAGTACTATTCCTGAAACTGCTTAAATATTTATATAACTATTTTCTTTAATTCTGCTATTATGGAGTTTACTGATAAATTATTAAATTTTAAATCTTTATTATCTTTTTTATATACTGCTTCTTTCATTTGGTGATGTTTTGTTAGCAATTTAAGCATCTATGTTTACAGTTTTTATATCTTGGAATATATTTATTTAGCTTTGATAAAATGGAAGTGTAAGTTAAACAAAATAAGTTTCAGAAGACTGGATTCACACTTGAATCAATGAATCAATTACACCACACCCACCACCTGAGTTCTAGTGCCTGTCACCACTACCATTTTTCATTCCTTCAATCTTTGATTTCCTCCTGCTCCTCCTCTGATAAATGCAGTTGATTTCAGAGTCTAAGAAGATTGTGTTGTGTTTTATTAATTCACTTTTTAGACTTTTTACATGAGTAAAACCATCAGCATTTTTCTTTCTGGATTATTTTACTTACCAAAAATTGCCACAAGTTCTAACCAAGTTGTTGCAAAGGAAAGATATTCTCTTTATAAAGTTGGATAGAATTCTTCACTGATTTTCTTAAAAACAGATTTTCAGATTTTTATTTTTTTCTTCCTCTTTAATATACTTTATCTATATCATTTAGTGATGCTCCAAACTTATTTTTTAAAAAAAATCTCTGGGGAAAATTTCCTCTTCTTTTTCTGCTTTAAAAGATAGATACTGTAACTATTTATTTAAACCTGTCCTCTCCGACTATACGAATTTAAAATGACACATTTCTCTCCAAGCTCAAATTAATTTTTTCCACAAAGTTTGACACACTGTGTTTCTATTTTCATTGTTGAAATAATTTCTAGCCTGCATCATGAATTTCCTTTATCCCTGAGGAGTGTTCTGTTTAATGTTCAAATACATGAGAATTTTCCAGGTAATTTTGTTACTGATTTTACATATAATTCAATTTTCATCAGATATCCTACTCTTTACACTTTCACTTTACTGAGATATAGGACAGTAAATAAACTATGTATACTATAAAGAATGAGTATAATGTTGTTCTGTGTAGAATGTTTATTAAATATTAATTTAAGTTTCCTAAAAAAGAGTTAGTGAAATCTTATATATATATATGTACTGATTATTTATTTGTTCTAGCTCTTTAGGAGAGAGACATTAAAATACTTAACAGCAATTGCTAATTTTCCCATTTATTTTTAAATCTGTTTTATATATTTTGAACTTGGTCATTGAGTTCTATACTTTAAGTATTGCTATTTCTTACCTATGAATTAAGATGCACCTTTATCATTGTAAATACCCTTCTTTGTTCAGGGCAATATATCTGTTTTTGAAGTATATATTATCTGATACCACCGTAGTTATTACATACTTCTTTTATTGAGCATTTCTCTGCTACATATGTTTCTTTGTTCCATTTTTAACAAATTTATTTCTTTATACTTAACTTAGATTTCTTATAAATTGTATAAATTGAATAATTGACTTGTATATCCAAACTGGCAAATTTTGTTATTAATTGAATTTTTTTATAAAATTTAAATTTTGTGTTGTCAATATATATTGTTTTATTTAAATTTAATATATTGCCTTTCTTCTTTATATGTTCCAAACATTTAGAAAAATTCTTCCTAATTTTTTATTAATTAGCAATTCTTATAATTTTTATCTTTATTATGTTGTGATTAACTGTTCTTCATTTTAATTTATACTGTTTGCTCCAGGGTAGATGATAGTCATCTTTTACTATCACAGATATTAATTCATACTTGCTATAAAACTCTTAAGAGTAACACACTCCATGTATCTTCCCTTCCTTATGCTATGGTTGGTATATAATTTAAAGCTTTATGTCGCTGCACAATATGTTGTTGTTGGCATATAATTTTTACTTTAAGAAGTTATATTTCGTGTATCTGGAATATTTTAGATTTAGTTCCCTTACCTGAACTATGACCAAAACCTTTCTCTCTGATCTCTTGATGTCTACTTCAAAACTGAATGGGTTTTCCCTACCTAAGTCTTTGGTCTAGAAATCTCCTGTGGAAGAAAATGACGGTGATTGGAGGGATCCCTTAGATATTTACCCTTCAGAGAATATACTGCACTGTTTTGTTTTGTTTTTTCATTTAAAGAGACATTTTATATATTTATTCCAAATTTAACATTTTAATGCTTTAAAGCTAAATCCATTTTTCTTGTATCATTAAGAGCACAAATGAAATTTCGTGATGGCTGTTTTGACTACCATGATAAATTTGACAGTAGATTAGAAAGCAATTTAGAAATACATATAGATAATACTGAATTTATAGAAGAAATATGATACTCAAACTTCTAACAAAAAGTATATTGTTTAGTGATTTGTTCCTTATAACCTAGGCACTGTGTCCTACATTAAGAACAGCTTTTGGCTATGTTCTTGTGTTATAGTTCTCTCTGCAGTGAAAAACCAAGAGGGCACTCTTTTGGAAGTATTTTAGGCAGATTTATTACACATGCGGTCTCACCTGGGATACTTCCTCAAAGAGCTGAGCCCCAATGACAATTTGGTATACACTTATATAGGATTAGAAGGCATGCAGGAGATGGGAGGTGTAAATTAGAATGGAAATTACAAGCAGAACCCAAGTCACATGGGCAATGCACATAGAATTCAACACTGGATTCAATTTGCCAGACACATATCTGAAAGATACACACAAGATTCCGTTTGCATGTAATAAAGAAAAGTCCCTTATCTGTTGGTAACTTATTAGCTGTCTCAGGACATTCCAGCAAGCTCAGATGGTAGAGTGCCTGTCAGCTGCAGCTGGAAGCTATGGACACGGCTTTTTCCTTCACACTTGGATAGCAGGCAGTCATCTCATCCACTAAAATCAGAAAAAGAAAATTTCAAAGTATTTGTGAAATATTTGCAAGTCAAAAATCTGGAGTAGCTTCAATATGGGGAAACCTGGACTTGAAAACTTGTTCACTTGAAAGCAACCCTTGCTTCATGATCTAAGCAATTGAGATGTTAAATTTTGTATAGATAAAAAAACAGGTTATAAATTGCACATTAAATTTTAAAATAATCATGTTTACTAAGTTCATACAAAGAAGATTTTCTTTGCTTGAGAACACACACAAATTCACAATATTTATATTAAATATTGATAATCTTGACCTAAAGCGTTTTAAAACTTTAACATATCTTTGTAAAATTCTCTGTTTCTAGGAAATCTTGTCATAATATTATTAGATGGAATGTGAAGGCAATTTTCATTCAACACTTTTATATTTTACCTCTTCCAGTACTAAAAAAAGAAGAAGAAACAATCTGTGACAATTAACAAATCGAACTTGAAAATCAGTCGAGTTCAACCATTTTTAATACTGTGTAGTGATGTTTTCCTGCTACAACATTCTCATGAAAGAGCTAACAGGAAAGAAAATGAACATGACAATTATACTTTTGTGGCAATTACTAAGTGAGAAAGTTGTGCATAAAATTTTTTTTTTCTTATTGGAAATTTGAATCTGATTCCCTACTGTTGATTCATTTTCTGAAACTGTTTTGGGTGATCTTCAAAGGAAAATAAAGATTTTTTTTAAAGGAAAGGTACAGGCAGGAATGTAGAGATAGGCAGAGAGAGGAGGAGGAAGCACTTCATTTATCTTAATTTAGTTTTTCATCTTGGTTGTTCCCCCTGATCTCAGGTCACGAATCTGGGTCCTTGAGAAGTACATACAGTGTGCCATCCGATGACTCGACAAACGGCTTCTCTATCCAGGAGTGGCAAAACTGAAAAAATGTTACAAATGAATTCCTATTGCCAATATCTGTGATCTGAAATACTGTGTAAAATGATTCCTTTCATAAACTGTATCAATATTACGTAAATAATTACTGGTATTGATAGAAAAAGCAAAACGAATCAGTAATATAAATTTATATAATGAAATAACTAAAATTTACATCTAAATCTCTCTTAGTTTTACTTAAATTATATTGACTTTTGAAAGCGAAAGATATTGAATGAACAAGATACATATCTATAGAGAGTAGATAGATCTAATGGTAATTAATGTATTTTAAAAATTCAGGTAAGTATTCAAAATAATATTTGAAATAGATTAGAGGATAGGATACAGACAGACAAGGAATTAAAAAGATTTACATTTGTCTCAGTCACTTTAGGTTTAGAATATTTAATTTTCTGAAAAGTAAATGGGATAAAATTGCTACTTACTAATTACACTTATATATTTTTGTGCCTATAAAATCTCATTCAGGAAAGTCCTTTACTTATTTTGGAAATATATTTGTATATATGTATATAGTACTCAAAATAAAGTATTATTGACAAATTATATACAAAATATCTGTAAACAACCTAGTTTAATTAGAAAAGTAATTTTTCATGCATTTTAAATCAGTTTCATGTTATTAGCCTTTAAAATTTAATTAGCTTCAATTCATAGAACTTCACATTTTTCTATTTTACTTTCAAATGTTTCTTGGCAAGCCCTGCTGACTTGGGTAACAAACCTATCACTGAGGCATAGGCATGTAAAGCCTAAGGAATGAGGTTCACAACCAGGGGTGTAGGAGCAACCAAAAAAAAACAAAAAAAAAACAACATACTTCTTTCTTCTCAACTTCCCTTCAAAATGTCTTTCTCTCTCTAAAAAAAAGTACCTCATCTTCTCATCTTTTAGTAAAGAATATTAAAGTATTACATTATGAAACTGATTTCCCTTTATGTACATATTTCTTGAAAATATGAAAACATTAATTCTTAAGTTTCCATAAAATTATCATTACCAACCTTATACCTAAAATTAATTACACTATTTGAGGACTTCTAAGCATTTTAACAAGTTTCATACAATATTATTATTAATCTAATAATAAGACCAAAAAGAATAATCATAAGTGCTCTCTGTCTAGATAATAAAATAATCATTATTTTTTCATATTGAGTACAAAGAAACAGGATGACAATAAATGAGGTCAAAATTTTTCATTATATTGAAGTATGATGCATATCAAAATATATAAATCATTTACTGTAAAAACAAAGCGAATTTTGAGAGAGTAAGCATGACTTAGGCCATGAAAGAGAACAGTGCCGGAATTCCAGACCTCTATCCTGCAATGTCCCAGGTGTCACTTGTGTAAAAGTGACCTGGTGTGTAAACTGGTATGTTTCCCTTGCTCATTAGAATCAATATACAGAAGAGTTGCCCAACCAGGATTATAAAGTCTGACTTCAAATTTAATATTTGCAAGCTTTACACATTATATTGTTTATAGTTTTTATTTCTAAATTCTAAATATTTATGTCACATTGCATAAATTAGCACAAATTAATGACCCATTCAGCTCCTGATGGATATTCAAATCATTTTAGTATTTTGATTATTAGGAATGCTGCTGCATTGAAGATTCTTGTGTATGTTGTTTCAAGAGTATATAAATTTATCTGTTGAGTTTAAAAGGTCAATTTTCTAGTTTGGTGATCAAGTCACTTTGTCATAAAATGTTTCAAAAATATTATTAGACTGAGGCCGTATTATTTTTTCTCTGAAACCCTTAAATTGTAATAGTTAGAACTTTATGATCCACAGAGTATAGAAAATACTAATTTAATCAAAATTACTTGATTTTATTAAACAGTACACCATGAAATTTTATAAGTTTAAAGTGTACATCAATAAAAATCAACATCTGCAGATAAATCATTGAGTTCTGTAACAGTTCAATTCTATCCTTCACCACTTTTATTTGATTTCCCCACCTCGGTTTCCTGTTGTTAACCACTAAATTGACTATTGACTTAAAAGTTTTTTTTGTTTCTTTGTTTGATTCAGTTCACTCATTTGTTTGAATTCTCTATACCACACATGAATGAATCGCAGGATGCTTGTCTTCTTCCGTCTGACTTATCTCACTTAACGTAATTCTTTCTAGGTTCACGCAAGTTGTACATAACAGGATTTCAGCTTTCTAAATAGATGAGTAGTGCTACACTATTTTCTTGTCCTTTTAAATCACACAGCGAAGATGTGTGAATCCTCCAAATCTAAGTATGGAATAGTCTATAACTATAAATTACTAGAAGGGAGATTGTTATTTTATTTTTTCCCTTTGTTCCACTGCCAATTTTGAAACAAGTGAATTCACTGAATTCACTGAAGTTGTATTCTATGTAGCAAAGTTCTTTTTCCATTTTTTCTTAAAATGAATAGTCCCTCAGGGTTAAGATTTACAAAGGTTTTAACACTAGATTTATTTTTTGTTGGACCTTATTTCTGACATTTATTTTCTTGAATTCCAAAGAACATGATGACATATTTTCCAAGATCCAACAGAAATTGCTATGGCAAAGCAGACTTTGATACTGGCATAGCTCTTAGGGTTTTCTCATTTTGAAAATATGGTTTTGACTTGATTTATTTGTTGACAAATATAAATATATTTGGTATATGTTATAGTTGATAAATATGTGTTACATTGTGTATAAGTATACACTTTGCATAATTATATTGCATAAATACAATAGCATAATATGAAAGACAATATTTCTTTGCTTTTCATTTTATATCAGACTTATTTTAAATGTTAGGTGCATTAGTCAGGAAGTGCCCTCTGAGTATCTGACCTGTCATACTCTCTGACTTGGAAACAAAATGTTTTTAATTCAGTTGACTGATTACCATTCTTTACATTGCCAGGGTCACTACTCCAGAAAGGAATTTCCTGACCACTCTATCAAAAGATCCTTACTTTTGCTCACCCTTTCTATCTCAAGAGTATATCTTATTTTTATCCCATATGTCATCTATTATCTATCAATATAAGCAAGTGTCTTTCTTGATTTCAAAATGAAACCAATTTTGGAAAAAAATTCTGCATGTCGTTCTCTTCATTGCCAAAGTCTACCTCTTGCTTGATATGGAGTATAAAAATAATATACTTAAATCATGAATTGGTCAATGACAAATTTTCAAATTTTAAGAATATAGCTCATATTTTTAGGAAAGTATAAATTGTTTGCCATCGAATTGCAACACTTTGTGCTAGGACTCCCATATTGTCCTATAGATGTCCTTTACTTTATTTACATATAAAAATAATTTATTTTAAACTGAACTCGGGGTAGTAACCTTAATGTGCTGCATACTGATATTGATATACAACCATGTACACCTTAAACCTATAATGGGATAATGCAATGTTCCTCCAATTAAAAAAATAAATAAATAAAAAGCTGAAAAACATATTTGAAACGGAATTTATTGTTAATTATTATAAACAATGCTATTGTGCCTGCTAAAATGAAATGCTCAGTAACATAATCAACTGGTATATTATTCAGTTTTATGATGAGGAAACCAATGAGAGTGGAAGAATGTGTTCACAACTGAAAATACTCTAACTTGCCTTTAAACTGTGTTTGCAAAGAGAACTCCTTATAGCGCAGGCAACTAAGAGGCAGACTGCTAAATTATGGACCTGCAATGGAGACCCGAGATTGGAAAAAATAAATCATAGTTACATAATAAATGAATATATTATAATAATAAAATAATTTGATTAAATTATTAGGAACAATTATAAGAACTTACCTTATATGCTTTCCAAAATATCCGTGAAGGAATTTAAAGCTGTATTACTCAAGGTTGATAATGTGGTTAAAAATGGATAGCAATAACCCAAGAAGATAAAATCATTTAAAATCATGAAAAATAATTTACTTTATTCTATACTGTCATGAGCAATCGACCTGTTTAACAAAGCTAAACCTAATTGCAAAAGAAAATAATAAACAAGGTTAGCAAGACTAACTCCTTTTGTTTAAATACTATCTCAAGTCAAAGGATACAAAACGTTGTTATTGTTTTATTTATGGAATTGGGAGACAGTTCTCATGAGTGCTCAACATTTTTTTCAAATGTAATTACTCTGCCTACTATTAGATTACCTCTCTAAATAAACGTTTTAAGAAGTAAAAATAGAGTTTAAATGGTATTTTCTATGTTGTTGACTTTTGAAACTGTTTTCATAAACATCCTACTTGAAACCTTTTCATGTAATTATCAAGTGAAGGTATATATGTAGAATTAATATAGCTGGATCAAATTTTACTCACTTTGAAAAATATAAAATATCACCATCCATAAAGATAGAAACAATTTATATTTCTTCTGACAATATAAAAAATACCCATTTCCCTATAGCATTGCCAGCAATGTAATTTGGTCATCTTTTATTGCCACTGACAGACTGTTGCTTTGCTACCTTATTTGTAAGAACAAAATTTGCTCCAAGCTTGAGCTGAAGCAGAATCCCCTTTTGAGATTAACTGCTCCTTCTAGAATGAATTAGCATTTCTGATATCACGGCTGAGCAATTTTCTTACATACTTGTCTTACTCCTTAGGCTTCACTTGGCTGTGACAATTTCTCAATTTCCTTTTGTTTGTTTGTTTGTATGCTTTTCAGGAAAGGTAGAGGCAGGAATAAACATGGGTAGAAGTAGGCAGGCAGGAAGAGAGAGGAGAAATAAGCACTTTATTTTATTTAGCTGTTCATATTGGTGCCCATCCTGCCCAGCCAACCAACCCGGGTCTTGAACCTGGGTTCTTGGGTTGTATGTGTGTGCACTTTCTTCTTGTTTTGGATTATCTTTATAGTTCCTAAGAATATTGGTCAGCCTGTTTGCAAATTACTGGATCTTATGCTTTTCCTCATAATTAAACTGGTGATGTGATTTTTTTGAAAGAAAGATTACAGAGTACCATTTTGACTACTTCACATCAAGGATAAACTATCGCCATGGTTTCTAAGAGTTGATGCTGATTTTGATCACCTGTCTGAAGTAGTGCATGTCAGTTTTCTTCTGCAAAGTTGCATTTTTATTTTTTTCTTTCCATAAAACTCTTTCTGGAAGGAAGTCTCTATGTGGAACCCAGACTTAATGAATGGGAATTTATGCTCCCCCTTTAGCATGAAATATCTACAAAAATTGCTTGGAATTTTTCTGTGCCTGAAATTTATCTCTTCCTCTCCATTATAAATGTATTCACTATTTTATTGATATCAGTATAGATGCATAAATATTTATCTGATTGAAGTATGTTTGATACAACTCACTAATAAACATTATTCTAAAATAATTTAAAATTTAGTTATATTCTGTTAGCATTTGAATATTATATTATTGTTTCTGTGATAATATAACTGTATACTTGACTGTAAGTATTCAAACTAATATTTCATAAGTAAAGGTAATTTAACAGTAACATTTTTCAAGAAAATAAATGAATAAATAAAGAGAATACCTTAGACCCCACAAAACAGTTATATTTTTGCCTTGTTGGAGTCACAAATGAGTTAGTTCTTCATAGGATTCAAATTAAGAAGCTTATAAAATAGCTGTATTAAAAAGACATTGTCATAATTATGTTTTGAAAGATTATATTTAGAATTCTACAGTTAATTTAAAAAACGTCATTTACTGTTATTTACCTAAAATAAGTAAACGTGTGTTATTAAAAGACAACACATTAAGGTATCTCTTAGTATTTTTCCCTAAAGAGAAGTTTATATGGGATAGAGTGGAAAATGCTGATAACACATTAAAATATGTTATTTGAATTAATATTATATTATCATAAATAAACAGAAAAGCCAATTTTTGTCAACTTCCTATTTTTTCTGGTTGGTGGAGATCTTGCCTCACTAACCCTAATTTTGTGCTTTTCAAAGATCATTTACTTATTGTCTTATTTTTGCACTGGTTATGAGTATGTTACTATTTAAAAAGTCAACAAAAACAACTTAACGATGTGCTTTTATCTCTAAAGAGAAGCTAAAATTCTTGACATCTGTGCATCTATTTGATTTTACAGATGTATTATCTGACCCTCTGTGGATACACTCTACATAAAACTTTCTAAATGTTTAATCGAAATAATTAAAGATAATTCCCCATCATATGAACTGTACTCCCAGTAAGGAATTCTATACTCCCCATTTCAATATTGTTACCTACTGGAATCCACTAATTACCCATTCTTTCTTATTATTATCTGCTACTTTTGATTTTCTCTAATAATGACCTGAAAATAACCACTATGAATTAGAAGTCATACCTAGATATTACAGAAGAAACATTGAGATATTGTTTTAAATATTTTAATTTCTAAATGGCATATGATGAAGGTTTTTTTATCCTCTCCTAATCTGCAAACCTCAATTTTACAGGTCTCAATAATATGTTTATAATGGATTAATCATAGGAAAATGTTATTATCCTTTTATAAAGGGCATTTTTCTAATTCTAACAGCAATGCATCTGTGAAAAAAATCAAGCCATTACTTACAGAAAGTACCACTGCCCAGGTTTAAAAGTTAATCATGATAATTCTGTTGAAATTTCACATATAAATATATACATATAAAACACCATATGGGTAATTTGCAAACAAGGTCATAAATATAATGTACAACATTTTATACACAATATAAATTTGTAAATATAGATATTAAAATATAAGATCATCTGAGTAGTTTGCAAACAGACAAATATCTTGCCATATATAATATAATATATAAGTATGTTGTATATTTATATGTAAATGACTTTGCAAACTACTCAAATGATTACCACCTATTTAATAGTTATTGTATTTTCATGTAGGTACAGCTACTTGCGTAGGTCAATATGAATCAGTGGTTCTTCATACAAGGTAATAATTACATAAAGTGAAGCGTAAAAGTGAAAATGATAGAAACATCATAATTAAAGACAAATTGCATATGAGTTGCACCCTGGTGGTGCAGAGATTGGGAGCAGTACACATACATCCCAAGATCCTGGGTTCTATCCTGGAGGCAGTGGGAAAAATCAAGATGAAAAACTATATAAAAATGCTTCTTCTTTCTCTTCCTGCCTGCTTCTGCTTCCTTCCTTCCTGCCTGCAATTTTCGTTTAAAAAAAACGCATTTTATTCACTATTTTATGACATCTGTCAAGACAAGAAGTATTGCATCTTATATATGGAAATGGTCTCTAGAGAGTTTCCCCAAATTCAACCGGGTATCTGTCTGTGCCTTGGAGATTGCCTTCCCTATAGGTGGTAAAACTGTCATTTTATGGAAAGCCAAAAACTCTCATAAAATGTAGAATCTTCAAAAGTGAGGACTTTCCCCAATTTGTAAATACTACACATGCAAAGTGAAGGAAAACCAACAGTGGGTACTTCGTTTCTGGTCTCAGAGTCGAAAAGTGACAAAAACAGCAAAAATAAATACTCTCTATGTGTGCATATAAATATATCATATTTATTTGATTCTAAACCACCGCTAATTCTAAACAGTATCTCAATTTCTTAAGAGGTTTTTTGTGAAAAAAATAGTAAGATTTATTTATAGAGTTCAAAAAAATTAAAAATAAGTAACAAGGAGTGAAGAATTAATTAAAAAATCTTAACAACATAATCACAGATTAACAAAATTAAGTGAATTTAAGAATTTAATAAGGGAGCTATTGTACTTATCAACTATCTTTTCTGGTAGAGCTTAGCAACCCTCAAATATAAGTTGTATCCAATTTGGGGGGACATTAAAATGGCAAAAAACAATTTGGCTTAGAATTGAATACAAAGAGAGAGAGAGAGAGACAGAGAGACAGAGAGAGAGAGAGAAAGGGAGAGAGAGAGAGAGAGAGAGAGAGAGAGAGAGAGAGAGAGAGAGAGAAAGAGAGAATAAAAGAAATTTAAAAGGCAGTCCTGAATTATTATTAGCTATTTACACAAGGAAGTTATTTCTCTGATGTTAATGTTTTTAATGATTTCATACGACTGTTGGTCATATATTTTGAACATACAATGATGATAATTTTTCTTTTAATTAATGAAATTGACTTATTTATACTATATAATCTATATAAATAAATTAAAAAATACATAGGCATGCAAGGAAAGCTCAAATTTAAATAAAAATTCTCCAAAGGAGATTCTCTTCATAATGGTGCTTGGAAAATATGCACTAATAAAGCAAAGAGTTTAAGGAATAACGTGTATGTATTTAATATTATCACTATTATTGTCTATTTGCTTTGTTATGTAAATAAGAAATATTCAAAACACAGAGGCAGATTGACTCAAACCTAAATTCTATTAAGGACATGAAGACAAATGCATACACACCTTTCTTTAAAAAGCCAAATCTTTCAAAATCATCTTCATTGAAAGGAGAATTTTTAAAAATGGTTCAAATCCTAGCACGTGGTTTGGGATAACTTTGTGGTTTAATGTGATTAGCTGATCCTCTGGTAACTAATTTAGCGTTCTTGAAAGAATGCCCCAGCAATTTTCTAATGAACATTAGTGAGCTTAATAGACCTTTCTGGAAATTCATTCAATAAAATATCCATCTTAGGAAAGGATACCCTTTAAAGATCTCTACTCATATTTATAAAGAATCTAATGATCTTTTACAAGGTTTCTGTTACTGTTATGCAGTATAGCAATTGATTATATAGTCTGTTTACTTCCACTATAAAAATCTCTGCCAAAAAGGAATCTTTGAATTAATTTTTACAGGATGCCTCTCCACTTGCAGCAAATTTGAAATCAAATTTTGGTTCATTTTCGAAGCTAATTAAGACCTATTATCTTAATTGTGTGTTTCACACAGTTAAATTTTAAGTCACTAAATATTGTCTATATATGCATTGCACTATTTTTTTCAAATTTTATATTTTTTAATTTTATTTTAGGGCTTTTTCTTTATAAGTGTTTTATTTCTTTGATTTATATCAATTGCATTTCTAAACCCATACAGTCCCTCATGTGGTTATAAAAATAAAAATAAAATTTTTTTGTCATCTAAGTTAAATTAATATACACTGGTTCCAGAACAAGTATAGCAAACTAACAAAAAACACAAATTAAACACAATAAGCTATCTTCTCAAGGCACGGGTGGTATTTATTTTTTCATTAAATAGCACATTTCAACTAACGAGCTAAAGGATTCTAGATAAGATGAATATGAAGGTAACATAAAAATATAATGCCACATGTTTTTCTTCAAAGATGACATAGATTATATAAAAGTCATTCATTCTTTTTTAAAAAGAGAAAGTGATTTCCAAAATTGGAATCTGGCAAGTTTTTTATCTGATCTTTAGAAATAGAATATTAATCATTAATCACTTTTAAAGAAAAAGACGATAACAGGAGAAATAAAAAGAACTACTTTTAAGTATGTATATATTCTGAAGAATAACACAATTTTATTGTGACAGTGCTGTCAAAAATATTAAAAATGGAGGTCTTCAAAATGCAAATGCATTTTTTCCCTTTTAGAAAATGTATAGCAGATGTAATTTTCTATAATTTAATGCATATTAGAAAGAGGTATTTTATGATTATATGACACTATGTAAGAAACTTGACTTCCTGATAGAGAAAAATTACAGATAGTGTGCATACTTCCGTGAAAAAGTAAATATTTATATCATGCTATTCAAAGATAGAGATGTTTCCTTGCCTCATAATTCACCAGCAATACTTTCTTCTATTGCATCCTCCTTTTTCTCCTATTGCTCCCTCTTCACTTTTCCACCTTATTTCTGCATTTATTTGCCTTCCTTCCCTATTTCTGAAACTCTTTCTTTAAGTCCTTATAAATCATGATTAATCAACTTACTCTAGTAAGGAAATCTGTCTTATAAAATATTTAGATTAAATATCTTCTGTGGGTCATTTTATTTTCACATGTTAGATGTTTTCTCCTCCCATTGCTCATTACCACTGGAGCTGAGGGTAGGCACACATTCTATAGTTAACAAAATCGCTGTGTAGGGACTTTAAAAATAATTCTTCTATTAACCCAAATGCTTATAGATGGACGACTGGATGACTGGATAAATAGGTTATATTTATACCCAATGGAATTCTATTCAGCTATTAAAAAAAGGTAAAATTGTGTCTTTGCATCAATCTGGTTGGCGCTTGAGGTAATTATGCTAAGTGAAATAAGTCAGAAACAAAATATATTCCAGGTGATTTTATAAATACTTAGAATATTAGAAAACGATATAAGCAAACTAATGAAATGCAACAATACTCTGAATTCTGAAGTCAAGACCATGGTTATCAGAAGGTTTGGTGAGGAAGAAAATGGTGGTGGTGACCAAGCTGCATCTCCACTGGTGGTCCCACAGGATGTGAACATTGACCAATTGACTCTATGTTCCTGAAACTTAAATGATATTGAAACTAATGAAACAGCAAAGAAAAGTAGAAAAATATCAATGCTCAGGATGCATTAATACCAATTTCATCATAATCACTTAGGGAAACAATGTAGACATTAGTATTTACTAATTACTAAGCTCTCTGAAGAGAGCAACGTGAAGCTATATCTGAAAACCGTTGTCTAACTTCTTATTGCCATTTGAAATTTATTCTTAACTCCCTTATCTCTGAAAGTTCCCTCTTTCAATTTTATTTAATAAATTTGTATTATTAGTCTTTCTATGGAAATGATCTATTGACCACTAGGGCATTTTCTTTATTTAATTTTTTTAAAGGAAAGGTGCAAGTAGGAATGAAGGTGAATAGGCAAACAGGAAGGAAGGAAGAGAAAAGAGGAGGAAGAACTTTATTTATTTATTTTTCATTTAGTTGTTGACATTTGTTGTTCACCCTGGCCCCGGTCTTGAACCCTGGACATTGGGATGTATGTGGGACTGCTCCCAGGTGTACTACACCGGTAGGTCTCCAGGGTGCACCCACATTTTCTTTTTTATAAGATTTCATCTTGTGGATCACTGTGATTCTCTGCATCCCTATTATGTCTTAATATTAGTTACTTTTGACCCGAGTGTACTCAGACACCAATAAGTGCAGTGTGGGAGTTCTTCCCAAAAAGAATTGAAGAGACGCCTTATCCAAACACCAAGTGGCACATTTATTGGAAGCAGCACAAAGAAACTAGGCTTTGTGTTGGAAGTCTTCAGGAGAAACTGGCCCACAGTCAAGAAAATATTCAATGTGTACCCAGGGACGGACCTCCCATTGTGGGCGTAATCAGGGGTGTGGTCATGAGTCACTGCTAACTTGCTTGGAGCTCTCTAGAGCTGCTATAGTCACCTGGAGTTCTCAGGAGAGTTGCAGAGGGTTGTCACTAAGGAGACAATCCCCTTCCCAGTATGCCTGGTGTTAATGAACTGGGTCTTTAAGCGGTGTGATTCCAGACCCAGTTGCTATGGACCAGTTCTTCACTTGTTTTTGACCCTACTGCCCCTGATGTCTGGGTGATAGTAACTTGTTTTAGCAGACTAAGGTTTTGCCAGTTTATTCATTTCTTGCTTATACATCTGCAAACCAGTCATATAGATTTTAAGGTGTCTTCCATCCTGTTCCACATCAATGTTTATTATCCATTTTGGTGATATGGCGTTCTTCTTTACTGAAATTCATCCTGCTCTGAAGTTTTTGACATCCACTCTAATTAGTCATTTTCAGAGTAATTTCTAGCTTTTAATTAGCAATAACAAAAACCTCTACATATTTACAATTTCAAGGTTTTTTTTTTTCAACTACATTCTTTGGTCTTTAAGTGCTTTCCCTGTAATATCTTATTTTTTCCTAAATGATCTCTTTAGATTCAATTTTATCTATATCGCAACACACTCATTACCAGGAAATTTATGAGAAAAAAGAAAATCGTCCAAGTAGTGTGTCATACATCACTCTAAAATTTACAGTAGCATTACAGTAAGAGGAAAATGAGTGCATTGAAAAATCCAATCTAAAACAAATATAGAAAATCTTTGATGGAGGAGAAAGTGATCACCTCGCAACACCTGCTGGTAAATTAAGTAAGATGAAAAGTCAAAGTTAATAGTTGTGTTTGGCAATGTGGCTGTACCTGATCTTTAGAAAAAAAAATGTATTTGACTGTGATTCAAATGCATTATTTAGTGAATATATGGAGAGAAATTTGAGACAGTGAGTAGGACAAGTCATTTGAAATTGAATCATTTTATGCTCAAGAGAATGACTCTAGTAGAGGAGGGAATAGCTGGAACAATATCATTTGTTAAGTTACATATAAGAGATTTGCGATGGCCACAATTACAGGACATTTGGTTATTTAATATGAGTCTTTATCTTAATATATTCTGCACCAAACCATTATCTCTATTCTGAATGATTCTACCTAAGGCTGACCTTAAATATCTCTCACAGCTAACATGGAAACACTTGGAATCAAATTTGATTCCTCTGTTTCTCTCACCTTCAAATCTATTTTTATCAACAAATCTATTTTAATAACTCCATTTAAAATACACTGACAATAAAATAACTTATTTCCACCTGCACTGCTGTTACTTGATCCAAGATATCATCAACTTGAGTCTGGATTGCAGTAATATTTTAACTGTTCTCTCTGTTTCTCTGTATAAATTCTAGTTTCCTCAACAAAGTAGCCAAGTGGTCCAGATTAACTGTGGATTATATAACCTTAACTCTCTGCTCAGAACACTTTCATGACTCTTTTGTCACTAAAATAGAATTCAACATCCTTACACTGAGTTCTAATGCCTTTTATAATTTGTCCCCAATCAACTCTAGTCAAACTGACTTTCTTGGTGTACTATAATTCACTAAGCAGTTTTTACCTGCTTCTGTGATTAACTTTTACTTTTTTCACTGTCTGGAACTATTGATGTAACAATTCCATCTCTCATTTATTGGTTTTTAACAAAATGTCCCATTTAGAGAAGATTCTTTTTTGACTCTCCAATTTAAATTTTATTCTACATTCTTCTGATTCTCTCCTTGCATTATCTTTCTTAATGGTCACTATCCCCTTCCAACCTAATATTTATTTTTTAAATCTATTTTCTATTTTATATCTGCCTCATACTTAGGAAGATGCTAAACTTCCTGGAACATAATTCTATCAGGTTACATTTTTTCACTGCAGTTCATGTTTCATATCTTTATAAGCTGGGTTTTCAAGCAATTGATGTAATAGAGCCAAGTGCCACATGAATGTACAAGAGGAACAGGATGCAAGGGTATTAGTGTCTAACTGAATCCCACTGTTATCAGGCAAATGCTGAGTTATTGGGGGGTAATTATGTGCTAAGTTGTGTGGGTATAGCAATATAGTATATGGAACTATTCAATTGTTTCTTTCATCCCAGGGGTGTAGAATCCCTTAAAAATTCAATGGTTAACTAAAATGAGCCTGTTTTTCTCTTTCTTTTCTTTAAAGTTTGCCTAGACCCAACTTATTGATGAAGAGCAAAAATAAAACAGCCTTAAAAAAATAACTTGGCAACCCTGAAACAAGGTACTAAGATCAAAAGACAAGCAGCTTCTGAAGCAGGGCACCTGGACCACCCTACAGTGATGAAAGAACAAATGCCCAGAAGAAATGCTCATGGGATACTCCTCACCAGATCCCTTTTCCTGTATCCCTCTGGGGTCATCTGGATCTGCCTACCACCTCTTCCTCTCCCCAAAAACACCTTTTCTTGGAGTCTTATGGACCATTCCCTTTTCTTTCTACACCCTTTAAAAAACCCTCAGTCATCAGAGGGGAGGGTTGGTTCTTTTTGAACATGGATTCATCAAACCTACAGGTTTTTAATAATTTGAATAAAAGCTTATCTTCGCAATACCAGTCTCATTTTCCATGTCTGTTTTTTGATGATGACAGGCACTAAGGACCAGACACTAGCAGTAGCCCCATAAAAAATGATTATGATACTAAATCTCTGGACTATCCAGGTTCTGAGAAGATGTAATCATCTTCTCAATGAATGGTCAGTTGTTTTTCTGGATGCTGCAGAGCACTGATTGTTAATCGGATTAGCCACCCATCAGTCTGGAAGGATTTTTAATTGCTCAGTGCTGGTAGAAATCCCACTGCACCTCTTCTAGCATGTTGTCTTACTTTAACAGTGAACCTTATACTCCAATATGCAGTACATCAGAGTGATCAGAGAGCTGGGACTCTATCAAGTCAGAAAAAGGTTATATATACTCATTTGTTTATTGATAACTATTGTTTATATCATAAATATCAAGGCTTCCTAAGCATTGTGTATGTACAAATTAGTTTAAATAAGTACACAACATCTGAATGACATCTAATCATCCTTTAGAAAACTAGTAAAATGTTCTTTCCATAAGTAGTAAACTTTCTCTAATTTATATTTCATAGAATAATGCAATTTCTACATCTAGTAATTGCAAGAGTGGGAAATTTTGGACTCTTATTAGCTGGCATCAGAATTCCTTGTAGAAATGGAAACCCTATATATGAATGCTTTATTAAATTAGATTGTTTTAAGAAGTCCAAATCAGAAATTAATATTTTAGTACATGGAAATGTAGGAATAAAATGCTTGTTTTTTTGTGATAGAAGGAGAAGAAATAGAGAAACTGGTGAGTATTGAAACTGAACAAAGACAAAAAAAAGTGTTTCAGAAAAAAAGTACATTAAGTTGTTTAAGGGAATGGAGAATGTAAAATATATCTTCAGAATCATAGTACCTAAGGCATTTGCATGGATTTGATCTTCAACTGTTTTCTAAGTATTCATGCCTGGTGAATCAGTTATTCCTTCATTCACAAGTAATCTGTAAAATGTTTCTTTTCTCTTTTATCTCTGGGTTTATTGTGGATATGAAATAAGTCAATACTCCGCTTCCTCAGCTTTTTCTTTAATGCATCATGTGCTGAAGCATAAAAACAGATAGAGGAGGGATGAAACAATAGTGCTAGGATAGGCAGTTAGGTTGATATGAACTGGGGCAGACAAAGGACATGAACAAGTAGCAGACAAATTGACAATGGCCACATGGCTGTGGTTATCAGCCCAAAAGAAATATGAGGGCAAGAGGCAGAAAGAAACTACAAAGGAAAGGGGATTTTGAAACTCCAGGAGTTGTGTAAACATCTGAGAGGGGTTACCTTGAAGTCATCAGCAAAATGGGCCCCCAAATGGGAAGATAAGGATGGAGATATAAACTAACCCCAGAGCACAGTGAGTGCTTCAAACTCTTCCTCTTAAAGTAACCAAAGTCTTGGTCCCCTCCTAAATGTACTTTTTCATTGTTTATTAAATTCTTTCTTGACTTTCCTTCTCTCTGGAGTCTAAAATTCTTTCTCATTCTAGAAGATTAGAACTGAGATTCATTCATTCACGCCAGTAGCACTGGAGTTTTGAAATCAATGAAATCTGGGTTAGTTGAATTTCTCTAAATTTGAAACAGTTGTAGGGGTATAAATGATATTAGGATAATACAATTTTCACAGTTCACAATAACAATTATTTCATGTAATATTTAATAAGCCTTAACTTCTTTAGTAAACTTGAATTTTGCGAAAAAGCATTTGTGTCTGTTTTGTTGTCATTTTAACCCTAGCAACTGTCATCCAGCCTGGCGTATTGTAGGAATAAAATTAAGTTAAATTAATATTGAATGTTGTCAAAAATTTGTTTGCAGAGTTGTCAAACCCTTGGCTGTCATATATTCCAGAATACAATATTATTTATAGACACGTTATAATATAACAGATGAATACAATGTAAGCCAATTTCTCATATTTAAAGCATAGTGAAAGCTCTCAATAGTCAAGAACTATGATTTATTAATCACTATATCTCTAACAATTCAATGCCTGACATTAGTGGGTGTTCTATCAACATTAGTTTATTAAAATGAAGTAGAGGAATAAAAATGTGAACCTTCCTACCCACTGTCCCCTGACTTCTGTCTCACTTGAGTTTATGACAGTCATAGTTCTCGTACTATTAAGTTTCCATAAGCTTCAATCCATAAAAAATCCACAATTTTTAGTGGAGTATGATAATTTCATGCAATATATTTTTAAAATAATCTACGTGTTAGACTATTTTAAATTATGTGATTAACAAAAACATCTTTAGATATGAGAAATTCTTTTTTTAGAGAGAGGAAGAAAGAGAGAAGAGGAAGAAGCATGAGGAAGGAAGGAAGGGAGGGAGGGAGGAAGGGAGGGAAGAAAGAAAGAAAAAAAGATAAAAGAAAGGCCTTTTTGGGATTTACATGGTCTTTATTCCAAGCTGTTAATTTAGCACCTGAAACACTAGGGCACTCCAAAGACACCGAGACACAAGGAATTCTTATCAATGACAGTGAGTTATTTTCTAATTCAATACTACTTGTTAGTAATGAAGAAAAACAGTTTGTGTGGCAAATTTATAGAATTAAGTAACAAACATTAATATAGAGTATAATGATAAACAAGATAAAAATATTCTTAATTGCTAGTAATTTTTTTCCAGTTCCAATATTTTCCCGGACCACTTCGAACTCAAATTTATTATCTCCTGAAAGAAAACAATATAGCTATTTTCAGTGAAAAGAAAGTGTCGATTTAGCTATATCAATATTATTCATTTTGACAAGTGATATTTCATTTTTCTCACATATAAAATTTCAATTCAGATGAATAAGATGGCATCTATTTTTCTAAAATCTATACACATACATGTTTTACATGAAATGTTTCAAGACGTGCTTTTCTGGTAAACAGCACTTTGCAGTTTGAGTAAAATGATAAACTATCACAACAAATTTAGATAGCGACTGCAAAAAATATATTTTAATAACAACCTTTAAATCACAAAGTACTCAAAAGAAATTATGAACCAATAAATTATTTTATCTCATTTTCTGGAATACTGAAAAGTATTGAGAGATTAGATTTTGTTCTTTGTTATGCATATATGTTTCATTTAAACTTATGAACATTCTAAGTTAGAAAAATTGTTTTTATAAGGGACCTGATATTAAACATTTTAGGGTTTGTAGGACTATGGTCTCTGTTGTAACTATTCAATTCTGGTATTATAATATGAAAGTAGTCAAAGAATGATAATTGTGGGTGTGATTGTCTGCCATTAAACTTATTTACAATAGTGGCAAGCTGGATTTTCACCAATAGACTGATATCTGACAACCCCGGTTACATGAACACAAATGGTAAGGCTTGGGTTATCAAACCTGAGCCTGCTGTGCTACTTTAGTGTCAAGAAAATGCTTACAAAATCAAAATAATCATTTAATGACCTTTCATACTATTAGAGTGAATTAGATATTAGATTAGGAAAGAATATTTCTTAAAGATTTTTAGTATTAACTCAGCACTACTAAAGGTCTTTGAAGGAGTGTTCCACCATAATCATTCTTTTGGTTTTTATTTGCATGATATTTGCCCTCAATCTTACAGAGGTTAGATTTTCAAACACCATGCAGTAAAGATTTTTGTCTTAAGAAAAGATTTTTAAAAATTCTTTCCAAAACATTTCACTGAATAAAACTCATGTAATCAGATAAGTTATCTGAGGATAAAAGAAAAAAAAATGAAAATGGAAATGCAACAATCACCTGTGACCTCATTCTATATGATTCCAACCAGGAAATATCATTTCCAGACATCTTTGAAACTGTTAAATGTTTAAATATTATTTAATATGAATATTATTAAGTCCTATCAAACTTTCATTTGGGAAAATGCAATCTGATGGCAATAAATATATGTTTTTGGCAAAATCAAACCCCATCTATAACCATACATAGAGACTCCCTATAATGTCTGTACACATTTTATTGAAACATGATTATTCTAATTTGCATATTAAAAGCTAATTAGGAGAAAATGGCTTAATGTTGATTCTGATATTAGCATGTATCTATCTATCTATATACTTATACACATATATATGCATGCATATTGAATATATAGGTACCAAATTTTTGATGTCAAAATTATGACTGCATTTGCTATGGAAAGGGTCATATAAATGTTAACCTTATTTCCCACTTAATATACATTACCTAGCATTGTTCTTTTTTATACAGCTCTGCTTAATAATCTAATAATTAGGAAAAAATACACAAAAGCAGATGTTTCTAGTCTCCTATTCTTTAATATTCATTAAACATGACAAAATTTCCAGAAAAACACCATCAACTGAATGAAGATTATGTATGGAGAAATATATAATCCCTGTGAAGATTAAATTAAAAAGTCATCTTTGTCACTCAAATAATGTACAATAAACAATGATTGCTATGAGAAGGATATATCAAACAACCCAGAAACATAACTATCTAGTGACACTGTTCGCATTTCAGGAGACAAAATAGTGTCTTCATGTTCATTTTATTAAATCATATTATTTCTGATATCACAGAACCAGTAAGGTTGCATGAAAAGTTGCAAGGGTTTAAAGAAGAGGTCATGTTGGTATTTAATATTAAAATTTTCTTAATATGTCAAAATGTAAAAAAATGAATTGACCGCTAAATAAATGGTGATATGTAAATATACCCATTAAAGTGTAATACTTATTCTTTTTTGGACCCATTTGCCCATTTCACAGCAGTCTGCCATAGCAATTTTGGCTCCCATGTAATATGGACTTTCCTGATAAACTTCCAAGTATCCACCTCTCTGGGTCCTTGTTAAGAAATTAAATCTTGGAATACAGGATGGTGACTCAAATCAGAACTGCAAGTTTAAAGAGTTCAGGAACATCTGGAGACTCAATTTTCTTCACAATAACTTTCTCTCTTTATATCCCTATCCCAAATTTCAGTACCTTAACATTTCCCTATAATGGCTCTGATTCAGACATAATACTCTTCTCTAGCCTTAACATCAGACCTTTACTGTGACTCTTAAGAGTTAGTTTGTGGTTATGGCCTCCAGTGTTAGTCTTCCAGCTGCAGGAAGTAAGTGTCCCATCAGTACTGTCCCAGCACCCACAGCACTTCACACACCACTTGAATGTGCTGCTAACGATCTAAACCTGTGATTATTTTCTCTTAAGTATATAAATACCACCCAGTTCCACCTTTAGAATTGCTCTTTTTCCATGCCTTTCAAAGACAAGGGATAAGACACAAACTAGAGATTCTTAAGAGTATCTGAGAGCATAGAGTGTCTCCATGTTTCATCACAGGTCTCCCCAGGAGAAAATTACACTGCTATAAATATTAGGAGTATCTGTAAGTCCTATGGCAGCTTCCTACCAGTGACCTACTTTCTCTTTGCAGTAAAGCCAGAGAATGACCCACTTGAAGATCAAAACCATTCTTTTAGAGTTTGGTTCTTAAGATTATGTCATATAACAATGGTCTCAGATTGGATGTTTAGCAGTAGAGTTTTGAGGGTCATTGTGAAGTCTTTGGAAAAGATGCTTCAAAGGAAAAAAAAAGTGAAGGAAGCAGAGTTGGCTGACAATCCTAATTAAAAATACGTCCTCTGGAGAATGACCACACAGCCTCATAGAGAGGTCTCAAGACAAGTTTTTCATGTTTTGAGACAAGATGCTATGAATTGACTGTTTAGAGAAGGGTAGGGTACTAACTTTTCTGGGTAGATTTCCTCAGACCATGAAGATTTTCTAGAGAAGGGACACCTGTAAACCGTGTCAACTGATAAGCACATCTGAGGAGTGGATGGATGTACAACCCGGTGAATAGTATCATTATATAACCTGCCCCAATGCCTTCATTTCTGAAAACATTTTGGCCATTGGATATAAGAGCAGAAAAATAATCTCAACTTTCCGAAAAGACAAGACAGTGAGAGGAGATCTTTAGTAATTTTTTTTAATCTTCAGAATGCATTTCAAAGATGTGAATCAAAGGACAGAAAAATAGTACCATAGATACAAAAATGAAAATAATTGTAAAATACTAGTATTTACTCTTAAAGATAATGTATAATCTTATTAAGTAACTAGAACTCTACAAAACAGCATTGTTTCTAGTATGTTCCTCTAAATATTCACATTATCACCATTACACAGACATATAGAGTGTCAATTATTCGGTATTCACTGTACAAATCCCTGGAGCGAAAGCAGTATACAGGAGTCTCCTTGTGAAGTTTACAGTATAGAAGGCTTATATTTAAAGATCTCAACCATAGATTTTAAATATAAATGGAATATAGTATTATGAGATCTGTGAGTGTAGAAAATTGGGAGTGATTAAAAAAGCCCAGCAGAAAGAGAGGTCAGTTCTACTGAGAATGAAGAAATTTATTAATAATTAAATAAAACATTGACTGTATGCTGAAAAATAAGATCTTCATAGTCAAGCAAGTCAAATTATTTGAGAAAAAATATTTTTCAGAAAAGATCTCTTTGTAAATAAGTTTATA
Source organism: Solenodon paradoxus (assembly GCA_004363575.1). Taxonomy (NCBI): domain Eukaryota; kingdom Metazoa; phylum Chordata; class Mammalia; order Eulipotyphla; family Solenodontidae; genus Solenodon; species Solenodon paradoxus. The sequence goes on from RJWH01000035.1 coordinate 1,335,807, forward strand.
CAACCACAAAAATAAGGGCTTTATTCATTTAATTAATTTGAAAAACTTTTTCTGTGATGGTTTTATTCCCTATTTCATTAATTGATTAATTCATTTTAAAAATATTTATATAGAAAAGACCTTTATGCTTACATTTTAATGAAATTTGGATTTGAGAGAAAATTCCTTACAATCAGTGCATTAAATCAGTTTCAATATTTATAATATCAATGTTTATAATAATATTATATGGTAACAATATGGTTCTCTGAGTTTTATTTCTTAGAATGAGAAGTAAATCCAGTTGATCTTTCTCAATACTTAGCACAAAGTAGTAATTTGGAAAATTATTTTCTTGCCTGTTGTGCACTGAAATGCTAGCAAGCTTACATAAAGAACATATTTCCCTCTTGTTGGCCAAAAATGTCACTGTAATCTCAGGAATTTGGGATCAGAACTCTAATATCGTTCATCCTTCCTTCACAGCTAGATTCTTAGAACTGGTCTCAGTGAAGAACAAATATATCTTTCTGGGATTTGTCTTTGATGATGTGTATAGAAATATTTGTATCTTCAGTTTTATTTTCAATAAACATGATTAAATCGATTCCATGGGAAAGTAAAGTATGTATATGAGCAGTCATTACATAACTAAAAATGAGCTTAAATTTTTAAATTATTGTCATATATAACATAATTTAACAAATACCTTTTTTTGAATTATTTTTTACTAAAGTAATATTCAGCTGACTCTTTCCCAGTATGCATCTTGATACATGGAGCTAAAGATTAATGAAGGACCTGTAAGCCTCTAGACAAGCTTTTCTCTAACCATACATACTTACACTTAGAGTCAATTCCAGAGAAAATCCTTTTTGTATTTTCTATATTTATCAGATAAATCTAAACTTCACCTCAATAAAAAATATATAGGATGTTTTCACTATGTTTTTTAAAATTACCATTTTAATTAAACCTAGTTGTGTTTAAAGTTTACTTATCTTAGCCTCTTTTTTTTTCTTCCTTCTTTTTTCCTAAGGAAAAGTACAGTCAGGAATGGAGGAAAGTAGGTAGGCAGACAGAGAGGAGGAAGAAACATTTCGTTTTATTTTTATCTAGTTCACATTGGTTATCTAAACACCCCCGCCTCCCCAGCTCCACCCCCCACCAAACCTCCGTGTAACCTGAGACTCAGGTATGCTGCCTGTGTTTCTTCAGAGGGGATAGACCTAACTGCTACTCCACCAGGATGCACCGGCCTTTAACTCGTTTTTAGATTTCAATATTCACATTGCTAAAAAACTCAGTGTATTCTTATATAATGTTATCTAGAAATATAGAAAACAGAGAAATATAGAAAAACTTAATATCACTTTTTCTATCCACTTGTTTTTGTTATATCAATTCCTTATAAAATACATTTCTCCAACTTTTTTCCCAAAGAGAATATACTTGTTTATTTTTGACTTGCCTATTCACTGTCACTTGGAAAATTCCTGTCACTCAGTTTCCAGAAGACTTATCATTTCTTTGACTTTTCTGTCTACTTAAAATTATCCTATAAAAATACTCATACTTTCCTGTCATTTATTTTATCATCTCCCTTTCTCCAAATTCATTCAGGAACTCTTTTTTTTTTTTTACCATCTGTATTATTTTAAAGTCAAATATCTGTATTTTGTGTAAATTTGATGTAGTTTGGCAGAAGCTTTCATTCAATAATTCTAAAGAGCTTGAATGTATAAGAAGAGTTATACATAATACAGCAGTTTTTTTTAGACCTCTGAAATTACCAGGAAATATATCCAAATGATTTTATTGGGTACCTACTCCATACATAATTTATGTAAGCCATGATCCCAGGACAGATAAGTGTTACAGAACTAAAATTAAATGAAACAAAACAATTGCAAAATAATCTAAGTATTTTTCTAAGCAGCATGGCTTATGAATTTATACAATGATACATGTGATATCTTCAAAAAGACATAATGTTTCATTTGAAAATGTAAACACTGCAATGTATTATTACATGTAAGAAATATACATTAGGCTTACATTTAGGATACCAGTTAACTAACAAATTATTAGTTCTAGGAGATAAAAAATGGAAATGACATTTCTTAAGGATCTACAATGGTTTTACTTCTGTAATAGGAATTTTACATATGTAATAAGTATACCTTGGGTGAATTTAGACTAGAGATTTTTGTGATTTTGACTTTGACAAGGGACATAACAATAATATATACTCTGGGTGTTTCATGTTTGATATAATTTTTCTCTTCAAGGAGATGAAAGATCTGTACTACTTTGTGCAACACCATTTATTTTCAGAAAAAGCATATAATCAATACTCACTACATGCTTATGCAAAAGTACACCAAAGATATTCTTTAAAATAGATTTATAAACATAGCAAAATAAGCTATCTCTGCTGCTAATACAAAAGACTCTTACGGGCAGATGCCCTTTAGAAAATATCTTACACTTAATTTACATTCATGTGACTATAAACATTCTTGGCAAGTAGAATATGACTTTTTTGCTTTTGTTCAGTTATTCAGTTGCTATTTTCTTACAACTTGTGAATAATTAATCTAGCAAGTCCTTTATAATGCACGTGCATGAGTTCTTTTAAGCCTCATATTGTGATTTAGGTAGAAAGGAAGGAAGTGTTACAGCCTCATTCTAGACCATTTTATTACTTCTTTTACATTAAATTACATCAGGAGGTCTAGTTTTAAGCTATTACATTTTCTTTTATTTTTATGCAAGCTAAAGGCTAAGATTAACCATTCATTGAGGATAAATAGTTATTGGCTGAAATAAATGTTTTCCATTGTCTATTATAAAAGCCAGTCCCGGAGACTACTGCACAGTGACATATTATACATTCAACTTTTTCTTTTATGACTACCTCGCTCCTCCAGTAGCTCAGTGACTTAAAGACTCTTTACTATTCTGTATTCCTGGATCTAGAGCAAAATTTATACTGCATTAGCACTCAAAAATATATTTTTAGATGAATAACATGAGAATTGAATTGTACACCACTATAAATCTACTATGTTTACTCTAAATCTGTTCTTAATATTGTTTATTTTATAGATACATATATATAATATATTAAACAGATGAACCAAAAACATATTTTCAGCAAAATGTTGTTACCAGAATTATAAACGTTTAAAAGTATATGCATAATGAAATAAAAATATAAGTTCAGTTTCGTGTGTGTTGAATTTTGGGAGACAATCAATAGAGTTGTTATGGCTTTCCTGGGACAAACCAGCGAGCATTCTTTTGAAGCTTTGGCAAGTTTACTATGTCGAGGGGCTCTAGGAGTATTCTCCAAAGTCTGAGCAATGGATTGCAGGTGAGGGTACACTTATATAGGTTAGAGAGGTGTAAATTAGAGCAAGGGTTACAACCACAAACAAGCAATTTGATTGTAAATTATTCACATGGGCTACATACACATACAGGACTCCATTTGCAAGACACACAGGAGACTCTATTTGCAAGTAATTAGGGAAGTTCTTTATCTGTTGGTGACTTATCAGTTGCCTGCCACATTCCAGCAAGCTCAAACCACAAGGTTTTTTATGACTCTGCTAGCTCCAGCGGTCTTTAGGCTGTCTTCGTGGCTGCTGGGAAGCGGTGGGCTGGCCTTTTTTCCTTACAGAGTCTCAAAGTAGAAACAATCAGAAAACAGTTGCTAATACGGTTGAAAACTGGAGAACATGTAAAGTTAGCAAGCAGCTGGAGTTTGCAAGTTGCTAAATCTTGTTATTCAAAATACAGTTTTCTTTTTCTTCAACCATTTATATTTAAGGTTTAAAAAACCTTCTCTATTGGACTATTAAAACTACAAGTTTGGATTTGAGCATGAGACATATGAAGCAGTTTTAGTTTTGTTTTTGAATCTCCACGTTTGATCTGTAACCCCTTAGTACCAAAATGCAATCAGTAAGTTTCAGATTTTGATACAGACTTTGTGATGAAAATAAATAATTTAACTTGTGTGAAAATTAGAAAAAGACAAAACAAAGCAAAAGACTATGGATGAAGTCAATATAATTATAATAGCTATAAAACATGCTCTTTCTGAAGTTCCCTATTTGATCCACCTCACTATGTTAAATTTTAGAAAGTCTGCTCTTTTCATTATTTTGAAATGTCAAACTTCAAAAACTTAATGTAAAAGGCTTTGGTTAATTTCAGTGAAATACATAGCTTTCAGAAGAACAGCATTAAATCTGTATTCTTATACTAGCCTTGAAGTTCCCACACTAAAAACAGGAATAATCTGGAGAAGGGATTTCATTATTCACTAATAGGGAGCAAATTTTATACAAACTCCATGGTTATGAAAGTTCATGGTTACACTTTGAGAGAGACTACCAGAATTGAAATCCAGCAATTTTACATACTATGCAATATTTGTGCTAAAGTAAGTGTCCAGTCTGTAGTCTGGAATGAGGTAAAAGGAAAAGCAAAGCTGAGTCCAGTTCTGCAAAATGTACAAAATGCAATCTGTTGATAAGGATAAACACACCAGACTGAGCTAACACTCTTTGAAATCATTAGCCTAGAAAATGAAGCAATCCTAGAGCCAGTGGGCATTAATTGCCCATTTGAGGTCAATTTTAAGGAGAAAAATGGGAAATGGAAGTTAGGCAGAACTTGAATTTATTAACACTTGAAATAAAGGCATGTTGTTAATAGTCATCTGTTAGATAGCTTAAAAATGAAAGATTGTGATTTTTATAAAATACCTAGTATGGTTTTGGGGGGTTCAAAGGAAAAGTTTTACCATTTCTCTGAGGTTTTTCGAAGGCTGGACTAAGGAACAAGTTAACATCGGGAGTAATTAGTAAGAGAAAACATATGTTTTAGTAACATACATATGGAGAATTTACATGGCAGTAAATTCTGAGGTAGCTGGGGCAGACCAATGATTTGTATATTGAGCTGAGGCCTGGGAAAGGGGTTCTGGGATGTCAGAGGAGAAAGGAGGGGGTCGCTACTGGTGGGAGGATATAGAGTTCTTAGATAGAAAAAACTATTTACAGATAGCTAAGTTTTAATTTTTCCAAACAATATTCTTCTAACAGATAAGAAACAAAATACCTTTTCTGGATTAATAAAATGGTGCAGGCCCAGGGTTTAGCATATGGCTTTTTGATTCAGGGAAGGGTGGAAAGATTGGGAACTCTTATGTTGCCTGAGGGATTATGCTCCATTATCTTGCAGTAAGAGATCCATTCTGAGAGACTTGAGGTGCTCTGTTTTAGTGCCTACAGTTAATGAAAACAAATAAACAACATTCAAAATTATAGACTATATAACGAATTAAAAATATGAAGATATTGGTGATTATTTTTCTGCAACCAAAAAAAACCTCTGTAAATGAATTTTTCTAAAAAAATAAGGTTGTAGTTTCCAGTTTATGCCATTAGAAAATATTATTTCTTAAATGACAGTTCCTGTTTATATGATCTTTTATTAGTATTAAATGTACTAATCTATGTCATGTTCAAACCTCGTTTTTTCAAAATGAAAAAGTATTTATTTGAATAAAAATATTGTGTGAATACCTGCAATAAAACAATATTCATTTTTTTTCTGTCAAACCAAAGAAGACCCTTTATTTCTTTTCTTTTTTGTCTGTTGATGATAAATTATAGCAGTGTATTAAATTTCACATAAAAATTCTCAAAAGTGATACTATCTTTCTAAATATACAAAGTTTTAATTCATAGCGTACATTACTACTATATAACTGATATAAACACTAATTCTGAAGATTGACATAGTAAATGTATTCTGTATCTTGAACATAAAAAGTCTTAAAATTCCTATTAATTATAACACTTTTAAACCTTTAATATGTGTTAAATGCAGTGCAAACAATGATTTCTCCTCATTTATATCAGTAACCTACATTCTAACTCTCAAGCAAGAATAAGCAGCATATAATTGCCAAAATTTTTTTCTACACATTTTTACAGTTTCTTGGTGTTAGGATTAAGTTACTTCCAGCATTAACTTCCCAAATCAACATGGGACCAGATGGACATGGAGGATGGGAAATCTGAAGAGCCACAAGAATCGTCCAAAAACAAATCAGCAGACATCATGACTCCATCCTGTTTCAGCAGGCGTGGAGACCCGTATCCTGTTTTGAGAGAGACCCTCTGCCGAATCTGATTTCCATGCCAGCCATACATTTAACTTCATCCTATGCCCACATTGTCTCTGCTGAAACTTCCCATTCCCATCATTGAAACTCCCCATCCCTATTCTCATCCACATTCATTTTCTCAAAGAAAATGTCATTTGCTCAATAAAAATGTACCAAGACCTGAGTCCAGTGGAATGCTCACTTGGCAGTGAGATTTCCCAGCCTGCACTTGGGACAATAAATTTGTGCCTCAGAGTGTATCCACTCCCTTGTCTTCGTCTTTTTCATTGTGGTTCTATCAAAATCACTGACAGAATGGAACCACAAAAGGGCCTGGAATTCTGTTTTGGTGTCAGAGGCTTTTAGAACTAAACTGAGAAATCTCTCAGAATGTTCCTCTTCCTGTCTCACCTGGAACCACCTGGAGTGATGGCCTACCTTTAATGATTTAAATCACCCCCTTCTTAAAAATAGCTCTTCCTCAGGCTAAGTGAAGGGCATAAATTTAGTAACCTCATAGCAGTGGGGCAGCCTTCCCTGCCCTGGAGACTGAATTGTTATGGCAGAGCCTCCAGACAATGAGAAGACTGACAACTGTCACTCAAGCAGAGAAACACACTTTATTGTATTGGTACTGGCTCAGGGGCATCAGTACCCAAAGCTGAGCCATGGGGTTTTTTGGGAAGCTCCTTTAATACCCTGAGGTAAAGATTCACCTCCTTAGTTACATGTGGTTTCTATTGGCAACTCTTATCAGTTATGTTCAGTCACAGGGAAGGGAGAATATTTACATGCCTTGGACATAGCTATAGTCTCCACAGTACTGTAGGAAATTTCTGGCAGACTAACTTTTACACTGGGGTCAGGGAGAAGGGCTTCTACCACACTGTCTCCTGCTTTTGCTTTCTTTTTCCTCCATTTTCTCTACTAAACTTATAAAACTGCATGCTAAGGCTCAAGAAAAAATCCAGAGCCCCACATTGTTAGGACTATTCGTACTTATTTACATATTAAGTTTACAGGAAGTAATGTATGCACTAGATAAATGCACAAACAATGCTTGATGTCTCACGTGTAACAATGAATCAGAAATGACTCTTTTGGTTTGCTCGCTGAAAAGGTGATGCCTAGTTATGAAGATTCACATTATACATTATTTTAAGTCGTTCATAGATTGTCAACTTTGCAGTTTTTATATGCACTAAATCTCAATTCCAAGCAGGTACTTTCTCCACAACTTTGAATTCTGACATTTACTTGATAGTACATGCACTGGAGGAGCTAGAGAAAAAACAGAAGTGCCAAAGACTGATTGCAAAAAAAGGGGTCATTGTAAGAGGCTATAGCTCCCGTTTTCCTCCCCCCAAATCAGTCCCAGCTATCCACAAACAAAACCACTATGAGAGACCCCTAGAGTTCACACAGAAAGTTTTAGCAACACAATGGAACAAAATTCTAAGAATCGTTTCACAAGAGAAGGAAAACAACTGCATTTCACCTGCATCATCTATTCCTCAAGGGACATAAAACTGAAAAATAAAATATCCTAGATTTTCTCATTTTATACTGACTGAAAGAAATAGCCTGCTGACTCATTAACATACTTATAAATTAGTTGAAAGGGCTTATAAAAGGTAAGGCCATAACATTTGTCATCAACTGGTAAAATAAAAGGTACAAGATTTAGAAAGAAATGAAATGGTGTCTTTGCAGAAGAGGCAAGAGCATATATATATATTGAAAGAAAACATCACAAAAGTGAAAAGACAAGCTACTGATGGCAAGAAGATATTTAAATAAAATATAAGATGCACAATTTTCAAACTCAGATTAAAAATACAGTTCTAGCTTAATGAAATTAAGAAAGATCAAATTAATGACAAAATAAGTCGAAGGATGCAAATCAGAGCATAAACTTGGGCAAAATAAAAAGAACACATAACAGAGAATAATCAACACTAGAGTTAGATTCTTAATTAAGTAAATTTTATCAGCTTCTAACTTCACCGATAAAAAGAGACAAGATACGCAATACCATTACGAAGGGAATAATATGAATAGCTTTATGCCAATAATTTGGCAAACATTGAAATGAAGGAATAAATGAAATATTCACAATAAATAAGCTAAATAATGCAAATTTAGAGAGAAACCAGATTTTGGAATTTGGCCTACAAATGTCCAGTTTTTTCTATAATATACATTTTCCTATTTTAATAATTTGGCAAACATACCTCTAATATTAATCTTAAATCACTTGACATTTTCTTATATAATATTCACAGTCAGTTGTAATGATTAGATATGTATTAATAACAAGAGAAACAAATATCATTCATTTGGCAAAATTATTTGCCAGTGAAAATACTGAACAACTGAAATCAATTATCTGCGTTATTAGATAAAACTCAATAATTATACTAAGCTAATTGTTAATTAACACAATTGAGCATGTAAATGTTACTACAATTACATGGTGTAGCAGAAGGCTACATGCCCAGGTCTACTTAATTCCTAAGCACACATTACAAGACATAATTAATATTTGATAAAATAAATATTATTTTGTAATAAGATAGCATTTGATCAAGAGCTATCATTTCATGGCTTTGAGCAATTAATTTGAATGCAATTAGGTCTATTTGCTCAGTATATTTGGTTAAAAGATTCATATATTTAGGCAGTTTCATATATGTATGTATTATATATTAGAAAAATTATTTCTCTCAAGTAATTTAAGAAATAATAACTTTAAGACATGACATATAAATACTTTAAGGACTCTGAATTGCAAAATAACTTACAACATAAAGATTTTATCATAAAATCATAACTGATTATCACATAAACTATTGCTCATTTTTATTTGAATTTGCTAGAAAATTTGAAATAAAGCAATATTATTTTTATTAATTTTTAAAGTTTTTGTTGGTTTTTCCTTCCCTGGACCCAGCTCTGGAATCTGGGTTCCTGGATTTTACATAATCTGCACCTTAGCCATTGAGCCACAGGCATGCACTAATACAGAATATTTTGCTCAGAATTCTCAATAAGAACACAGCTTTCATCAGTTTCCAAACATGACAATTAAACTAATTTATAAAATTCATAGGTTCTGTAACCTGAACTGAACATATTCCCCCATAGGAATATTGCAAGATGTTTATTTTAACATAAAATTGAAATCCAGCGAAAGAAAATTGATGTCTTTATGGAGTTTTACCTCAATACTCATTTAGTCATTCACTTCTTCACCTAAAAAGCAATCATCCGGAACTTTTCTAGGTTCTAAGGACTAAGAGCAAAGCAAGACAAAAAAGACACATCCTTTGCCTTTAAGAAACTGTTCTAATTATGGAAACTGAAATCAATTGACCCTTTTTCTAAGAATGGCCATCAGCAATTCCAGTGTCCTTTTTGTCTTGTACTTGGGGTAATAGGCTTCAAGTGCAGGAACATTCTCTATTGACAAGAAGCAACCCTCTCCTAATAGCAGCACATTGGATGCAAATTTCTTACTAATATATCCTTTTGACTTTAGTGTAAGCATTCTCATCATTAACTATCTATTAGAAATTAAACTGATTATTCCCTATTTTTTTTTAAATTTTAGAAATCTCCAAACTCTTTTTGTGGCTGTAGTTTTTCTAGACTGGTTCTGGTTCAAGGACAAAACCTGCAAAAATAAAAATAATTTTTCATACTAGCAACTCCAAGTATACTCACTAAAGACTGTCTCTTAATATTCCCCATCCAGTGACTACAGGCAACTGGGTTTTGCTTGTTTGTTTAGTATGCTCTTTACCATGTTTATATTACACAGCCCACACAGGGTTATTAATTTTATTTTATAAATACCAGACAGAAATTTTGCAGTATTTATTTTTCATGCATTCTGTTGTCTTCCATAGAACATGGTAGGATCTGTTCTGTCCTTTTCTAATAGATTGTTAATGATGAGAATGCTTATGCTAAAGTCAATAGGATACTTTAGCTTTTGTTATTGACTTGATTTTGTTTTTGCTTACTATTGCTATTTCATTGCTCTTTTTAATTACTTTTTTATATCTCCTGTACTAGAAATATTAGTTTTATTTAGTTCTCTTGAGTTGAAATGTTGCTAATATATATCCAGGGGTGTTTCTTTCCTACTTGTCCCCTCTATATCCTTCTAAACAATTGGGAAATTACTTTGCATAATCTCATAGTTACAGCTTTTCACTACTTTTATACAAAGATTATTTTTATAAAAATAAGTAAAATAATACTACATTATAACACTGTATAGATTTCAGGTTTGCATCATTATAAACAAATATCATATATACAATATTAGCTCATCACTAGCGGTTCAAGTCTGTCCTTCAACATATTGGTCCATTGTCCCCAAATTTCCTACCTACTTACCTCCTGGTGACTAATTTTGTCTTGTATACTTAGTTTATTTTTATTTTGTTTATTCTTTTATTTTGCTTATTTCAATGATGAATATAGATACAAAAAAACACAACAAAATTTTGGCAAACCACACACAATACCACATTAAAAATATTAAACATCAGAACCAACTAGAATTTATTCAGGAATGAAAGGATGGTTCAACATATGCAAGTTGAACAATATAATACCCCACATCAACAAAGAGAAAATAAAAAAATATATATTATCTAGCAATAGATGTATAAAATTTGACAAAATTTAGCACCCATTTCTAATAAAAGCCCTCAACAAAATGGAAATAAGATACACACATTTCAATGGAATAACAGTAAAACACACTGTTAACATTATACTCAATTGCAAAATTAAATTTACAAAATAACGTGAAGTCTTTCCCCTAACAACTGGGGGAAAATAGGATACTATTTCTCACCACTCTTATTCAACTTAGCTATGGAAGACTTGGCCAGAGCAATTAGACGAGAAAAGGATACTAATAAGTTTTTCTAAGTTGGAAAAAATAAAACAAAAAACTGGCTCAAGATGGCAGCTTAAGAGGATCTTTAACTCACCTTCTCTAAGAAACAAGTTGAATCTACAGGTGTATATGAAACTTGCACTGAAGAAAGCCTAGAGACTCCTCTACAACTGATCTGAAAAAAAAGAAAAAATAACACATTGTAGAGGAAGAAGCACCGGAGATTTTCTTCTTGTTGGTAGCCTGGAAATGTCAAGGTGATGGTGAGATCACATACGCCCCACACCCCATTGACCAGAGGAGACTTTGTGTGCAGATGTTTTACATTCATTGAGATATTACATGGTCCTATGTCTCTCTGAAGAGAGGCAACCAAATGCATTTTGCATTCAGACCCAGAAGAGGTGCCCACAAACACATGTGTTTTCCACACATAGAGGGAGTCATTCACACACTGCACCCAGACTAAAGAGGGGTGTCTGATCCCATGTGCAAGTTCCCCATGCCTGTCAGAGCAGAGGGGACAGTGTGTGCCCCATGCATGGCCTAAGGAGCATGTAGCCATGTGCACTGCCTCAGGAGAGGATACTGTGCACCTGCCCCTAGGAAAAAGAAATAACAATGCCCATCCACAAATGTGCTGAAATCTAGCCAGAGACAGCCCTTAGATGCAATGAAAGAGGCCAGGCAAGTCCCACACAGGCTAGAGGAATAAAGTCACATGTCCCTACCAGGCTGGAGATACAGACCACGCACGCTGCCCGACTGGAAAAGCCATGTATCTTAGGCGACACACAGACCACTGGTCCCTCCTCTGCAGCAGCTCAGAATGCTACTGGTCAGGCTCCAGTGGACTAAAACTTATATGTGCTAGACTTCTGTGGCTATTGACCCCCACCCTGCTCAACTGCTACAAGGAACAAGCACTCACTAGATCTCAGGACCTGTGAACAGTCACAGTGCCTCAACCCAGACCTAGTAATTTAATGTAATCATTTTAAAGGAAGGGTACAGGCAGTCAGGAAGAGAGAGGAGGCAGAAACATTTTATTTATTTTATTCAATTGTTCATCACTGGTTGTTTCCTTCCCTCCGGATCTTGAACCGGGGACATGGAAATATGTGGACTGCTTTTGGATTAACCCAGTAGGCCACCAGAATATGCCCAGACCAAGTTATTTAAAAAATATATAATTGGGCTACCAGAGAACTGGGCTCACAGACTGCATCTAAGGTGCTTATTAGACTACTTACACCAGAGAACTGCTGCAACTTCAAGCATCATCTGAAATAGCATCAGTGATTCTTCAAAAAAGGGTATCTAACACAGTAGAACCACTCCCACCCCCACTGAATTCAAGAAACTGACACTTGCTACATCATCATATAGGCAGGAAGAAATCTAAAGTAAAAATAAGGAAAACTACAGTATCATGGTCAAAGAAGAAAGAAAAAAAAAGTCATGTCAAAATTTAAGTCACCCAGAAAGACAAGAATGGCTAATAAAGAGGAAGATGCAAGTTTTTCAGAGAACTCCTTTGGTATGGACTAGGACAACATATCAGATAAAATGTTCAAAACAATAGTTGTAAAAATCTGAATGAGATGCAGGAGGCACATACAACCACCCAAAGTCAATTGGAAGACCTCAGAAAAGAAGTGACAGTCCAAAGGGAATATGTTGCCAAAGAGATGAGGCCATGAAGAAAGCCCTAGTAGAAATGCTAGAGATAAATACACTCAAGGAATTGAAGATAAACATGCAAAGCTCCATACAAAGTATCACAGAGAATAGATATCAGAAAATGAAGATAAGATAACAGGTGACCCTCACAGAAGAGGAGAAACAAGATTGAGAAAAAAAATGAAGAAACATTATGTGAAATATCAGACATTATGAGAAGAACATATATAAAAACCTATTTGAAGGAGTAATAGAGAATTTCCAGCATGTCATAAAAGTAAACAGAGTTTCAAGAAGTATAGGGAACTCTGGAATTTCTAAATATAAGCAGAGCTGTCACCAAATGTTAATTTCACTTTCCTTTGCTATAGGTATCAATTTTATTATTATATTTATTATTTAGAGATAGCTGCATACTATTTAAAAGTTTCGCCGTGAACTATCAATTCTTTTGTCTTTTCTTTGACTCTAAAGTAAGTGAAAATATAGGCAACTTAAGTATTGTTAAATACTTTCTTATAATAATCTTTTCAAATGCAAGATTAAACTAGTTAATTATAACCAAATGTGAAGTACGTTAATACAGAAATTTTAAATATATTACTGACTTTGTTGCTGAAATTCCATGCAAAAAGTCTTGAAGTTAAACATTATAAAAATAACAGGAGGAGTAAGATTGAGGTAGAAAAATCTACCTCTCTACTTACGATGTTGCATGAAGGTGTATCATTAAAGCATTCATAATTCTTAGTTATTGCATAAGTGAAATGTAGATTTTATTTTTAAAATACTCATGGAGTTTGGGATTTTCAAGGAAATAACAGCCCCAAAAGTTTAAATAATTTCTTCAAATACTCATTCTAATAACATAACCATTTATCTATTTGTTTCCAGGTTATCAAGCTATGGTATCTCAGCACCAGTAATATATGAAATACAGAGATGAGGACGATAGTACCTTTTCACAGATTTTCACAGAATAAAAGGAAAAGAAATACAAGTTATCAATGACATGATTTGCAACAAGTGTAATAACATTCAATGTAATAAAGAAAGAATTGTGTGGGAACACTTTTTTACTTTAAGAAGATTCAGAGATGCCCTTGTCTTCTATAGTAAAGAATCAGTGGGAGTTAGTCAGGTAACAAATTGTGTTGGGGGTGGAGGAGGAGCATTTCTTGTTCAGGACAAAGCTTGTGGAAAAGCATGAAGGAAAACCATGTCTTAAAATGTATGAAGAGATGCAAGTATTTTCTAAGTTTACTAATAAGACAGAATTGGACAGGAGCTAGGTCTTAATCCCACTAGTGTATAACAGTTTGGAGACTTATTTTCACTTTGAAAGATATTAGATACCGTAGAGTTGGAAGGAAATGATTAACACGGTAAGGTTTTAACTTTAAGTTTTTGTTAGCATTGTGGAGGCAGAATGTAATATACAAAGAGTTAGAACAAGTTATTATTTATTGCAGGGTAATGTTAACCAGGTCATGAATACATAGGTTATACAAAATAGACAAGCAAATAGTGTTTTAGAGATATTTAAAAGTGCAACCTCTGTAGCTAAACCAACAGATTTTTCTTTCTAGCAAACCCAATGGAATGTTTCCACAGATCACCTATGAGAATTACCTACAGGTCTGCTAGAATTGTTATGGCAGAATACCACATACTTAGTGGTTTAAACAACAAATATTATTTTATCACAGTTCTGAAGGCTATTAAGGAACTGGATGCTTCCACATCTGGTGAAAGCCCTCTTCCTTGTCCATAGATAACAGTCTTCTAGCTATATAATCTCATAACAGAAGGGGCGAAAGGGCTTTCTGGGATCTTCTATATATTGGGTTTAATTCCTTCCAGGAGGGTTGTTGCCACATGACTTAACATGTATTTAAATATCCTTTCTCCAAATGCAATCACTTTGGAGGGTCAAGCTTCAACATACGAATTTTGGAGCGACATAAACATTCAGTCCTTAAGAATCTTCTTTACTCTTTGGAGAGCTACTTATTTAGATTTTATTTATGTGCTTATTATCTTTTCTTTCAATGAGATCGATTTATCAGTATATATGTGTGTGCATAAATGTAATGCAACTTCAATAAAAATATTTAATAGAATAATTATGATAAATGGATATGATCAACCTAAAATGTATGCACAAAAAGCATAGGATATCACAAATATTTTAAAAGCTGCACTAAGTAAACATTTTAGCTTATTTCAAGATGTTCTATAAAGCTAGAAACTCAAAGCATTTGGGCATTGACATAGATATAGACACATAAGTTAATGAAAAATAGTGGAGAATTCAAAAGTTTCAAAATAATCCTCACATGAGCAATAGAGTTTATTGATTTTTGACAAGGATAAAATATTTAATGAATAGAGAAATATTTTCAATAAATTGTGCCAGAATGATCAAATATACAAACTGGAAAAAAATAGACCTTGACATTTACATCCCAACATTCACAAAATTAACTAGAGATGATTTATAAACCTAAGCATATAAGCTATGATGTTTTTCTGAAAAAAAAAAATTCAGAGAGAATGGCTTTGCAATATTAGGATAAACAAAGATTTTTCATCAACAAATATTATTCAAAGAAAAAATTTCAGCACCAATTATACTTGAATTTTCATTTACTGTCTATACCTCATCCAGGAAAATTCCAGCAATGTCAATTTTTACCCCCTAATTTTATTTCTCCAAGATTCTGCAAAAATACATATTGATATATATTTTGACCTGTTTTATAATCCCAATTAAAAATAACTCAGACAACAAATACAGAGTGTGCAGGAGACATTGACAAGAAAAGCAAATATGGTTGAACATATAATAATAAAGTCTTTAAGTATACTATGAGAATAATCATGGGAGAAAGAGGCAAAATGTATTTTTGAAAATGATGATAATTACTATATTCTTTACCACATAGCCTTTGTTAAACAATAAATTAAATGAATAATATGGACAAAAAATTAAAATTAATAAAAGGAAAAACTGAAGATAAAGAGGCTTATTACCAAAGTTATTATTCACTCATTTATACATATATAAATTGATTATTTCAAAAATATATAATGCATGACAAATAAATGCTTGAACTAAACTGAATACATCTGAATCATCTGACTAGAGAACTGCTACATAATATTTGAGTCTCAGTAGAATGTAAGTGACCCATAACATTTATTAGCTTGCAATTCTGGAAACTGAAATGAATGAAATTGAAAAAATAAGTAGACACAACCATAGGAAAACAACTGGAACACAGAAGGGGAAGAGTTTCCTAGAAAAATGATCTGGTTTGTTACTGTTTACATTCACTAATTCTTTTCCTTAACTTTACTATGGAATATTTTATTTTGCTTTTATATTACAATTTGATTGAGAAAACATTTCATTGTTATATAGGCTTAAGGTGTGTAAAATTATAAATTAACATCTATATATAATACATTAAATTCATCAACAGTCTAATTCTATCTTTTACCATATAATTGAACTTTTTTTACTCTATTTTTGGCAAATTTGATTCTATAAACTAAAAGTTTTTTTTGTTTAATTTGGTTTATTTATCTGTTTGATGTCTCTACATAACACATATGAGTAAAATCATGCAGTGTCTTTCTATTTCCGACTTAATTTCACTATAATTCCTTCTTTGTTCAATAAGTGAATCAAATAATATTTTATCATATTTTACTTAGTGACACTACGTACTAGGAAAAACAATTATGGCACATGAATTCCGAAATGCTTTCTTTTTTTTTAAATAATTAATTTATCAAATGAACAACAACAACAAAAAAAACAAATAACAAATGCAGTCACATTCTGAGGTACTGGGTGTTGAATCTTTAGCGCTGAATTTTGAAAGGATGTGATTCAGTCAATACACCTGAAGATCCACGTCATGTTGGAGAAGGTTGTAGTGAGCACATTTATGAAACAGGGCTTTTCCAAGAGCAGGAATATATAAAATTGAAACAGGAGAATCACATCTTGTTTTATCAGTGACTCAAAGCCATGTTGCCCAAGTGGATACTGATTTGTTGAGAATAACAAACTTAGTGGTCTGGGAGGCACAACCAAATATGCTTATAGTGTCGGTTTCTATGTTCTACTTGATGAATATCATTATTACAGAAAGAACTCTTAGCACAATAAAAAAAATGGAAAATCAAAAGAGATTGTTTAAAAAAGAAGAATAAATGTTCTGCTACAAGGATGCCAAAGATAATGGAAAACAATATAAAAAACTCAGGAAAAAAACAGAATAAGAAATCTAAGACAGAGTGAGATTCAGAACTGTTGCTTACTTATTACATAAATACTTAGCCAGACTTTGAGAAGCAAATCAAAAGTGCCTTCTTGGTTATTACCCAGTTAAAGACTGAAATCCATAATAACTTGATATCATGTTGGAGATAATACATGGTATATCCTCCAGGAGATCAATGGAAATAAAGACCACTAAATGAAGACATCCTTTATATTCAGACCTTGGAATAGTAATGGGGTCGACTATTATAGCTTATATTTGATAAGGACTAGAAAGTGTACGGGGAAAAGAAGAATCACGTAGTATTTTTTTTTTTAGAAGGAAATGCCTCATATGTCATAATGGGAGGCTGTGGTTTGGGGAAGCTGGAAATAGACTAAGAATAACCTGGGCATATTATGCTGTTGATTTGGAGAGCTTATTTGTTTTTCTTCTAAGTCTTGTTTTGGAAGTGTGGACAAAACCAGGAAAGTTTGCAGTCATTGACCAAGTCATAACCAGTTTTAGATTATTACTGAAGAAGTTGTGCTTCTCTCCTGGACTGGCTGCTGCAGTTTCAGAATTTGTGACTGACTTCTTAGACTGATTCCTCATGACAATGTGAGTCAGAGTTGAATTGCTATGTGTGCTCTAGCCATTATGTGTTTGTTTCTCTTGTTTAAATTCAGCCTCTTACATATCATTCAGGATATATATGAAAAGGTGAATAGAAAACATATAAAATTAAATTACAAAGAATATTCAGAGAATCATAGAATTTTTGATGATAAATTTTGACCTAGGTATGTGTGGACTGAGAAGATTCAAATAAAGCTTTTCTTAAACATTAAAATAAAACATAGCAATATGTATAATATAGTTAAAGAAAGAAAGGAAAATCATATTTCTGATTAGGATAAGGATACATCAACAAAGATATCCAGGTGGTTAAACAAAACATGGTGTAGGGAAATAGTATCAGTGAAATATATTCAAATATAAAGAGAGACAAGAGAGTGAATGGATAACTATGCAACAGCTCTACTGTGGATTATCTGGTTAATGACTTTACGCTTTGATCTTCTCATAATGGAAAGCCACTGAAGCTTTTAAAAGGAATTGTGACTTAAACTGAACTTCTTTTAAACAAATTGTCTAGAGGATGAATTTTACTGGGTCAATCTGCAATCAGAGAAAGCAGCTTTTAACTTAGTATAAGGACACAAGTTATAAGTGCCTGAAATATAGCAGTGAAAGGTAATAGAGATGAGAGTTGGAAAGCAGACTCGCAAATCAGTTAAGTAGTAAAAGCAAAAGGACTTCGTGACTCAGAGTGAAGAGGGTAAGAGAAGAATTTATTTATACTTATTGAACAGAGGGTCAAATCACCAAAACAATTGGGAAAATCTGAACAAGGGATAAATTACGGATGCTATTAAAATGTTTATTATTTTGTGTTTGCATTCCATGTTGAAGAGCAGGAAAATATTCCTAACACATGCTATTATATAATCTCAAATTAAGGCAAACTGCAAAGAAAGATGCTACGCATGTGCAGGAGAAAGCTGGGCCAGCTACACCATTAATGGGAGTAGGTAAAATGGAAAAAATGTTCAGTAGGTGTCCCTGAAAAAATATATTTATGTAAAATTATTTTCTTCCTTAAACATAGCACTTACCACAGCTCTAGATTTTTAGGTTATTTAGGTGCCTGGTTTATGTACTTTTATTGGCATTCCGATGGGAGGAAATTGAATAGCATGTATTCTGTTCTAATTTCAGTGCTTAGCCTAGGTCTAAAATAAATTAACATCTTAATATTTTAATAAATCAGTGAACAAAGAAATTAGAAAAATATAATCTTGAGGCAAGCACAATTTTAAAGAATATGGAAAGTGGAATACATAAAAATGATCAGGAAAGAATGGATGAGAAAATGAGAAATCATGTGTGATATCAAGTAACATAATGAAAGAGAGAATTTTAAAAGGTACATAACAAACTCTGCAATTCAAATGGATCAGAAGCACTCAGTAAGTAAAGACTGAAATCACCTGGCTTTATAGAATGTAGGTAGATTTAGTTCCATAGAGAGAATAAGGAAAAACCAGAATGCAGTGACTTGTGATGGGGGAAAATTTAGACAGATTGCATTCCACTCCTAAAAATATGAGCGTGAAGGGCACAAATTATAAGATTGTTGCAGGATGGACTGGATCAAAACTTACCGTTATAGTTGAATTGCAATTTTAAATCTGGGAAATTTGCACGAGAATTTATGAGAAAGTTTCGAAGAAAATTGAGAGATTGAAGATGTCTGATGAGAAAAATAAAGCAAAATAACTAGTTGGGCAAATTATCTGTTGAGAGGAAGTATCTCTAATAAGGAAATTAAAAGGGAATATAGATATAAAGACAAATTATAATTCCTTAGACAAAGATGTGGAAAGGGACAGCAGGAATGAAGATAAATAGTAGTTGGTAATCCCCACTTGCTTTATGAGCCAAGATTTTATCTCGTACCCTTTAGTTTATAATTAATATTGTCTCAAAATAAAATTAAATATACAACAGATACACAGAACTACAAATTAAGACAACACAAATTTTGGAATAAGTGTATTTTCTTTGATGACCACAACAAATTGCCCTATCGCCCATCCTCTTTTTACAATTTGATGTAGAGTCTCCTCTCATTAAGAGGTATAATATGTCTCTTGCTCTTGTATCTAGGTTAAAATGTGACTACTATTGAAGTGAAGGCTGTTATCAAAAGGCAATATGACTAAAAGTGATCTATTATATGGGAGGGAAGAACTACACTTGTGATGATAAACTTAAGACATTGTATATAGATTTAAAACTGTAATGATTCACGCCTAAACCTATATAATGTTATGATGCAGTGTTCCATCAATAAAATTTATTTAAAAAATGTGATGCAGCTCATGATTCTCATGGGGCACTCATCCCTGGAACTCATACTTTGAGGAAGTCCAGGACACTATAAACTGCCATGGGTGGTTGTTTATGCTCACAATTACAGGAGTTGAACTCCTACACAACAACGAATTCCAATTTGTGAGCCACATCAATGAATCATCTTGGAAGGTATCCTCCAACCCCAATCCAGCTGCCACATCTGCTATTGCATGAAATATAGATATTTCTTAAGAAGCCTGCATACATGGATACAAAAACAAAACAAATGACTGTTATTATAATCCACTGTAATTTGAATTGGTTTGTTAAGAAGGAATAGTTACTTAAAACAATAGCATTATATATACATATAAATATTACATATATAATAAGTATACCACATAATATGAAATACAAAAATATTATGTATAAAGAAATCAAAAATTCATGGCCCATGAAGAAGTCAAAGAAAAACCTCAGCAATATTTCTAAGATATACTTAATTTGCATTTTAACCTACGACAGATAGCTGAGGGTTATTTTTTACAGAACTATTTATTTAAAAGTTATTGAAATAGCTGTCAATTTTTCCTAATATTTGTCTTTTTAAAATATTTTAGCAAGCATAACAAAAATTAGTTGAATGGGTAGACAGAATTAAAATATACACATTAGCAATCCAATATTGTATTTATTCTTCATCTTTGCTTTTCTCTCTCTCTGAAGAAAATGTTGCAAATATTTCTTTATATGCAATGGCTAAAATCTTTCAGAAGTCAATAAACGAAACACTTAAAGAGTGTTTTGTTATAGTTATATCAATGTACATATCTGGAACAATGTTTCTCTAAGACGTCACCCTTGGTTAGTTGATGAATGAAGAGCGTATGCTTCTCAGTGATAAAACAGTGTCTTAGTAACATAAAAGTTAAGACTTTCTCATAGATGGTATAATGTTATGAAGTCAGATGCCTTATCTCACTGTTAAAGACTAAAGAAAAAAAATTACATAAAATAGCCAGGGTTAAAATAGAAAATAATGATAATTATTAGGTGACATTACTAAACAATCATGACTTTTATTTTGAAAGCTTTAATATCAAATAATTATTTTCTTGTTATGCTTGTCACTCATAAAACATGTTAGAAAATAAGACAGTAGGATTGTTGCAAGGTTTAGTGTAATATAAAAATGCATTTACCTGTGATGCCAATATTAGTAGATTTAAAAATTAAAAGAGAATAGTGTGATGATTCAAGGTTTTATATTAAATGGGGTCTCAGAAATTTTTAATAGTAAAATCAAATTGTGCCTTTTTTGTAATGTGTATATAAAAGTGATTTGAAAACTGAAAAGTGTTATGTAAAATGATATTCTCAATGTTAATAGCTATTAGACTTGAGAAAACATAGTTGAACATGAGCTAAAACTTTTCTTGCTAAGAAGAAAAGTAAAAAATTAAGGTCATATAATTATGACTGAATCAGTTCAGTGTACAGCAGATGAGTCATTAGTGAAGAAAAGATAAAAGAGATGAAATATGGAGACAAAAATATTGGGGTTAACAATCTGGGAAAACATCAAAGCATTAAAACTAAAAAGGAAGGAATGTCAATTCAAAAACTGAATCTATTACTCAGATTACTTAGTAAGACCAATACTGTGGGTGTTTTGAAATCAAAGTAGTTTTATTTTAAAACCCAAAAATGGAGAAAAAACATGCAGAAAATGTGAACATTTCAATTTAATGGAAATATCAGAATTGTTATATCAGCCTTTAGATTTTTAAACAAAGACATTTAGTTTTAACAATATAAAATGGGTCTTATACAAAAGTTTAAAAGACGTTGTGAAATGTAAACTTTATTCTGATTTCCTTAATGGTCAATCTGTATAGACATCAACTTCTGTTATATATTGTAGAAAGATAAGAGATTACATATAATGAGTAAAGTAAAAGAAACATTTACTGTGCATTATAGCATAAAATTAGGATAAATTTAAATAATCAGTAAATTTAGGAGTAGAATTAATATAATATACAGTACAACAAAAATGTATCTTAAATCTCATAAAATTAAAACAGGTATTTTACTGTGACCAAATTAATTTAGTGAATATTCAATATGTAAAAATGTCTGTCAGTTATTTTAATATCTATTAAATATAAAAATTTACTGAAATGTACATAGGATAGATATCTGGAATAAATTTTAAATTATAAAGTGTGTTATTTAAATAGAAAGCAATAGAGATTTCTGTACCTCAGATTTCACATAAGTTTTTTTTTCTTAGACTGTCACATATTTTCAATATTTCATAAAAGTCAATTGCAGACTCACTTGCAAATTAAGGTACATACAATAAATAGGTGTAGATTTCGTAACTGGAAATGAGAATGACAACTGGTGCATTTCATGAAGTAATTGATTACTGGTAATATAATAAAGAACAAAAATCATGTATCTAGTTGTATCACATTCAAATTGTTAGTAAATATTCTAGTAAGATAGAAAAGCTTCTGATTATTAAAAACATGCTTATAATTACTCTTACAATTTTGATTATTCTTGTAAGTGGTGCAATGAGTAGCTCTGATGTATCAAATTTGTGGTTTGCAGACTGCCATGTATTGCATCAACCATAATCTCAAATAGGAAGATTGAAGTATAAAAAGAAAAGACAAAATTTTCAATAATAAGCATAATACAAGTACAGTAGATTTCACAGAGCATACTCATGGCATCAGACTATACAACAAGAAAACAAAACAAAGTTTGCTTGATAATATCATTTATTCAAAATTATTTGATTTTACATTATTACATTATTAAGAATCTAAACTATTTTTGTCCAAGTCATAATCAGGTGTCCTCTTTAAAAAAATACTAAAGTTTTAAAAAATTGTTAATTATTATTAATGGTTCATACATGTATTACATCTGTGATTTGGTAGTCTTTTCTAAGGTTTATATCACAAAGATTTTTGCTTCCTGATATGTAAAAACAACAAGATTTCCTTGTGTTTATATTGGCATTAGAGAACTTGCAGATATTTAGTACTTTCCATTTCCTTCCTAAATAAGATAACATCTTGAGATTTTAAGCTAAAAATGCAACATAAAATGGGATGTACTAATCAGGTGATCCCAATAACATTACATATAAATACTGAAACAGATCATTGGTCTTAAGAAATTGATCTGATTGTAGGAACTATCATAAAATTATGTACTCATGGTTTTCTAGACAAAAAAAATGATTTTAACCAAAAATTCTTAAATGGATGGTCTCTAAATTGTTCAGGGGATTTTCATTTAAAGCTAGTTTAGGTTTTTGTCTGATTTTATAAAGAAGTAGCCTGGTTAGAAGAGCCATGGGATAGACATTTTTCATTTTATACAATTTTATATTTTATAAATGTTGACTATATGAATATATTCATTATGCAGATAAAAGTTTTTAAAAGATAAGGATAACCACAAAGCATTGCAGATGTTCAATGCAAACCTATTTCACTTTCTAAGTCACCCCATAATTAACAATTGAGGAAAATTAAAACAGTATCTGAGTTTGAAGCACAAATAAGTTTTACAATAAACAATGCAAAAAGTGTAGGAGGTAATAAATATGTTCCGACGACCAAATGGACTCTGGCAATAATCCATTTTCCCAGTTGCAGGATATTACATTAATGTTTAGAAACTGTACTGAACTTATTAAATCAGTGTATATTTAGCTATGCTAAAAATCAGTAATAATAAAAGAAGATAAGAATATTCTATCTGAACTTTGCAGATTTCAATGCAGAAGGCTTTTCCACATCATAAGCAAATATCAAGCAAATCATTGGAGCTTTGCTTTAATTAGCATAAGTTCTTCAAAATGCAAGTAAGCTGGATTAATTCAGAACTGAAAAAATCACTCCACAGTTATCAAAAAGAAGGAACAAGAATCACCAAATTTAGGCTATACTACAGATAACCCTGAGAAGTGGAAAAAAACTAATCATGACTGACTATTTTTAATCTATTCTGAAATGGCCAGTTCTTTTATTGACTTAAAAGTAGTAGAACTTACTCATTCCTGTTTAGTTTCATTTTGTTTTGTTTTGGAATTTTTTGTGAATTAATCTGCCATTGCCCAAAATTGCAAAACCAAATTCTTCTTTGGCATAGGTTTGCTGTTGTTTAGATTTCAGAATGTTTATACTCACATGTACATTTATATTGTCAATTAAGACTAAAATGTACTTTCATTGGTGTTTGCTTAATTAAAAGCTCCTCATTTTAATATCATTGACAAAATTGTCATTGTTCTTTGTCAGAGTTACTAATGTCAGTTCTCTTTTACATTTCTCATCTGTGCTCAAAATTTACACTTCTAAAAATACTTTATTTATATTTAAGACTTAATGAAAATCTAGACATGTTCAAAAGATTGCTTCCAGTGAAGTATATTAGTCACAACATGCGCATGTTATACTTTGTTATGACAAAAGGTTTGGACAAATGCGGTAACTTTTAAAGCCATGAATTATTTTTATTTCTGAAGTGCAAATTTCCTTATATAAGCTAGTTAAGAAATTATTGTCTTTTAAGTAGTCAAATATACTCTAGAATTCCTGAAATTAAACTGCATAAAAGCAATAGAGAATCTCTATATATCACCATTGATTCTTTAATTAATTTTATTGAAGGAACATTAAATTATAAATTTATATAGGTTTCAGGTATACATCATAGTAAATCAGCTTCTGTATATGATACATTAAATTCAGCTCTATTTCCATTTGCTGTCCTAAAAATTTTATTTTTTAATTGATTATTTTGCTTACATTGCCATGTTTTTAGGATATTTAATTGCACCTCAATCTGTGTTTATTTCACATCACCGACCACTATTCTAGTAACCTTTACCATCGTTTTTTTCCCTCCTTCCTTCCCTCAACACTGATCACCATAACCTTGAATTCTGTGAATTTTGTTGAGTTTTTTGTCTCTGGCTATTTTTATTTTCTTTATATTCCGCATATGAGTAAAGCAATTTGTATATCTTTTTCTTTCTGCATTATTCTGTTTAAAATGATCACCTTTAATTCTACCTATGTTATTGCACAGGATATAAATTTCATCTTTTTAAATAACCACGTATAATTTTGTTGATTTTATAAACTACAGCTTCTTTATTCAGTCATCTGATGTTGGATATTTAGTTTAGTACATGTCTTGGATATTGTAAATTGTGCTTCAATGAATGTATCAGTTCATTTTTTATATTCTGAGTCTATACCTAGAAACGGAATTGCTGAGTCAAATGGTAGATCCATCTTTATTTTTTGGAGGCATCTCCATACTATTTACATTCCCCCTGCAATTATATTATAATAAATATAATCTTATTAGAATGTATAGTTTCTTGAGGAGACTATATATTATATAAAGTCTCTCTTATATAATCTGCACAGACAATAATCAAGACAAGTAATTTGGAGCAAATATTGCAGAAGTAGTAATAACATTATTGTAAATATGCCTTGTAATATATTTACATATATATGTATGCACATATATTATTTGATATGTGGTATATAAAACAACAAAACAAAAAAATCCTAATCAAACAAAGAGCAAACTTTTAGCCCATAGAATCAAATTAGTGGTTACCAGAAGCGAAAGGGCGTGGGCTGGGCAAATCAAGCTAAAGGTGTCAAGTATATGGCAAGGGATAGAATTGGATAGTTGGTGGCAAACTTAATGTATTATATACAGATATTGATTTGCAATGATGCACACCTTAAATCTATATAACTTTCTAATGCAATGTTCTTTCAATAACATTAAAAATAAAATAATAGCAAAAAATATGTGAAACTCAAAACGTTGTAAAAGAACAAAAACATTTTATAGACTATTCACTACTTTTCTTTCCCTCCAACTTCCGGATCAGCTGTCCTTCCTGACACTTCGAATTTTTCACATGCGAAAAAATATTTCATTGTGTATTTTTATGAGATATTATATCTCAGAGATTAATATTCCTCTTCAAAATCTTTTGGAAGTTCTTTGCACCATTCATGCTAAAGTCATGAAGTAGGAATGTACTCTAAACTCAATCAGATAATTTTCCCTTGGATTCTTAAGCAAATGGTTAAAGACTAGAAGAAATAGTTAATATTTATTTATCTCACAAGAAGTGCTGCTATTAAAATTGTTACTGGAGTTTAATTTCATTAGTACTTTAGATATCCCTCTATTCTGTTCCAATTCCATCTTTTCATTCTATCAGTTATATAAGCTCTTAAAACCATTGTAATAAATTTCACTTATTCTATCCAATTTTACCTTACCTATTTTTCGGTCAAAAATTATAACTGTTTTAAAAGCATTACTCGAAATGTTGCGAACTATGGGGGAAGAAGACATTCAAAATCCAGTATGGATTTTACAGAAAGCTGTTGTGAAATTACTAATTAGCATCAGAGATCACATGGAAAGGGAGCACAGTCTTTTGGAATAATAGGCAAAAGATAAAATAAAACATTATAGTTAAAATTTATATTCAGTGACCGTACCTGAGTGAAAAATTCAGATATTTAATTTTGCATCTCAAATTTGATCTATATAATCTCAAGTATGTGTTTTAAATGATTGGACCAGAATCATTTATTCTCTTGATTCAAGATTATATAATTGGTGGCAAGTCAGACTTCTCTATATCTTGAGATGAATGACAGGGAATACAGTCAGATCTTGGGCACCTGGAGTTAAGAATTAGCATATCCTGAACCATGTTGATATGTCAATCTTTAATGAAACTGAGGAGACAACCTCAATGAGAGATGAGAAAATAAGAGTTAAAGAGACATAAGGCCTAGACAATAGAACATGTAGGATTATTGTCCATACAGTCTAGCTCTCCTTTATAATTCTGTGTCTATTGTAGAACAACAGCATCTTTACAACAAAATCTGCTTGAATATTACACTTATATGTTTACTTGTGAATACACAAACTCTCAACTATTCTATTACAGACTAATTGCATCTTATTTACATAGTTTCAAGTTCAAACACTAAAAACAAAATTACATGTCTGATTCTACATGCTGTGAATGTCACTTGAATTCGTAATCTCTCTTGATCACTTATATGATTATAAAGATATCATTTGAGAAAGTCTACTATCCTGATTAATGGGATAATATTAGTTGGAGGAATCTGAAAGCTTCCCAAACTCTAACACACAAACAAATGCTTTCAATGCCCTTCCTCTAACTTTAGAAACTGTTTCTACATAGATTGAAAATATTTGACTTTCCTTTCCATAAAGCTTAATAATAATAACTTCTATCACAGCTATAAGATAGGTAAGTAAAATCAAATCCCATCATGTCCCAAGGAAGCAAGCACACAAAAAAATCTTAAAGGTCTATCAGTATGTTTCTGGTTATGCTAATGAAGTTTTATCACATTTATTAAGGAAAAAAGCATGAGTTTAGTTTTTTTGTGATGTCACTAATGCCAGGACTCACCAGAATGCATGTAACATACTGGATCTTGCAGTTGAATCTGGTTGACTTAATGATTCTTTTGTACTGGCAAGCAATCAAGAACACAACACAGGATCCTGTCAATGCCCACTCCCTACTCTATGTAGATTTGCAGTTCTCAAAGTTGATTTCAAATTAGCATAACCAAGGGGGAATTTAAAAAACTACCACTTTCTGGGTATCTTTTCCAGAGATCCTGATTTATTTGTCCTGGCATTGTTTCCAGAAATTTGTTTTTTACTTACTTGTTTCAATATGACTTCAACCTTATAGAAACATTCTAAGAACTATTGTAGAAGGTTCATTAGTTTGAATTTTACCTGATGCCTCTTCATGACTAAATCCAGGTTATCTTTTTTATGCATAAATATGATCCTAGTTTATTTATCATTTTCTAACTACATTTTATCAAGTTCTGTGCATTGTATGTATCCAGTTACTTATATATTACTTGTTAATTAGACTGAGATAACTGTCAGTTTTCTTACTATAAAATTACACATTTCCCTTTTGTAATAATAATTATTGTATAGAAGACACATTAAGATTACATAAATGTCCTTTTCTCATTAAACAGTGAATCAATAATTTTAGCATCCATTATTTATTATTCCAAAAATGAATTATATTCCAAGAAAAAGAACCTATTATGCTCAACTGTTTCATATTTGGTGACCGTGTGGTCCGTCTATCTGACTTCTAGATTCAGAGAACTTTTATGGCTTTAAAATTGAAATACTTACTCTCTGGCCCTTTACAAGAATTGTGCTATAAAACTAAAACCTGCTACTTAATCAAAACCATTTATTTTCTAGTTATTTAAGATGAAACAATAGAAAACTTAACTGGGTCTAGAGGACTGCAAGTCCATTTAATATGTATGATCAGTACCTGGTTATATATAGAGTCAGTAGCCTTAGCAATCTGGTAGAGTAACAATTTTTAAATATCTCACCATAAAGAAAAGACAATTATAGAAGTGAGTTAAAAATAGTAATTACCTCAGAGGCTTAATTGACTTTTAAGTAGCTATGCATATAAGTACATGTTCACCTAGATGAGTAGATGACATATAAAGTCACATAGTAAATATCAGTCATTATTTTTGGCACTAGCTTTCTAAAATTTTCTAAAAGATTTCCTTGTTCTTTTTTCTTTCTGGCTATTGCTTAATTCTCTGAGATATTAATAAATAAGTTAAAGTATGTTGACTATAATCATATAATCCTGTTTAATAACAGTTAATTTCTTAGACATTTGTACTTATATTTTTACTTCAAAATTAGAACATTCTTAGCAAACTTAATGCTCAGTAAGTAAAGATTACAGTGCTGTATCATGAAGTTTAAAGTTTTTTTGTTTGTCTGTCTCGGTGACTAGTGGAACACAGGTAATAAGTTTGCTGGCATTTTTTCTAGTAAGATTATTTGTCATGGAAATATTAAAACATTTTTTATTGAAGGAGAATGGAAAAGAGAGCAAAAAATGTAGTAGAAAAAGTAAACGTATGATTATTTATAGCAATACTTAACAAATAAAAAGGTGTTAATACAAAAGAAAAGGAAGGCACTTCCACACTTTCCTTTCTATATATCATAAAGGGCAGCAATCCTAAAACTGAATCTTCTGAATTGGAGATGCACAATGGTCTAAACTGAGAAGTTTCCATCTTCACCACTTGTAGTACACACCATAAATTCTTTCTGAGCACATACTTTTTCCACATTATGAGAGCACTCTCTTTTATCTTTGTACTGTCATTTTTAAAACCTGAAGTGAAAGATCATTTCTTACATTTTAGTCTTCATAAACTTAGAACTTGGGCATAAGACATTTTAGCCTTGAAGTTTCAAATGGTCTTAGAGTCAACACATAATAAACCATGTAGCTAAAAGTGCTGCTTTATGAGTTTGAAGACATTTATTTGCTTCCAAATAAATTATGAATTCCTGCTTTTTTAGAGCATTCATTGCAAAGTAAAATATATGTTTTTTTTTGGTAAATGCCTATGAAAAATAATACAAGCTTAGATTCTGGAATCAAGATATCATGAAACTATATTCCATATCACTTATTTTACTGTACACAATGGATAACTTTGATCAGATTAAAATGTTTGTGTGGGAATACTCTCCAAAATTTCTTAAAATAGTTAAATTCTGAAAAACTGGAAACAGAAAAAACAGATTATCCATATATTTTATTTAAAATGTCATTTATTTCTCTGTGAGTAATGAATATATTATACAATCTTAAATCATATTCATCATCACAAAGTATCTATGAAGACTTTGTCAATTCCATTACTAAGAAGAAAAACCCTGGTATTTTAATTAATAAATCATTGTTGAATTTCATAATTTCAAAATTTTCTGTTGGTAAAAATAACCTATGTCTGGAACCCAATCTTGCCTATAGTTGAAAACAGTAAATAGCATTGTTACATGGAGAAATTTTGAACATGTAGGTCATACTTTTGACATATTTTATAAGGGGTAAAGAAATCTGTAAAGTACTGGTAAGAATCTTGGCCTTGAATTACTTCTGTGAGGCAAAATTTCTTTTTATCATTTAAACCATGAGAGAATGATAAAATTAATAATAATGCCAGTAATAACACCTTTTGAAATTTCTTAGATTATATAGTCTCTTCTTAAGTGATCAAATTATTCCACATCTTTATATTATTTAATACAAGTTGAAATTCAGTGAGATAGGATTACTGTCTATGAAGTGTTTTAAAGTCCACAGTGAGTGAATTAGTAGCAAAATGGTTCTACATCATTCTCCTCCTGAATTTCAAGTACAGTTTAATAAAATATGTTGACTCTTGACATTATGAAAGGTCTTTGGAAAAACATCTTTAAGAATCGTTCATGTACCTCTTCCATTTATTTTAATAGATTTCACTACCCTTTAAACTGGAGGAACAAGTATTATTCTGCTATTTAAAACATATATACAAGAAAAGAGTGATGTGTGCATAATATTATTTATTTAATAAGTATATTATTTATACACTTACTTTCTTTTGGAAAATACATTAGAGAAACAATGCAAGTCTGTGATTTTATACTAATATTTAACAATGATAAAACTGAGAACTCAAGTACTTTTCTTTTTCTAACTGGGTATTTCATCTTAGCTAAAACAACATGTAGGACTTATTTTATGAGAAAGTTACATAAATTTTTACATAAATGTTAACTATTTCATACTATCAAGCAACACAGTCTATAAAACAATATGATGTGTTAGACAAATCTGACCATCATTTTCTATGAGGCTGGAGTAGTCCATCATTAACTCTATAGCAACAATCTTCAATAATGGCCATATTGATGGGGAATTATCAAAAGATACTTGTGCTTATTCAGAAATAGATATCTTTCATAAAGTTATGTCTTTATGCTTCTGATATTTCTAAAATATAAAATAAGTTTTGATACATTATTACAGCTAGAATTTTGCTTCAAAACAAAATCTAACAGTTTTATTGAAACTATTTTTATTAATATACATATTGATAATTTTATGCCATAAAATATGCTTCAAGTTTATTGAACTCAATATATCAGAATTCAGTTTATACATATATCTTCTATTCACTATTTACTTTTCAAACTTATTTAAGTGTATACATATGCTTCTCAATTGATTTTTGAGGTCTTATCTTCTACAAATTCTAAGATAGCTACTATAAATACTGTTCAACTGATCAAAAAATATTGATCTCCATTAGTAAAACATGAAAAATCTGGAAGGAAGAATTTAAAATGATGACTTAGTACACCAATGTTTCCTGCTTTTAGCTTAATGATCACTTTTCCTTGGTGATTCAATTCTGAACTTGTGACGGTTCCAAACAAGTGAAAGGGATATATTTGTTAACCTTTTTTCAAAGAACTACTTTTTCCTTCTGAGAAAATTTCATTTTTATGATAAAAATAAGCAGAAATAAATAGACTTTAGAGAATATTTTCCTACAGAAAAATGCTGCATATTTTCAGAATACAGTATTTATTGAAGTGTTATATATGCTTCCTTATAAATACTAGATACATCAGTTAAACATTTGTCATCATTCAAAGTTAACTAAACAATCAGCATAATTTAAAGAGACTGGTTTTACTATAGTGTCTAGTTACCTCTAATTTTCACTAAATATAATAAACGAAGTCATATTAATCTCTACTGACACTAGACTTGAAAACTTTGACTTAAAAGCTTGAACAAAGCAAATTGAACTAGTTCTGAAATTTAAATATTTATTTGCTGAACTTCAATTACAGATAAATGGTTTGAAATATTCAAATGTATTTGAATACTTAGATTAGGTATACCTAGCTAGTTAATGAATAAAAAGTTTCTTAAAGCATTATATTTTCTTCTCTTCTCTCTTGCTTAATCATCCTCTCCTCTCGAACAGTCTTGGTGAATTTCAGATCCTATATTTTCTCCATTTCTAAACTCCTATGAGCTTATTTTGTCCAAGTCTATATTTAACTTGTTGATATTTAACTTCTTCAAACCTGCCAATGTTATATTTGCCTGTTGCTTTTGTTTTAGCTATTCTACTGTTTGAATATTCTTCCCTCCCATATCTCTATTTTTGCAGGCATGACTCCTTCTTATCATTGAGATTTCAACTTATATGATTCATTTTGTAACTGAAGAAAGCATAAATGCGTGTTAGTGTGTGTATGTCTATCAATATAACCATGAAGAAAGATATATATACACAAGTCTGTATACAGACATGTAAATTGGGTATAGTGCAGTGATAAACAAATAGGTAAGTAGGTAGGTATATAGATAGATAGGTAGAAGATAAATGATAGATAGTATAGATAGGTAATAGAAAATTTTTGAAGGACTAAGATAGATAGATGATAGAGAAATGATAGATAATTTTTTCAGAAATAAAATTATAGTGAAGTGATTAGAAAACTTATCTTAGACACCTAATTCAAAATAACACCAAAAAACTCAGTATTTAAAAAACGTATTTTAATAAATATTTTAAAATAAAATAAATGAAAAAAATTCACAGTAAAATATCAAATTTTTAAATGTTTTCTGTCCATTTAAGAAAATTAGTTGCCAAATCACTACTAATACAACAATCAAAATTGTGTTATTTAGTTTTCCTTAACGTATTCTGATAAAAAGATTGATGTATGTAGAGACATCTTTTGACAGGTCAAATGCTATTTTTTTAGCAAGCACAACATCAGTTGGCACTTACTAGGATATTCAATCAATATTGAAAAAATGGTTTGCTGAAAGATATGTGAACACTGAAAATCTGAATGGATAAATAGAAGTGTACCTATCACTTGCGGATATAAAAATATAATAAAAACTAAATGAGTATATTGAAGAAAATATTCTTGTTAGAGGAAATATTTGGTGCTACAATCTTTTTGAAGGGCAGTTTTTTGACACCAACCTAAATAGAAAATGTAAAATTTCCACATCTTATAGTACAGCTATGGAAAAATAATTTAAAGAAAAAAAAATGCATAAAACATTCATTTTTACTGATATTAGTAATATTCTCATTGTTACCTAAAATTAAAGAAAAATAATAACTATTAATGAGAATTTATTCAGCAAATGTTTTTAAAGTGCTTCTTTGGTCCAGACAAGGGCATTAGGGCTACATCAGAGAAACTGATGTCTGCCCTTATGCCACTTACATTCTAGTAGAAGAAACAGAAGAAAATATTAAACATAGTAAGTAAGATATTTATAAATCAGTCTTATTTAAAGGTTTATTCAAAAAGAAAGAGATGAGTAAGTCTGATATCCTATTGTAAACAGATAAATGTATTCACATAGAAAAGTCTTGAAGACTTCTTTAGGAGGAAAGAGATTGGTTTAAATGGTTATTTGTTTATCTTGGTCAGTACCAGCAGTTAGTACAAAGGTCCTGAGGTCACCTAAGAGAAGTATGTCTCCTTTGTGATATTACTCAACTCTGGATAAAGCGATATTTTACTTGAGATCCAGTAAGTTCAAATCTTTGTAAGCATATTTGAAATGCAGATATATTGATCCAAAACAATGAAACATAAAGTGAAGGCTTACACTCAAATATGACCAACTCTATTAGCTCTACATCTTTAGAAATGGAAAGAACCAAGTAAATCAGATGTACGTGAAGTTTTCCAAAAGACATTCAATATGGTGAAGAGAAACAAACTATCCCATAAGACTTGGCCTTTAAGTCCTAAAAATGACAGTGCTAAAAACATTTTTGGAACATTAAAAAGCGGGGTGGGGGAGACAGAATTGTGAGATGTACCGGCAATGGTATGGGTGGTGATTTGTATTCTTTAGAAACTACTATGTAGATTCATTTAGACAGCTTGTTGCGTGGAGCTCTCTAGCTGATCAAAGCTGAGGACCAACCACAGTGTAGGTGGTTTCAAAGATCTAAATAACTGCATAACGAGTGGCAGAGGAAACACTGAATTTGTTGAAGAATTTTAAAAAATGCTTGAAGTGTGTGGAAAATAGGATACTAGATTAAGATCACTCGATCTAATATTAATATTGAGTACTGGGCACACAAGACTAAAGGAAACAGGGAATTAAGAAATTTTGAACACACCAGTTATAAAATAATGGCACCTTAAGTTATTTCTGCTGACTGAGGTGTCATCAACATGACAAATTTCTAAAATTTGCCCCAAAGAAGCAATTCTGGCTGCTTCACGCAGGTGGAATTGCCCCACCGATAGTATACATACCAAGTACAAAATTAGCAGGTTGTAGAGAGATTTATCAAAATAAGTCTAAATTCATAAATTTTGTATGTCTGACAACTTTTACCTCTGTCACGCTGTAACGACAATGGGTCTGACAATGTTTCTCCCTTCTTTCAAGTACCACCAAATTTCTGTTATGATCTGTTGTATTATTTATAGCAATTCTGGAAGCAATATTTCACTGGAAGGACTGCTATAGGAACTGATGATTGGGTGGTAAGCTACCCTTCTAAATCTTAAGGGTAGGAGAGGAGCATACTGATCACCTTTCCTTTTCTTATTCCTGGACTCTATAACTTGAAGGATAACAAAGACTTTACATTAGACCAATCCAATTTCTGTTAAGGTTCACCACGCCCCCTTCTGTGATCCTCACTATGACCAGGAAAATGAAATTTTAAAATGCTTTTTTTGAAATTTGATGTAACTTCAAAATTTTAGAATTTGAGTTTATTGCAACACAGTAAGATTATTTAGTTTCAGACTTTGCTGAAAGGCAATATAGAATAATTTCTTTTGAGAAGCAGTGTTATTTATTAAGGGAAAATCAAATTATTGATCCATTGCCTGGATTCAAATGCAGGATTCACTACCAAATTTCTGGGTAACCTTGAATAAGATGCTTGGCTGTTCTACAAAGCTAAAGATATGAATAAGACTAAACTCATGTCATTTTTGTGAGAATTGAATGCAAGCTATTATTTATGAACTACTTTCAACAGTGTCCCACACATGCTAAATATGTGACATATGTTTGCTTTTTCTAACACATTTTATACATTAAAGTCTGACTGAATTTACCATTTATTGTGATTTTTCCCCTGGGTTTATGATAGTGAAAATATTTATTTTATCCCAGCAGGGACATTTTTAATTCCTCTCTCATTATGTATTTTAATATATTTAGGTAAAAAGTTGGAAATGTGCAAGATGCATTAGCCAATGCAGATTAAAAGCATCTAAATAACCTTTCTATTTACCTGTTACACAGAAATAATCTGTTTAGTATTTATAATTCAGAGCTACTACATTATTGAAGTAGTTCACAGCTACAAGGATGAAATCTCTATTTCTCTGAAATTAAAAAAATAAATATATATGGTAACAGCTTTTAGATTGTTCAGCATTTTTCTCTGTGTTTGCCTGCTAACCTTTC
This sequence comes from Solenodon paradoxus, assembly GCA_004363575.1. Classification (NCBI taxonomy): domain Eukaryota; kingdom Metazoa; phylum Chordata; class Mammalia; order Eulipotyphla; family Solenodontidae; genus Solenodon; species Solenodon paradoxus. The sequence goes on from RJWH01000035.1 coordinate 1,371,260, forward strand.
TAATCCCAATGTGCACAATATTTTCCTTCAAATAGCACACACTGTTTATCTTCTGTTCCTAATGAGTATCTTTATTTCTAGCACATAACACAAAAGTTATTTTTATAACCTTATTTAATATCTTACCATCTTGATAACCTACCTGTGGTATTTTATCTTTATTATGCTCATCAAAAACTTCCTTCGTCTGCCAGAATTTTAAGTTCAGTATTTGCTTTCATAATTAAAGAACTAAAATACATAAAGTTATGGAGCACTAAAGCAAAACCCTGTGAAGTTAAATCTTGAAAGCGAATTGTTGAATCTGAAAAATGAACACATTTACATACAAATATGAAATTATTTTCCTTATCAGATATAATCGATAATTTTTTACCAATTAAAATTGAAAAAAGGCTAAATGTTGATGGATTATATGAATATTAGTTGAAGAATCTAAAAAAAACATTAAGTACAGATTTTCTCAATTAAAAATGTTTGTTTATAATTTATGATTATGTTTAGGAGACTAGATTATGTGGGTTCTTTTACTTCAAGAAATAGAGAACTGCCACAGAAAAATATTTGTTTTCCAAAAACTATACAGGAATCATTTGGAGATCTTTTTAAAGTGAATTATTTATCTCTTCATATTTTGGTCAAGATTTAATCATCTGTTCTCTCTATTGATGGCTATCTGAAATATTTTATATTCATTAATGTCATTAAAACATAAAGGATTTATATATCCTTGCTTAACATCTAGCAAAGTTCGTCTTTAGAGAGTTTCAAATTGATAGTCGTATTGTTACTGCATTTTCTCTATTCATAGATTAATACAGTAAGGTATTCATAGATTAATACAGTAAGGTATTTAGATTTCCCTCTTCTGGACATTCACATGAATGGAATTACAGACTCTGTGTCTCTCATGATTGGCTTCTTTCACTTGCCAAATTACTTAGAAAGTTTTAGGCCATTAGCTTTTCATGTTAACATTTTATGTTTTCTCTGTACATTTTTGCCTTTTCTCCTCTTATTCTAATTATGGCTGCTGTACATTTTTTTGCAATTGCTCCACTTTGTGGATATCTATTTTTCATTCTTTTTTCTCTTTGCATTTTAGTTGGGGAGTTTCAGTTAACATATTTGCAAGTTTGCAAATTTTCTTTCCTTGGTCATATCAAATCTACTGAACATTCATTTATTTTGTTGTGTTTTAAAAAAATATTTCCAGCATTTCCTTTTGATTCCTTCTTAGTCTCCATCTCTCTACTTTTATTACTTACCTGTTCTTGCATGTTCCCTACTTTTTTCATTATCCTTTGACATAATAAACACAGCTATTTAAAATTCTCCAGTTGCCAATCTAATATTTTTGTCAGTCTAAATCTGTTTTGGACGCTTGCTTTTTCTCTTCGTAGTGTTTTCTCTTACCTTTAGCATGTCTTACTTTTTTGGTTAAAGCCAAGTATGTGTTATCAAGTAACAGGAAAGGAGGCTTTTGGTGTGAGGTGCTTATGTTAACCTAGGTAGGAGTTGAACTGCATGTAGTTTGCCAAAGTCGTAGGTAGAGATGGCTTTAAAGTCCTGTATTGTACTTTTTCTGTATTATTCCTTGCACTGGGATGGTCTTTTTCAGTGAGTCTGTGCACTTAAACACTTTCAGCTGTAATCTAAGAAGTACTTAGCTCATGGAACATTACAATTCTGTTCAATCTTCTGCACCAAGAGACTACCTAACTCTAGATGACTTCTTGAAACAAAAAGTCATGTCTGTGCCCTAAGATGACTCCATAGTCTCCTAAAAATGCATCCTGAGAAAACTCAAAGCTGACAGGAGAATTTGTTGAACCAGTGTCAGATAGCTATGATTCAATAAAAATAACTTGCAGTTATAGTTATGTAGTTCCTATAACTCAAAGGTATCTTTCTCAAAACCTGAGAGTCAGTCTTTTGAAATGTAATTATTAGTAAGGAGAGGGTTTTTTCTCTCTATGGGAGGACAGAATTCCATTTTAAATAACCACCAGCTAACAAGAACAGCTAACCTAAGCACGTTTACACAGACCAGTCATTTATAATTTTTCCCCACTTTATCTAATGTCTTTTTGTGTTTATCTTTGACAATTTACTGTTTATAACACTGCCTTGTTGTAGGTGGTTATTTATTGGGGAGGGAACAAGGAATATTTGTCCAATCAAATCTTTCAGTTGGCCGGTGTTCAATGAACATTATTTTCCCCAGTGTTGTAATATTTTACCTCAATGTACCCTACACTTTTCCAGAGTCAAAATGTTCCCATTTTATTTTCCTTAAATCCCTGACTCTTGTTGACTATGTTTTTGTGTTGCTATTGTTGTTTTAATTTTGTTTTGCTTTGCTTTGGGTTTTGTTATTTTTGCGGTTGTTTTTCTTAAGAGGAACTGAATACCAGAGGAGGTTAGATTGGAAGCAGTGCTCTTCCTCCATCTTGGACATGGCCCTAGCAGTCTCTCTTTTGCTAGGTCTGTGCAACTGAGAAGGGTGTGGATATAGTTTACAGTCATTTATGTTTGCTCTCTACCTGTCAAAGACATGAAGACATTTTTCTCAAATCTTCACCTTGAAGAAACCTGGTGGAATTCCTGGAGGGAAAGTCCATGAATGTTTAGGATCTCTCCCATCCACCCCTTTCCCACAGTACACAGTACACTTTCGTACACATACATACTCAGCCACCAATTAGTCATCTAAAAATGTTGTTGATGCATTCCTGCCAGTAAATAACTCCATCAGTCTCTACTTCAATATTGTCTCAATAAGCAGAATTTGGCAGTGATTGCATTCACTCAAGTTGTTGATTTTCAGCTTTATTTACCTTCCTGTCAGGATGGGAGTGAAGATTTTGAAACTCTTTACATGGCAGCGATAAAATGGAAGTCCCTCAGTGAATTTCCCCCTGTCTATTTATCTCTCTCTCCCACTCAACCCTGGCAACTATTAATCTTTTCATAGTCTCTTGTATTTTGTCTTTTATGGAATGTTTACAGTTGTAATCTTATCATATGTAGAATTCTCAGACTGACTTATTTGACTAAATAATATGCATTTAAGTTTCTTCCATGTCTTTGCATGACTTGGTAGTTAGTATTTTCTTTTAGCATTAAATACTATTTCGTTATGTGGGTATAATCTTTTTTAATTGCTTTTTTTTATTCCTTCATCTACTGAACAACATCTTAGTTTTTTCCACGTTTGGCAATTATTGATAAAATTGTTTTAAATATCTGCATGCAGCTATGTGTGGTCATATGTTTTAAATGCCTATGGATAAATACCAGAGTGCAGTTGCTAGAGAGATATTTGTTAAATTGTGTTTACTTTTGTTAGAAATCATTAAATTGTCTTTCAAAATGGTTGCATCATTTTGCATTCCCATCAGCAATGTGTGAAGATTTTCAGTTGCGCCACAATTTTGTCAGTGTTGTCTATTTTGACCAGAATAATCAGTGTGCAGTGGGATCTCATTGCTTTAATTTGCATTTCCCTGATGAAAACTGTAGTAGAGCTTCATTGTATATGCTTATTTCTGTATGTAGATCCTCTTTGATGAGTGTTTGTTAGGTCTTTTGTTTGTGTTTTGTTTGGGTTGGTTGATTTCTTATTGGTGAGTTTTAAGAATCTGTATTTTGGATAGGTCTTTTATCAGTTTTATTTTTTTTGCAAATATTTTCCTCCAGACTGTGGTTTGACTTCTCATTTTTCTGAATCCATATTTTACAGAGGAGGAATTTTTAATATTAATGAAGTCCAACTTACTAATTATTTCTTTCATGGATTGTATCTTTGGTGTTGTATCTCAAAAAAATCAACATTTCCCGACCATCTGGGTTTTCTCCTATGTTATCTTATATTTTTATGCTTTAAAATTTTAAATCTAGTTCTATAATCCATTTTGAGTTAATTTTTTACAAAAAGTGTAGGTCTGTCTATTAGAACTTTTTTTTTTGTATATAGATTTTTAGTTATCCCAGCATCACTTGTTGAGGAAACTGTCTTTGCTCCATTATATTACCTTTGCTTCTTTGTCAAAGAGATAAAGCTGTGTTTATAGTAGTCTACTTCTGCTATTTATTCTCTCATTGATATATTTGTTCATTTTTTCACAAATAGCATATTGTCTAAATATTATAACTTTATTATATGTCTTCAAGTCAGCATCAGTTCTCCAATCTGATACAATAATTATTTTTTAAGTTAAAAATGTGATCATGTTATTGCCTTTCTTTAAACATTTAATCATTGTCCATTGTGCCAGAACTTTTCCTGGGTTATAAGTTCTTTGATGATCATCATCATTTATGGGCACTTTTGTTGATTTTATACCAAATCCATTCTTACACTCCAATCTGGGTATTTTGGTCTTCTATAGTATCTTAAAACAATACTCATTTAAACTTCAGTCCCTTGAGATTATTGTTACCATAACATGAACACTCCCTCCCTCCCTTCTATAGACTACCACATTTCCAGTAATATTTTTTAAAGGAAAGGTACAGGAAGGAAGGAAGGCAAGCAAAGGCAGAGAAGCAAGCAGTCAGGAATAGAGGAGGAAGACTTTTATTTAGTTAGTTGTCCATCTTGATTGTTGCTCCCGGCCCCAGGACACAGACTTGTGACCTTGGGTTGTATTTGGACTGTGACCAACCCCTACTCCACCAGGACGCACTTCTAGTAATGTTTTAAGTCACAGATCAGTTGTGAAGTGATCTCACCAGATAAAAACTTCCGTATTTCCTTGAATCATAGACTTTTATTTCATCTTGGGTACTTCTCCTTTCACTAATCACAATTGCAATTTCACAGTTAGTTTTGATATTTTAAAAATAGCTGGCTTTCAATAGTCTAGGTTATTAAATGCAGAAATGTACTTGACTATTTGACCTTGCTTTTCTTCGAGAAATACTCCTCACATTCTCCAGAGGAAGAATGAACCCCGTTTAGGTATAACACAATGTGAAGGCTGCTATATAGTTCCAAAATTAAATATGCTCATACATAATTATATATTCACTGATTTGTAATCATTTCAGTTATTAAAATGCAATAATGCTATCATGTTAAACATCTTTTTTATCATTTTATAGTCCTTAATTTTATATATTTCATAATATTCTTCATGTTTCTATGTGAACTTATTGATGTAAATGATAAATTTAGTAAGTTAATTGCACTATTCTTATTCAGCTTTTTATAATCTATCAATACCATGCATCTGTCTGCATTTGTTTAGATATTTCTCATTTTCCCCAATTTTTTAACATTTGACAAGTCTTAATATACACCAGTATTCCCAACTCGGGACATTTTGATAAAGTCTGGATATATTTTTGGCTGCTAAAACTAAAAGTATAGGTGCATAGGGATGTTTCTATAAATTATACAAAACACAGAATAACCTCTCTTTACACACCCAAAGGGAGAATTTTGCAGCTTAAAATATCCATAGTGCTGAGGTTAGGTAACATGCTATATATATATATATATATATATATATATATATACATATACTATACAAACTAATACTTGTTGGTACAACTTACTTAGTAAAGGGAAAATATTCATCAATGATATCGCTCAATTAACTCACTGAGAATAAGGATCAGAATAAAATAAAATATCTTTTATAGATAAATGAATAAAACTTACATTGTAATGTGCCATTTTGTATACAAAATAGTAAACACTCTTGATAATACTTTTTGGAGGCAGAGGCTAATATTTCAAGCTTTTACTGTCACCATACTAATTATTTGAAATATTATAACATTTTGGCTATGGCATATTTGCTGTATTACATAAATTTTGCCTCCTCAAAGGAATTTTTCTATTACATGTTAGCTATCAGCACAATATCATGCAATATGGCTCATTTGTCTTTCTAAGTGTTTCATTTTCAACTCTGGAAGTTATCACATTTTCTGTTTTGAGATGATGTTGCTTTCTACCTATATCCTTCATTTCTTTTTGGAGTAAGCAGGTATTTGTCTCATATCTCCTATTGAACAAAATATAACAAAATAGAAACAAATTGTAATGCTACATGATGCAAATATATTGCAATTGTTATGTTACAATTTACTACGGCCACAATACTTTTCAAAGAAGCTACAAAGAGATATGACTTTAACAAGGAACAAACTTGTTCATTTTGGATGAACCCATTTTTTCTTATTTAGAATCAAAATAATTTTGAGAAATTCAAGCTTCACCAGGTAGAAGATGAATAAGTCACTTTTTGTGTATGTGCAGATGAAAACAACACAAGGATTTTCTTGACTCATTGAAATATGTTGACTGACGTATTTGAAACATGTTGTTGAGAGTAAGCATATTTGTATTGATTTATCTTTTCTGAAAGAATCTGTTTTTTTTGGAATGAAGATCTGTACCTCTGATTGTTGCCTCTAATTTCTTTTTTTTTAAATAATTCCTTGAATTGATATTTATCTTTTGCTAGATTCATGTAGATCTACTCTAGTCAGTGCTAGGTCTATTCTGATTTGCTCTTAGCAGACTAGCTGTAATTTTGTTTTATTTTTGCTATCATTCACGGCATCCTCTGTAAAATTTTCTTTGACTACAAATGTCATTACATACTTAGGCATTCTTTTACTTTCCTTTCCTTGTCAGTGGTGACAACCTTTGAAAAATACACTCTAAAACAGACAACATAATTTTCTATCCCAGTGATAGTCTGAATGACACATGTAATCAACCACTCTCTACCCAAATTCCTCATGTTATGGTTATTAGTGTGTTTTGTCATCAATTATAAGCCATCAATTGTCCAAAATATAGTCTCAGATTTTTAAGAACTAATAAAATATATCATTATACACCATTTTCTTAGTAATGTAATTTTCCTTTCTGAAAAATAAAATGAAACAATACTCCTGTACCAGTTCTGATAGTAATCTAAACTCCTAACCATGCTGAGGTGGAATCCTATTAAGCTTTTCTTTTTCCCAATTAATCAACTTGCTTCTAGAATCAAAGAAAATAGAAATCAAGAAATAGATAAGTGGAACAATTAATTTAGGGACTATTTTAAATTAGGTTAAAACCTTGATATTCATTCTTAAATGTTTTTAAGTTACTGACAAGTTGATGGAAACAGTAACAGAAATATGAAAACATAAATAAGGAAATATATTAATATTGAGTGTTTTAACAAAATTACCACACAAATCTCAGAACTGACCTCAACTTATCAATAGATATGTGTGATAAGGAAATCTGAAGTTGATACATATGGCATAAGACAATGTATTAATCATGTTAATATAATATGCCTATTTGTGCATTTGTGGAACTATTCTGATGGTGGAGGATCAAAAGGTCTTCTGATTTCTTTTATTGTAATTTAACATTTACGATTAGGAAACTGACAGGAAAAAAACAAAAATATAACTTTTCCCATAGTCTTTACAGTCTTCATTAAATCTTAAGCAGTAACAGATGGATGCATGCTGAATTTACATGTTCCATATTTCATAATAAGGCAAAGTTGATAAGTGAATAGATTCTGAACTTTGTTTTCATTTTCTGGTCAATATATAGTAATTAGAAAATTTTTTTTCCATCTGTGAATTATATTAATCTTACAAATTGAATCTCAAGTGTGTTTTTCAATCATGATATGAGAAAAGATATAGATTCACTTTTACATTGACAATTTGAATTAGCAAATTCATATGTATCTAACAAAGTTTTGATTATGTGATACATATCAAAAATCATGTATGACATGTGACATATATATGTATATGTATATATACATATATATGTCTTACATATTAATTTCCAGATATTTACTTGCACTTACTATATTTGAGACACAGCAGAATTTACTGTTGCTTATTTTATTTTTGGTCAAAATTGCGAATTATCAAAATAGGAAGACACTTTTCTCTTAAATTTTATACTCTCCCTTTTTTCTAGAATTTGAAGGTGTAGTAAATATAAATTTCTAACTATAGTGCTATTTAGATGTGCTTTCCTTTGTGGGTATCATTCCAAACTAACACCACCAGTACTTCAGAATAATATTTTTGTATTTATTAGTTTTTTTGACAATCTCAGATTGTTAAATAATAGAGAAAAAGCACTATGAAGCCTAAAAGAACATTATGATGATAAGATACACACCATTTTTTGCATTCTAGTGAATCCCCAAAATGTAGCATTTTACTTAGTATGCAAAAACATCTTCAATAAATGTTTTTTGATGAGTACCTAACTGAAGAACTGGACTGATAGTTGAAACCAAGGTGTAATGACCATTAATATGTTTATTACCAGATAGTGGATGTTTGCTTAATATTTCTGTATGAATTTGCAGTAGAGTTTTTCAATACTGGCATTATTGACATTGAAGGGCAGGAATTCTTTACTGGGGGAGTTTATTTGATAGCTGTGAAATGCTTATCAATACATCTGGTCTCTATCCACTTGATACCAGTAGCATTCATCTTCCCCAGTTGTAGAAATCAAAAATATATCCAGACACTGGCAAAAATCACCGAGGGAGACAAACTACATTGTCTTGTAAATCAATGATCTGATTCATATGAGTCATCATGAAAACTGACAGAATATGATAATGAAAAATAATTAATTTTTTGCTTATTTTTTCAAGATGTAATTGAATTGATTCTTAATTATATGCTAGTGCTGGATTTGCTTATGATTAAGAATCAATTGGACATTTATTCATGCTTCTTTTCTTCTAATTATTTGAACAATAAACAAGATGATTATGATCTACTTCTTCATGATTATTCGATAAACCCATTTGTTTATGAAAAAGGAAGTAAATATTTCATAATCTTTTCTGTTTAGAATATATTTTTATTAATTTTGTCCCTCAGCCTGCTATAGACTTATGTTTCTCTTATTTTTCTAGTTTACTGAAGTAGGAATAACAGATTTGAAACTCTTTTTTTTCAATTGAGATATAACTGAATATAATATTAGTTTCAGTTGTACCAAAAAATTATTTGATGATTGTATAAATTTCAGAATTATGACCACAATAAATCTAGTTAACATCCATCACCACAGATACATGTTTTTTCCCTGTGATGAGAATTTAAAAAATCTATGCTCTTAGTAACTTTCCAATATATAATACGTTATGATTAACTATAGTCACTATACTGTACCTGGTGTACAAATGCATTTGGAAAGCTTTAAACTTTAAATTTTTTATCCACTTTTCATCCACTTATTTTTAGCAATGCCACAGAACTTCTTACATGAATTCTATTTCCAATATTTTTAATAAGTTTTAATAATAAGCCCTGGTAGCCATACTTTTGTTATAAAATGTATTGTTATTTTTACATCCATCCTTCCTTGTCTCATTTAGTTAATGACTATGCCTTTCCATTTACAATGCTTGTATAATAAGAATAATGCAGATTATAGTAACAACTTTAATTCTTCTTACTTAGGTAAACTTTTATGTAATGAGAGCATAAGCAGTGATCTTCAAAGTAATACCCTTCAAATGACTTTCAAGTGCTGTTAGAAAAAAGCTTTGAGTATGTAGATTGCTTTAGATATTGAAGCTGCAGCATAGCTAGCTATATATATATGTATATATATATATATACATATATATATATATATATATACGTGTGTGTGTGTGTGTGTGTGTGTGTGTGTGTGTGTATGACTCATCTATGTATTACTGTTTGAATGGATCCCAGGAAAGTCCAGTTAGCTGACTCTTGTTCCAGTTCCAGTTTTAAAATCAGGAAAGTGGTGACTGAAGAAAATGCACTGGTCTGGTAAGACCAAGAGGGCTGTTTGGAGGCTGAGCCCCTACCTGCTTGTTTTTATGATATTATGCATTATTGTCTTACTGTGCACTATAAAATGCTGAAATGTGCAGCTTGCTTAAATGAGATAGTAAATTAATTCCTGCCATGTATCCAGTTGATTCTCTCCCTGTTTCTTTCTCTTTCTTCCTTCTCATCTCACATAATTATGAAGACTGTAGAGAATTTCTCATTTTCCCTGTGCAGAATAGGACTTATTCTTTCAGGAGTGATGGCTTTTAACAATTCACAGTTAACATCACATCCGTGAATTGACTTTGGCCAAAGAATGCTGCCTCAAATTAGTTTACTCCCTTCTATAGGATTGTCAGCATCTAAAGACTTCTCAATTTGGGAGTGAAAAAAAATATCTGATGTGTTTCAATGTAGGGTTACCAAAAAATCCAAAACCATTAGTTAAATTTGAATTTTAGACAGACAGTAATTTTTGGCATAAGTGTGTACCATGCAATATTGGTGGTATACTTATATCAAAATATACTGAAATATACCCTTACCATAAAAATGTATTCATTGTGTATCAGAAACACAAATTTAACTAGGCATCCTGTATTTTAATTTGCTGAATCTGGCAATCTTATCTGAAAGACCATGCCAGAGATCTCTGCCCAATCTTATTTCTCTTACTCTCAAACAGGTGTTGTTTCCGTGAATTCATTTCAGTAAACAGCCGTCATTCAAATAACTAAGAGTCTGTTTCCCAGGGAACCTTATCTTTAGTCAGTTGCTTCAAATTGTGGTTCACAAAAACAGAAGCTGAAATGAAAGTTTTGGAATCAAAGCATCTGCTAGCCAGTTGGCATTGAGAATGCCGTCACTGGTGGTAGATGGCTACACAGAGTCCCTGACATGTAGTAATGGTATAGTCATTAAGATTTCCATGATAACAACCCAGGATGGGATTCTCCTGGCAGGGAGCTTTGTTTAATGACATAGCTCAGATCACAGTTATTTTAGAAATAGCAATTATAAGGACTGCAGAGTGGGATGGCTGTTGCTGGGGTCATTAATACATGATAGGAAGGGACAACAAAAAGGCTTAGAGTGATTAATAACTAATTTAAGTCAAGCTAGCACTTAAATTTATAAATATAATTCTATCCCACATTAAGAGGGCAAAAAAGGCTAACATTAAAGCCTAGGTCTTAATTAGAAGAATAGCAGAAACACAGAAAATTTAAATCTATCCAGAGTGCTATGCCAAGGTCAAAACCCTGACTGGAAAGAAAAAGGATGATGAAATGTACATTGGAATATAGAGAAATTGCTCAGATATTCTGAACTAATTCAGAAATGGGGTTTAGAAATCCTGAATCCATAGTTTTTATTTTAAATACTTAGTGACCACACAAACTCATTCTACCCTTCTGGTTAAAGGATAGTGCTCATATATTTTTTGAAGATGCTGCAGAGACCTTTTCTGGTAAGACAACTTTTATTTCCTCAAGATATATTCTAATTTCTCATGTCCACTAGGCCATAAAGGTAAGTTTAAATATATACTCTTCACAAAGATGCTGCTAAGTGATGCTCCTCCAAAAATGAAAGGAATTATACTTCAAAAAAATGTGGAACATAGCTTATGTGTAGTCAGAAGCCTTGAGCATATTCAAGGAACAGGTTTCTAAGGAGACCAGACCAAGAGTGGTTTATCATAAAGCTGAATAAAATATTTGGGAGCATTCTTCCTGATTAAGGATTTCATACTTGACTAACACTCTCAAGTACAAGACTAACATCTTGTTTGATGACTTTGGGAAAAGTAAGGAAGTAGTAATCCATACATAGTATAATAGAAATGCCTCAAGTTCCCATCAAAATGGGGGCAAAATGAAGTCACAAAACTCAATGAGGCTTTCATGCTTAAGTGAATATACTATATAAGACTGGAAAAAATAATACCTGACTATTCTCCCTAAAAATAGCAACACATATTTACCATTGTGATAAGGAAAATGCCATAAGAGAGTCATCAGCATCATAACTTCAAGAATAACAGTGAGAAAAGAAATTCTCAGAATAAGTCGAGTCCAGGTAGGAGCACTTACCTGTTAGAAAAAGATGATGGACAAAATTATTGAAATTAGTAGAAAATATATGAGTAGAAAAGAAAAGCCAGGCAGTCAGAAAACTAGAGAGATTATTAAAAGAATATGGTATCCTGAGGGACAACATAGAGAGGCAAACATTAATATTTCTTAATTTATGCAATCAAAGCAAATGAAGTGTGGGCTGATTAAAATATGATCAGTCAAATCTATAAAATATTATAATTTCCAGATATATGTCAGGTTTAAAATCCAGAACCCATTTACTGAAGGAGAGGGCAATTTCTAAGGAAAGAGTCTTCAATACCAGAGAAAGTTTCTATGCTTTTACAACATTCTTTCTCATATAAGGCATATGGTCACTTACCTGATAGCTATGTACTAAGGAAAGGTAATGCATACATTTCGAGAATACTCAAAGATCCAATCTGACATTGATACTTGGCTGTGTAAAACATTTTTATAGACTTCTTAGTGGAGACTTTGTAAAATGAGTCTTGGTCCAAATCTAGCTCTTAGAAAATCCCCTGTGTCAATGAATCATTCAAGAGTAATTGCCCTTATCTCTTAAATGATAATTATAATAAATGCACTTGGTAGTTTTGGGGACACCATTGTTGACTTTTGTGATAAAAACTGTCATAGTTGGGAAGACCAATAGAAGCTGTTGAAACTGGTCTCTGACCTTCCCAAGATAATATGGCAAATGCAATGGAAAGGGTAGAATCAGGGTCACTCTTAAAGATGGAAAGTGTGCGATGATATTGATCCTCATCAAAATCCCCCCTTAATTTGCAAGTCTGTTCACTGTAATATCTTTATGGATTCTAGATATTGAACACAGGCTACTGAAAACTCAATAATGTGGCAATCAAATATGGTATCTTTGTTATAGCACATTAAGATGATCCCAGGCAAGTGGTGTATGACCATAGATTTGATTTTCTTTTTGTCATTCCATGAGTAAGTAGATCAGAAGCAGTTTAACTTTTGCTGCATAAATAGCAGAACATATTTCATCTGGTGTCAGGGACATACGACACCAACAGTATTTATGCATGTTATGTAATATCATACTATTTCCTTCAATTGATGAAATAATTTCAGTTGGACCAACATAAATATAAATTGACAAGCATAATGAAGACCTTGGTATGAAATAAAGTCTCCTGAGGATGAGTGACAAATCCTACAAAAATTCAGGACCCATTAGATAAATGAATTTTTCTTAATAGGTATTGGTACAGATGTCTGGGACATTCCTCAACAAAACAAGGATCATGGCTTATCAAATTAATGCATTTCAGATGTCTCACAATCAAACAAAAACTGTCAAAATTTTTTTTTCCAGATCACACTTACTACTACCTGGTAGGCAGCAGGTTAATGCCCCTTCTGATGGAAACAGAAAATGAACAGGCTTAGTTTACACATAAGATGACTGGGTATTTGGGAACAACTTGAAAACAGACCACAACTGCATTCTTGTCTCACCCAGAGGTGTCCCTGAAAGACAACAGTGAAGGGAAACCCTCATAATGGCTAGAAGTTTCATTATGTCATTTACTTTGCATGGAAAGTTAAATGGTACACAATTAGAATATGCATTGATTCATGAGTAGTATCAAGTGCCTAAGTCCCATAATCAGACTCCTGAAGGAACAAGGATTATAAGATAAGACAGGAAGACCTATAGAAGAAGCATGTGCAAAAACTTTTTTGAGGGAATACAAATTGTGAAAATCTTTTGCTACATATTAAAACTCATGAACTAGGTAATAAAAATAAAAAACACACAAAAAAGTAAATATAATGATTTGGTAAGTTAATATCAGCTAGCTTATTTGTCAACAGTGATATTTTAGACTCATGAAGGACTGAATTAATCCTGTTGGAAAGGATAGAATATGTAAATAAACTAAATATCATGGATTCCCCGTCACTAACAAAAGCCACGCTAGTATTGATGCTGAATACTCATGCAAAAGACCTCAAAACTGAATTATCAAAACATTACCTTTGCTCATAGAGAGCAGCCAGCCTTGAAGATAATTTGATTATATTGTCTCTCTAAAAGGAGGAGGATTTTTACTGGATAGTACATGTTATGGCTTTGGGTTTGCGTTCCTTGGTCATAGAATGTCAGCGACCACTGCTATCTAAGAGTCTGCAGAGTATATGATATACTACCACATGGTCCTACAAAATATCACTTATGTCCAAGGGAGCACATTTCTGCAAATTAATTGCTACAATGTACATATGAAATTAGAGTTTACTTGTCCTATTTCCACTCAGAAATTTCCATTTAGATAAAATGATAAAAGCTTTTGAAATATATACTGAAATTTAAGCTTAGTAGCAATAACTTCTGTAGATTTAATTCCATCTCAAGAATGCAGATTGCAGCTTAAAACCATTATATGGCATTGTGACTTTAATTGGTTAACAGATATGGTGTTAAAAACCAAGACATATAAATAGAAGTAATTTAATTTGCTTTCACTCTCAGGAGCATTTTTGGACAATTAGTTTTCTGCAAATTGTTAAATCTATGATTTGCATGTCTTAGTGTTCTTGTCTTTATAAAGAAAGCAACTGTACAACCAAACACAGCAAGAATTCACTATGCCTTACATTTTGTGTGTGTTTTTTTTTTCACTTTGAGCATAGAAATAAACTAACAAACTTGTCAGGTAATAATTTTATCTGGTCTTCTCTAGGAAGGAGGTGCATCTGTTCCACAACAGGAGCAAGGAAGAATACATTTTTCATTCACTGAGAGTTTCTTACTATTTCTCAATTCAAATTCGACAGTCACTAGACAACAGTCATATGTAGACACGTGTAACAACTTAATTAGGGAATAACAGAGGTTCAAAGTCCATATGGAATGAATATCTGAGGTGGAGGTAAGTAATATTCTTGAAGAGGATAAAGAGCTATAAGGAAAAGTCATAATACCTTGATGTAGGTCTGACATGTGAACGAAGAAAGAGATAGAAAGAAGATTATGTGGGAAATGTTTGAATGAGCAATAGATCTCCAAAAGACACTGACAAACTAATGGAGATCCTCAGAACAATGAAAGCATTTTAGGGGAGACTCTTCTCAACTCAAATACTGTATCTAGGATCTAGTATTTGAGGGAGTATAGAGTATTGCAAACATGTAAATTGTACCAAAGGTATGATAGTGAAAATAGTTGTGCAATTAACTTGTAATGGATGCTCTTAAAGAGAAAATTAAATAATTCACTTGTGACAGATCTAATTCACACTTGCCAAAGCCAATTTGACAAGCAGATAAGAGTCTAGAAAGGGTATATCAGCTGTATGTTGAGATTAGATACAGTGATGATAAACTTTGCAGTTAATTTCAACTAAAATTTTATAACTTTCCTCAGCAAAAGGGGCCATTCAGAATCTTTGGGTTATTCAAATAGGTTAATTTATTATATAAATCAATGTATCCAAGTGAGATAAGGAATAGACTTAGTGATTGCTTCCAATACCAAGCTTCCCTTTCCAATATGTAGGCACTCATTCCTTAGATTCAAGAAGTGATGATGGTTTACAGCCAAGTCTTTTTCAAGACCAATCTTCGCTCAAAGATACAGGCAAATTTTATTTTAAAATATGTCTGCTACAGAATCCAGCCCAGAACAACATGAATATATATATGGATTCATACAGATACATGCAGATCTATAATAAGAATATGATCATGACTAGGAGACTTTGAACTTCTAAAGTTTTTAACAATATCCTCATACATACATGTATTATCTGAATTCCTGCTAAATAAATATATGTGCTTTTGATCTCTCACATAAGATTAAATGCTTCTGTAGATTCTTTAATTAACATTATGTTTTTTATAAGTTCTTACTCTTCTAGTATGGCAACAAGCTAGTTCTTTTTATTATTGTTATCAGAGAAATTATAATTAAAACATATGTGTTAATGTGTGACTTTTTCTTATCTTTTTATGGAGCTATTTCTTAATTTTTATCACCATATTTTTTTCTTGTATTACCCATGCAGCTTAAAAGAACATACTTATTAGAACTGATATATAATAAATTGCACAGATTTAATATGTACAGTTGATAAGTTGTGACATGAATATACCTTAAATAATTATCACAATTAAGGTAATGAAAGAACGATCAATTCTAAAAGTTTTTTTTTATCTCCTTCCTTTTTCTCAACCTACCCTCCTCTCAGTTACCTGGAAACCACTAATGAGCTTCTGTCCCAATAGATGAGCATACTTTTTATTGAATTTGAGTAAATAATTTTTTAATATACTCATATTGTATATAGTTTCTCTCTGTTCTTCCCTCTTTCATTCAACATAAATATTTTGAGATTCATTCAAATTGTTCCATGTATCAAAAGATCATTCTGTCTAATTGATGAGTAGCATTTCATTGCATGCACACTACTTTTTTTATTCATTTAACTGTTCATGAACATCCAGAGAACTATAATTGCCACAAATTAATCTAAGAAAAATTCTTCTTACAGTAATGAGCCTATCATTTTGGAAAGCTTCCCTAGCCTTTATGTGAAGCCAGAGAGAGTATTTAAAAGTTATTTTCATGATAATGGTGAAAAAAATTCCACTGTTTAATTCAAGCTTCTTAAAAGGATTTAGCACTACTGCTCAAAGAAGATATATAGATGGCCAGTACGCACATGAAAAGATGTTCATTATCTCTTATTTTTAAGGAAATCCAAAAACTATCTCTACACATTTATGAAAATGGCTATTATCGAAAAGACAAAACTGAAAACAGCAGTTATTGGCAAAGATGTGTAAAAAAGAGAACTCTTGTGCACTGTTGTTTGTGGATGTGCATTGTTCAGCCATCATAGAGTATGGAGAGTCCTCAAAAAATTAAAACTAAAAATCCCATATGACATAGTTATCCTACTTCTGGGCAATTATCTAAAGAACATGAATACACTTATTCAAAGAGCAATTTACACCTTCATGTTTACTTCAGCATTATTCACATCAGTCAAGCGTTAGAAATAACTTAAGTGCTTAATAGTAGACGATTGAATAAAGAAGATATGCTATATACATACAGTGGACTACTACACAGCTATTTAAAAAATGAAATCATGCCATTTGCAACAACATAGATGAAGCTAGAGGGTATTATGTTAAATGAAATAAGTCCGATGGAGAAAGACAATGTATAATTTCACTGATACATGGAAGATAGAAAGAAAAACAAATGAACAAACAAAGCAAAGTAATAAAAAAGTTTAGATTATAGGATCAAATGGTGGCTACCACAAGGCAAGGAGTAAGGGGATGAGTCAGTAGAATGGTGAAGGATGGAAAGTGTACTTTTGATAGTGATCCTGATATAGTACAGGCAGATATTCATTTATGAAGCTGTATATCTGAAATCTAACTAATGTGATTTTGACTGCAGAATCAAGGGATTCCAGAGACTAAAATAGATACTATTGGTAAACTTTGTTGTCTGTGCTGCCATGACTGTGAGAACACACACACACACACACACACACACACACACACACACACACAAAAGTAAAAGAAGATAAAAATTAAATAAATAAAAAGGCAATTCATTTGGGTGAGCCTTGAGCAGCCTCCAAGTTTACCTTCTCTGTTGATGCTCTCTCAGTTCCATGCCTGATACTTTTTCTTTCCATTCCAGAAGAGGAGAAACTCAAGCTTTTATTACTCTTTTGGACTGTACTCATGGGAGTCATAATCCTTCTCTGTTGTTTGGAAATGAGCACTAGTTAAAATCAGCTAATCCAGATAGAACAGAGTTTACAGTACAGCAGAGAAGCCCACAGCTGTGTGGGTGATGCCATTTGGACCAGTTCGTTACCCTATTAGAGTAACTTCATGTGCTGAATATATAATTGATATTAATGTTTTACATGCCTATACTATGAATAAAGGCATTCTCCTTATCAGAACAAACCGTGTTAAAAAAAATAATAGCAGATTTGTTTCTGAGGTACAATGAACCTAATTACCCCTGCGAGCTAACAGTCTCGATGACTGTTGATCTGCCAATTGGAATTTCTGAACGAGGGTGTTAGCCTCCAACCAGTAGTGCCTTGTGAGGGGGATTCATTGTCTCTCTGGCTGCCAGGTACGCGTTTTGAAAAGCAGTTTGCTACTTGACTCTTCCAAAACCAAACACCTTGTTTCTGGAGAACTTGTAACTCTCTGGTCTGATATTTCCTTTTGGGTAGGGGGATTAACCAACTTAAACTCAAAGACTAACCATGCAGGAAGGCCCACCAAGCCTCATTTGTCAAACGGAATTGTTTGTTCAAGAGAGTGGCTGTGCCCACTGCAGGGATGTCTCAGTTTTAAATGAAAAAGTGGCAACATTCTCTTTGGGGGAAACTTTTTATCTCATACTATACATGAACACAGAACCACTGACTAAACAGGGCCCAAATTTAGAGATTTCCTTAAGCTTTTAGGTATAATTCACTGGTGGTTTAGCTAAGCTAATAACCAGCAGTATCCACAGGGCTGCTGAGTCTGTTCAGCTTGGGCAGCAGCTATGGGGACACAGGGAGGAACAGGATCCCTCTGCTCAGTGTGAAAAACTGTAGTCATTCTAGTAGGACCTGCCAACATTCCTCTTAATAAAGCCCACTATATTTTTAGTATCTTTTGGTCTTTTGACAATGGTTTAACTGTATGGTCTGCCCACTGGGAAATGACTAATTGACAGATAAAAGATAAACTTCAATAGAGCACTTATGTAGACATCCAAGTAAAGACCATTCTCTGATGAGACTGAACGCAAATCTCACTATTTTATAATTGTGCTTTAAAAATGTAATCAGGGAACATTGCATCCTAACATTTGTCGTATTAAAGTGTGAAGCATCATAAATCACCAAAGTGCAATTTTATTCTTTACCATATAATTGACCTCTTTTATCCCGTTTTCTCTTTCCATTTGCCCTTCTTTTCTGGTCACCACAAGTTTGATTCTGTAGAATAAAAGTCTACAGTTGTTAGATTTGGTTGCGTATCCTCTTTCTAGAATTTCACTGTTTAGGAATCATTGTTGATTAGATGCATCATCATAAACAGCATGGCAAGCATCCATAACCATATACTAGAAATACAGTATCTACATTCTGCCGTAGAGATCACCTCACATATTAGACTGTGACCTGCCAAAAGTTGTCACATTGATCCGATGGTACGCTGGTAAAAGTAGAGAATGTGACTTTTTTATCTGTTCTCTGCAGCTGATTACATCACCATTTATACCTTCTCTGGGGCTACATTTGGGGTCTCAATGTTACTCACATTTTTTCAGGTTAAATATTGATGCTTTAGTACAATAAACTGGCTTCAGGACTAAAATTACTATATTACTATATTTAAAACGAATCTGTATCCTCTTTTGAGATTACAATATTTTTTGCAATCTGATGATCCTATGTCTTTCATCACAAAAGTCACTAAATCATGAACTTCTAGCCTAGGTGAACCATTCATAAAATCCACCAGTGTTTATTAAATGTTAAAACACCTTTCTTAGAAGTTTTCCCTAAAATATTTCTTAATCTATCATCTCTCACACCTACTTCAAGAACAACTTCTTATTATAGCATTTTGGTCAATGAATATGACTGTTACAGAAAGGGATCATCTCCAATTCCTGAATACAATTATGTGGGAGGTTATAAAGAGATATTTTGAAAATTTGAAATTCCATTATGATATAACGCATTTTTCTATTTCACAACAACTCCTCTGAGTAACAGTTTTATCAAAGTGGGTTTTAGTAGATTCAGATTTAATCCTGCTTTAACCACATGGATTTTCTTTAAGAATTGACAGGGTGGGGGAAACATAATGATAAGACATTTTATCAAATACATTGCTCACCAAACCACTTCCAATTACCTACATAGGCTGTAATAAATCTGTTAGTTTTATGAAATTGGCCTTCACATTTTTTCTTAATCTCATTCAAATCAAAGAGCTGTATGTAAATAGGAAAAGTTAAAAAAAATAACTACTGGAAATGAGAAATTCATTTTCGACAATGGGAGAGCAACAACTCTCTCTTGGAAGGGAATATTGTGATCCTGGAAGGAAATTAAAAAAGGAATGTGTGCTTCTCCTGAACAGTTTCAAGTAGCTTAAACTCAACAGACTATTGGTTTTTATACATATCTACAGAGAATATTGATGGGGAATTTACCTCAATTCTCTTTAATCTTACTGAAAAGACTATTAGAAACAGCAGATGATGCCCCCTCGCCCAGAACCAACCACACAAGATACCTATTAATACTTCCATCTAATCTGTCTATGCTCGTTCCCAGAGCTGCCATTAGTTCGTTTCGCCGGGTGGATGATGCCACTCAGCTGCTTTTATGAACAAACAAGACAGATGCGACTAAATTCCCCCAGTATATCACTCTAAAATCAAGGATTAGACTCAATTTTCAGAATTCGATTGGAAATACAAGTCTTATCAGTTATCCAAGAAGTCAGGGGGACACATTGATGCTGAACACCATCAGCTGATCTATGGAAATGATTTTAAACATTTTTTCTCTGTGAGCAACATGTGCACCCATGATGCTACTCCGTGTTAAAGTAATTATTAACTCACCTTCTTCCCCCTAAAATAAACAAACCCAGAAATATGCATCTTAGTAGAAGTAATAAGATAAGATCAGTGGTTTAAAAAAATATTCGGCGAACCATGTTACACAAATAATGTGGATGACTCTCCAAAAAAAGACGTGACTAACTGAGCAAGCTTTTTGCAAAGGGAACTGAACTGGTTACTTAAGCAGATTACAATGGTAAGCATCCATTCAGAAAAAGATTGTAAAATGTATCCCTGGCTTGAACTAAAGTGCTCAGTAACACCAATTTGTCTTAGAAGGCATTCAGGTCAGCCTCGACTTACTGATCAGGGTGGTTGTGTAAGTGTTTGAATGGTCCTAGATATGGTTGTGTAAGTGTTTGAATGGTCATAGATACTCTCCTGGAGAATCAAGGAAGATTTTGTGCAATTACTACCATATATTATAGTACCTGGATTAATGTCATGGCTTTAGCAGAAAGGTCAATAGAGAAAATTAAGGAGAAAGTCACTTGGTTTTGAAAGATAGTCCCTGAGAGTTTATGGGATTTGTTCAGCTGATTGGTTTTGCTGTCCTGTGGGACATGGATGAGGTCTATGCTGTATGATGCCTTAATCTTTCTCTTTAGTTTCCTCTTGATACTAGTAATCTTACCCGCCTGCTGAAATAGGTAAATAGATTTTTTTTTCAGGCTGTTTTCCACATTAATCATTGTGGTCCATGGACTACATAAACAAAGGGATATCTGCCAGATGAGAAGACAACACAGACTTGGTGGAATTCTTTGCTAGGAAATTTTTCATGGGTGTCTCTTATTTCTGTATTTTCTGAACTTAAGTACTAACTGCTTTTGTTCTTTAAGGTGTTTAAAAAGTATACAGCCTTGGAGATACAGGTTTTTATCTAGAGCAAAAGACAAGTTTGCTTTCATCCCTCAAGGATAAAAGTGGTGCCTCCTTCTAGAAGAATCAGTAGGGATACTAATTTTTCGACATAATAAATATGATGTCTTTTGTAGAGAAAAGTAAGCACACGTATTGTCAGTTATGAAAAACTTGGATTCCCTAAACTCCAGGTATCTTTTCTGAAACATAACCACACTGCATGAACAGACGTCACCTGATCCCATTCAAGTTGCCAATGGGCTTTGGAGCTTGAAAAACAGAGCAATTAAATACTAAACTCCATTTTCTGCTATTGCTATGAGCAATAAACTCTCCTTTATTCTGATCAAAAAATTCTATGTATTCTGACTGTGTGGATGAACCTATCATGCTAGCTGTGTGCTAGTATGCTAACTTGTTAAATTCTGTTGGATAAAATGGTAGACACTTCAAAGTTCCTGACACTGTCTTGTGATTTTTTATGTTGTATTACTATTAGCACATAAAAATAAGTTGTCGTAAAGATGCTTAAGTGTGGAAGTCTTAATATAGAGGCAATAAATCATAAAATATAATAAAGGATGAAGGAACCAAATAGATAGATGATAGATAGATTGATTGACAGATTATAGATACACAGATTCCCAGAAATAAATTTCAAAAAGGAGCAGGGAGATTGGCAGGTTATGACTGAATATTGCTTTGATATTTATACTGTAGGAGCCGGATCACCGCCATGACAGGCTCCGGACAGAAATAGCTATAGGCCTGAGTTGTGCTTCCTGAAATAAGAACCCCGTTTCTTTCTGGCCCTGAAACTAGAAATTCCTTAGAGAAGACATACCCGAAAGCTGGGCCAAAAGATACTAAATATGTGAATGCCTCAAGGTCTGAAATTGTAACTTTCCTTAGAGATGACATACCCGAAACCTGGGGCCAAAAGATACTAAATACGTGAATGCTTCAAGGTCTGGAATTGTAACTAATCCCTTGCTCTGTAACCTTGGTTATAAAAACCCTGCTGAAACGAAGCCTGGGGTCTTTTGCCTGACTCCAGCGTGCTGGAGGAGGCTCAGACCCCAGCTAGCTGGAAATAAAGTTTCCTTTTGCTTTTGTATTGTTGACTGAAGTGTGTGTGCGTTTTCTTGGGAGGACGAACACTGACCCTAACAATACTAGAACCCAGTAGAATCCTAGGATAAGATCTCAAGTGAGGGGCAGAATACAGAATCCTATAAGAGAATGTCCATGTGATGTAAGTCACACAATTAAAATTTCCAAGCAGTGTGGTGTCTAAATAGTATAATATATATAACCGATTAAGTTACCTAGGCTATGCCTATATTCCTGATTAGATATAGGAAGGGTTAGTCCTACTTAAAGATATAGTTGTCTTTGTTATATATATTCACACATATAGTATATATGTACCAATAAAATTGCATTTCTTTAATCTTTTAAATTTTTTATCTTTCATAGTCAAATAAGTCTTCACCTTTGAATGAAGAACAAAACTTGGCCATCTGAAAGTGGATGATATTGACATACTGAGAAATTCCTTAAAAATGTGTTTTAAGGTCTTGGGATTCATAAATGTAAACAAATCTTTCTAAAAATGCTATTTGAGTGTGATAGATGATCAAGCTATGAAAAATAATATGTAATATCTGAATATCTATTAACACAATTTTAATTTTTGTGAACGAGTTTCAAAAATTTGCAAAGTTGACTCAAAATAAAAGATATGCACATTGCATTCCATTCCATTTATACAGAGTCCTGAAAGAGGCAAAGCTAGTCTATGGTGAAAAACTGTTTTGTTTCTTCTTTGGGAGAAAGGATTAGGCACAGGGAACAACAACAAAAAAACCCTTTTGCCTCAGGCAATGGGATGTGCGCCCTGTAAAGCCCAAGATTCCAAATTCATGACCTGGGGCTAGAGGGAAAAGCAAAATAAAACAAATAAGTAACAATGCTTTTTGAAAATGTTTGCAGAATTTTAATAAGAAAGCAGTTACAGAAGAGATACTTGAATTTGAATCTGAATATTCCAGTTATTAGACTAGTTCTTAACAGTTATGGAACATATCTGCAATAGATTGAAAAGAAGTATTTCAAGAGGCCAGAAGAGATAGCACTAAGGGGAATGGGAAGTGGCCAGTGTGAACATCATAGCAAAAACAAGATAACTACTCCAGTCCATTCAGCTACTAAGAGTTTTCAAAAAATACTGCAGTTCACACTACTCCCCTTTAGATGTGTTGCCTACATTTTGAGTTCTGGGGAAGCTTTGAGACCTGGGTTTTTACTTGGTGCCCCAAAGCTGATGATGGGGAAGAAATTTAAAACTAAGATTTACTAACACTATTAAGTGTGAAATAAACTCTCAAGAGTGACATCCAGCATATTTAATTTTCATATTGCCTTTTAATTTATTCACCAAAGGTCTTTCAATATTTCAGAGAAAATTACTAATATTTCTGAAATAACTAGTAAAATAATAGGGAAGTTGTGCAGTCTATACCTATCTTACATTTTAATTTATCAAAGTGGTTAGGAAATAGATTAATTATCAAAGGTATTTTTCTTTGGGGACAGATTTCTGTGCAAGTGTGGAAGAGTAACCAAAATTAATTCTGTATGAAAATGTTTTGGCAAATTTGCTAGAAATGACAAAGAAATATATGTGAAGAAACTTACAAAATTCTATATTATGTTAGTATAACCAAAGTTTAAATATAACTGGCAGTAGGGAAATGTATAAAATGTATAAATGCATAAATGTATAATTATATAAATGTATAAAAATGTATAGTATATGCACTTGTTCACATAAGGAAATTAAAAATTTTAAAATAATGATAATGATTTTGCTATATAAAGAAGAAACAAGATAATAAATTTTATATTGATAAAAAATCGAATGATAGTTACAGAAATTTTAAAGTCAATTTTTTCATCAGCTGTAAATATTAAATATATTAGACCAGTACACAGAAAAACTTGTGAATACACATATTTTAGTATATTGCAGCAGTATAAATAAGTGCAAGAGAATTAAAAGCAATCATCGGCTTCTAGCAAAGTTTCAGATATGAATAGTGCTGGACACAGCATCTCTGTCTCTAAGAACTTATTGTTCAAATATTAAAATAAATATTATTCGAGGAAACTCTCAATATTTAACATAAAATAAAATTAAATATTTTTTAATTTTGTAAGATATATATATACTCAAATATCTGACCAAACTTAAGAAGATATACATTATTATTGCTTCCTCTTTAATTAAAACAATTTGAATATGTTTATAGTATTCATTTTTAATTTGGGTCTTAGTCTTTGTAAACTTTTGCTTCAATGACAGTACAAGTATTTCCATATATAATACGTGACACACAACATCTGTAACATATATTACAATAATGTGCATACATCAATAACTATATGGAGCAGGAACTTTTAAACTTTCTGAAGGATATTCTTTAAACACAATATATGGCGTTTCTGGTGATCTCTTTGAGTTATGGCCGCAGTCTACTTCCTTCTACAGTCTAATAATGATATCTTAAAAAAAAAAGGAAGTTATATTGTAAAAATATCCAACATTGTGTTCAGATAGGATATACATACAGTCAAACATTACACACATTTTCTTGCTCATGTGGAACTGCAGTATAATTGCGAAATTATGACATTCATAGCAATTGAAAATATAAAAGCACAAATATATATAAATATAAATACAAAATATTCTCCATTTCTGTGTTTACTTAGCTGAACCAAGAAATATTTCTGGAATAACACTTCATGAATTATATTCTACATATGGATATAAAACTTCTCTATAAATAAATATGAATGTATTATAAAAATATTGTTTCAAACCAGAAAAATTTCCAGACTAACATTCACTCCATATCTGGGAATATATTTTTAAAAAACAAATAAATAAATAAATAAAAAGATGAACCTTGAACTGCTTGATATTGAAAGTGCTACTATGTTTTAATCAGGGAACTTTATATCATAAGCCAATTCCAGTGATAAGCAAGAGCTTTTTCCAGGAAACATATTAAATATTTAACACAAAAATAAATTAAATATTTATTTTTAGTTTCTTGAAACAAATTTATTTATTTAAGCAAGCTTTGGTAAATCTATTCAATGCATTTTACTGAAAAAATATTCACTCTATAGTATAATTTGTAAAATCAGAAAATTAATGTTTTTACTTGATTGTAGAGAAAATGCACCTTAACAGTTTTAGTAGTTTAATGCACTTCTATGATTAAAATGAGTATATTTTACATTTTAGTATTTAGAATGTGACTCGTTACAGAGCTTATTTGTTAAATTTTTGTGGCATATATTGAATTGTTTTTTTATAGTTGATAATGCAAAAAGATATGTCTTTTAAATTGTCCTATAACTTTCATAGTTGCTCATTTAAATGAGTCCCATTATAATGTTGTTTTATATTATATTACTTTGTATGATATTTATATCATTTACTTTAATTTAGAGGTCCTTCCAAAGTTAAAAAGCATATTTTTGAAGCTTTACTCTGAGATGGGTTATTTAGTCATTAAAATGGTGTTTATTTTTTAAAGAGTAAACTTTGATGATTGACAGTATTGAACAGAGTTCTACAAGTCTTCTGATATGTGGGGGCACTAGATTCAGAAGAGTATTTACCAACAGGTAAATATCATAAAAACTTGCTAAACAGTAAGTTCTTTAATTGATTTTCTTTTCCCCTTTGAGTTAAAACTTTTAAATGTATTATTCTCAACTTTAAATCATCCAAATTGCAAAAAAGAACATAAATGTGCTGTTCAACAAGATTTAGCAAACTTCCTATTAAAGTCCAGAGGGTAATGTTTTAGACTTTGCAGCCAGATGGTCTCAGTCACAACTACTCAACTCCACCATGGTGGCACCAAAGCAGTCATAAATAATGCATTAAGGAATAGGTGGCTGTGTTCCAACAAAATTTTATTTACAAAACAGGCAGCTGGCTATTGGGCGTGCCACTGTTTGCCAAAGTCTCTAGAGCAGAGCTTCTGGAAGTTTGGACTACAGAGCAGTGTTTACAACATCTCAGAGAGCTTCTCAGAAATGCAAATGATCAGACCCTATCCTGTACCTAAGAATCAGCACTTGAGGTCATGCATTCCAATGACTAGTGATATAACATGACTTCAACATCTGAAAAAATGACTGAAACACAAATTCCTAGATGCTGCTACAAAGATTTTGATTCATTCTGTATCAATGGTCCTGAAAATTACGTTTGTAACAAGTCCCAGGTAATTTCAATACATTTGGTCCTCTGTCACACTTTGAATAGAACTGTTTTAGAGAACATAAGTTTTTATGTCATGGGTCCTTATATTCTAAATAACACTTACATTTATTTTTAACTGCAAATAATTTCACTCATTCACTCATTCTCCCTTACAAAGCTAAATATCTAAATAGATCACTCCCAAGTGTCTCATCATTGGTCTCCTGTAATGCCCAACTCTGACCGGACGGTTATTCTGAATTGAGGACAGTAACAACTCTGAAGGCAAAAGAGAAGCGCCTGCCTTTTTCTTAACCCTTTTGTTCTTCCCTTAATCAAAAAAGTGATCATCACTCCTTAGCTTTTGGCTGTCCCCTGACTGAAGAAGTGATCACTATTCCTTTTTCCCCTAGAATTAAGCAATTTAGGAAGATCTTAATCTAGGTAACTCTATCTGTGAAAACAACTCTCTATGGAACATTTCTTTGCTTTCAGAGTAAAGATGTCATCCTTCTTTGCCATGAAAGATCCTTCTCTCTGATCTCGATGGCCCAGGCTCCCTTTGCCAGGCCTCTGATGTTTTCTTTTATGTGGAGAGTATCAACTCATATAATACTCTTGGCTTTTCTCTACCTCTTTATTCACTCTACTTCTTTCAAGTTTATTTATAGGTTTATATATATACACATACACATGTATAATACATATATGCCTATCATAAATATCTAGACATGTGTTATACATATCACATATATGTCATACATATATGCCTATGTACACATACATGTTATGTATGTATACACATGTGAATATATACGTACATCATACATGTTTGTCAAAAGTTGGATTAATCAGTTCACTATACCTATTTTTTTTTTTTTTTTGTGAGAGAGCTGTTTACAGAAAGCACACAATGTCATCTCTTCAGCAGAAATATACATCTTAAGGGGATGGCCCTGTCTGATGCATGTGTGTTTGTAGAGGAGGAAAGAACTAGAGGCTGCAGCTTGAGGAAGCAAATTCAATTTAGAGGAGATTGGGCTTTGACTTTGAGAAAGAGGCAAGGAGTCCATTTTCATGGAAAAAGATACCTATGAACTGATAGAGATTTCTCGTAAAGTCAAGTCAGACAGCTTTGGCTTCTGGATTTTGTGAGTAGGGCTGGCATGCTGAATTCAGAAATTAGTCAAATATTATATTGAATAATGATACTGGCTTTTGTAGTTGTACTGCAGTCTGAACAAAAAGATTTATCCTACAGACCATGTGCTATTTTGATTCTGTCACTTATGCTGATATTTTACCAAAATGAGTAGCGCTCTCTATAGCAGCAGTATCCCTACACAAGCAGACTCAGTGAATCAAAGATTCAAATATGATAAAAACAGTTCAAGTAACAGGTTTTAGACAAAAGGAATCAGAGGAATAAATGCTAATTTTAAATAATTTTAGCATATTCTATACATCATTGGTGAGGTCCCAGTTTTAAATTTAGGTCTACATTTTCTGTAATAGAGCAATTCTTCCAATTTCCATTTTCCATTCAGGATCAAGATCACAGTGTGAAGAAAGAAAGGCATGAATTTATGTAGCTTATGTGCAGATATATGAGTCACCACCTGAGTCTCAAGTTGCCTCTGTATTGGCTACTACCATGTGAAGTATGAATAGCTTTTATGGGACAGATTTGTTGTGGTTTTAAGATGTCTCTCTGGCAACATTTGAAAGTGTGTTCTAGAATCATAATTTTATCTAAAGTCGTAGAGCTCTGGTGACTGTGGGATGATTCTAAACTTGGTGGATATTCACAAGTATAATGATCTTTAGAGTGCTATGAATTCTGTGCTCTGTATAAAAGTGAAGTTCATGAGAGCTTTGGAATAAGAGCTTTCTGCATTTAAGCAATATATGAGGGCAGGATGAGGATTACGCTAAACGGTGAGAGACAGAACAGACTATATTCTGCTAAAAGACACTCCAACTCCAGCTCAGTTATGGCATCTGACTGAAACAGCAACATTAAATATGAAAACAAAAAATAATAAAACAATACAAATGAAAATAACTTTTCATACTTTAAACTCACAAAGAAATAAATCAGTTTTGATTTTAATGTTTGAATTCTGATATCATACACTTAAACTTCCAAGAGACTTTAATGTTTGTGTTTAATCTGTCCTTAGACATTATGTATAGGAGAAATTCTTATAAATTAGGGGCATTTTGGTCCATCCTGGTGGAGTAGTGCTTTGGCAAGCCATCTTTGGCTGGTGGAATCCATATACATCCCAAGGATCTGGGTTTGCCTGCTGGAACCGGTAGGGGAGGGTGGGGTGGGGTGGGAAGCCAAGATGAACAACTAAATTAGAAAAATAAAGGGTTTCTTCTTCTCTCTTTCTGCCAGCTTGCAGCAGTTCACCTTCATTCCTGCCTGCACCTTTCCTTAAAAAGAAAGGGACTTTTTGATATTTTTGGCATTTATGATACATTGGAAAATCTTTTGTTATGTCTTATAATTTGAATAGTATTATGTTATCTAATTATAATACAAGATTTTGTATGGTGCTGGGTTGAACAGTTGGACTAGTTTGGAAAGAAAAGTAGAACATAGGAAAAATATAGATTTGATTCAGAGGCCTTGAGATAGATTTAATTAATTCACTCTTCTATCATACTTCACCCTCTCATGGACCCAAAAGGCACAGCAAAAGTTATTGAAAAATTAGTCTTGCCAAGTTACAGATAAAGCTGTATCTACTTCTTTAAAATAGATAGCCACATATTTAGTTGACTATAGTCTTAAAAGTTA
The DNA here is from genome assembly GCA_004363575.1 of Solenodon paradoxus. Lineage (NCBI taxonomy): Eukaryota > Metazoa > Chordata > Mammalia > Eulipotyphla > Solenodontidae > Solenodon > Solenodon paradoxus. The sequence continues at coordinate 1,400,803 of RJWH01000035.1, forward strand.
AGACCAATGGATTAAGAGCTAGACATAGGTAATGTTCTTAGATAAACATTCTTCACTCTGATTTTGTTTTCCACATGAAATGACCTCTAATCGTATAGCACACTTGGTGTCTCTCTATTGCTTCACTTTATCCATATTTGTGGAAATGGAGAGGCTTATCTAATTAACAAGCTTGGAAAACAAAATCCTGATCTGCACTTCCGGCTCCAATTCTTCACTTGAGAGTTAGCTGTACCAAGGGGATGTGTGTTTTCTCCTTTCCACTTTTGCTTGTTGTTTCTGTAATACATTTCCTTTCCAATGGGGAAAGAACTCCATATGAAAATGTCACTCCATATGAAAAACAAACTAAGTGTGGGGTAAAACTTTTGTCTTAGAAAATCTCAAGGTTTTAAATGTACCTTTTTAAGAATATGTCTTACAGCACTACTTCAAAGGAGACACCATAGAAAACAAATCATCAAAGTGAAGACTGGTTGGAAATGAGCTAACTCAAACTGTCAGGATGATTCATATTTTTTATGTAAGTACAGCAGTACCAATCTTGCTTTGAATTGTTATCAACAATATTTATCTAACATTTCTTCATGCTAGCTTTATAAAATATAACTGACAGTATCTATATATTAAGTTTAAAGTATATGTCATAATGGTTTGAGATATATTTATATATATAATTTTAAATGATTATCACAATGCGATTAGTTAATACATTAATCACCTGCCTAATAGTTAAGATTATTTGTTGATTAAAATCTTTTGATCAAGAGTTTGCATCATTAACATGGATTATTTGATTTAGATTTTTCAAGAGTTGGTTGATTTGACTGATGATTCACTTTGTAACTAGTTTAGCATTTCTGAGTGAGATAAACAACTTGGAGCATTATTTAGTAATCTATGGGAGGAAAGGGAAACAATATCTTCTTTCAAACAAACAGATATTTTTATTTTTTTACAAAAAGATTTTCCATGAAATTGTATGAAGCATAGCTTCTCCATCTTATTTCAAATTAGTGTTGAAACTATTCACCAGCATATTGAAGTGATAGATTTGATTTTTCTGGACATGTGATTAAATGAGAAAGCAGATATAAAAACCAAAATAGTGGTTAACGTGTGATAAATTAAAGTCTACTCTAAAGTAAACACTTGTATTAAAAAGGTGAGATGCACAAAAAATATGAAATATCTATGTAGTTATGTTATCTTTCTATTTAATGTTCTTCATCTAAGAGGAATAAAGTAAGAGAGTTGAGAAAGTGACTCTTTTTACATTCTATATATTATATTTTAACATATTTATATATACAATCTACTATAAAGAGGCATAAATGTGCTCCTAAAAACTGTTTTGATTTGCATTACATGACTGAGAGAAACTATATATTTGTATTACATGATCGAGAGAAGCTATATTCAGACATATTTAAAATCCCAAATATAAATGTTCAGATAAATAAAAGATGGATTTAAAATGGAAGACAGAACTTCTGCCTTTAGAGTTGAATTTCATCATAAATTAAAAAAAAAACCCAGCATTTCACGGATGAGCTAGAACTTGAAATACCTTCTTTGTCACTTAATCATCCAACTGCAATATCTGTCATCTTAATAAAATAAGCCAACCGATCATTGATCTGGAACTATACCTGGCTAAGAAGCTAGCACAGGCTTCATTTACCTATAGTCATCCATGAGCATCCACTTCATCGTCAAGTCTTTAATGTCCAAATACACTAGCAATTGGAAAGACATTCAGAGGACAGTAATTATGCTATTTCTAAGAAGATATCACATTGATCACGCATACATATTACTACTATGCATAAACTGAATGTTTTTCTTTTGCAACACTAGCAATTCTTAAGATATTTATGTTTTTAGAAATTTGCTATATTATAGCTAGATATATTCTGTTCTGAGATTATTTGACTTTGGGTTTATAGCTTCTTATAGTTGCATATCAATTTATTCCTTAATAAAATGGAAAAATTGACCATTGTTTATGTAAATGTTTTAAACTTCATTTTCTTCTCTTCTATCTGTTTTTCTGTGGGTTTCTAATTGTAGTATGTTACATCTTTTTATCATATCCCATCTGATACTACTTATGCTTTCATTTTTTCCTAATATTTTGTACTTTGTTTCAGTTGGAAAACATATATTTATTTGCATTCTAATTAAATGATCTCTTCTGATTGATCTGCTGTTAATTCCAACCAATATATCTTTTTCAAGAATTATATTTTTCATTTGTAAAATATTTCTCTCTCTCTATATATATATTTAAAGGAAATGTGTAAGCAAGAATGAAGAATGAAGATGAGCAGAGACAGGAAGGGAGAGGAGGAGAAAGCACCTTATTCATTTAGTTATTTACCTTGATTTTTATTTAGTTGTTCTTGGTTTTCACCCCAGCCCTAGGTCTTGAACCCAGATCCTTGAGATATGTGGCCTGTGCCCTCAATTGATGGCAATTGACAAAACCACTACTTTATCAGGGTACACTGATTTCCCTATATATTCTTTAAAATGTTTATAATAATTGGTTTAATTTGGTTTTTTACTTTTTCAGTGAGTCTTTTTCAAATTGCTTCTGTTAACTCTTTATCTTAATTATTGATCAGTTTTTATTTACAGGTAATTGAAATCCAGAAGTTTGATCTGGAGTATAGCTTTCACTTTGTTTGTTTATATCCAGGATATTATATCATTTCTTTCTCAATGATGTTTGAGCTGGGTTGGAATTTCTATTATCCTCTGGATTCAACTTTAGGTAGGTTTTGACATCCATTCTCAAAAGATTGTGCAGATTGCACTATTTCCTTCATCTTTAAAGGATCTCTTTTATTGCTGTTACTTTTGTCAAAATTGGGGTGCAAATTGGAGTGATCATTACTGTGCTGGTGGGTCTTTCCCTTTTTTGACACCTCTTTGATTTTAAACCCTGGATGTAAGGATACACTTTCATTCAAATCCCTGTTGGTTTTCTGACCTTCCCATATAACCAGAAATGTGCATGAAAATTTTGTGTCTTGTTGTGCATACACGAAGAACATTTTCCTTACTGATATTCAGTCATGAAGGATTTATTGTTTTCATCACTCTGCTAGTCCAATAGAAAGTATGAATTTCATGTTGCTGGGTTTTTATTGTTTTTAACCAAAAAAAATAAAAAGCTTTTTCTTATTTTTTTATATTCTATCCATAATCTAATGTCTGACTTACCACAATTTTTTGATTAAAATAATGCAAGTCATTTCATAATGATATTTTTTTAATTTTCCCTTATTTGGCTCTTGTTCCTACTCAATTTTGTTTAATTTGTAATTTTCTGCCTAAATATAACTACTTCTTGTTTAGTCTGATAACTTTTCCTTCTACCCATGCAATAACTTTGTTGTGCTTTTGATTCTTTGCACTCAAAATCCCCTCATGTTTTATTTTATATCATTTTCTACATTTTTATTGCTTAAAAATAATAAGTCCATTTCTTTCTTCTATGAATTTTAATGCAAATCCTTATCTTCCATTTAATTTACTACTGAAATACATTGATCATGAAAGAATAACTTCAGTTTGAATTTCTTATACTGGACATAAATTATGAACTACTCATAATCTTTTGTTGGCATGACATCTTCCAAGGAAATGTTATTAGTAAAGAAGCATACTATATTACCATTTTTAATATATCATTTTTTCTTTTCTTTTGCATTTTATTCTGCATGACATTATTCAGTCAACTTGAGAACTCCAGCTTTATGGAGGACGTAACTAGAATTTTTAAAGCAAAACATAGTGTTCGATATTATGCTTCCAATGTCCCAGAAAGGTTTGCCACCCAACATTATAGAATTTAAAGCCACTTCTAAGAGGTGGTATCCCATAAGATCTCTATTGTATGTAATCCAAGTAAGAGGTTTATAATGTTTTTCTGTCATTTGTGGAATATATCTATACTGAATAGGTCATACATTTTTTTCTATTTAATGAGAAAAGATTATGTGATTTAAAAAAAACACAAAGGAGTCTGAAGCCCAATACTTCTTGACTCATAACTGAAGGAAATCATGAAGGGTAAGTAGTGGTTTTCTATAGTACTGGTTTTTTTTCTACTCATTTTCCACAGTGTTAGGTAGAAGAGTAAATACTAAAATCTATAGAAAGATATCCAGGCACCAGATGACACTGAAATTAGTGATATAAACTCCTAACTAGGTTAAGAAGAGGCCTGGTTTCTTAAAGTGACTGTACGGTCATTTCCAGCTGGGATAAGGTGATGAAAATGTGCTATCAACAGATGATACTTAGGTAATACAGTTGAAAGGTTCAAGACATTGTCTGTGTTAGTCTGTATAGAACTCCTGATGAGAAGATGAAATGAAAGAAATTGATAGACCATCATAGATCTAGGGCAGAATTAAAAGGGTTCAGTGATTGATTTCCACCTATTAAGTGCAAAAAAACAGATGGAACAGTCAACTGGTAAATTTTCAGTGAAAAAAGCAATCCAAATGCTTCACTGAAGATTTTTAAGGCTCATTGAAGATGGACACTCTAGAAATGTTAGGAAGAACAGAAAGAATTTATGAATACTAATATAATTTCAAAAGGACAAAATCGTCCTAAACTTTGCTTCCATATTTTGAAATAATACTAACAATTTGTCTGCTATATGGAGAATTGCATGTGTGAACTTTCAAGACTATACATATACTAGGTATTCACCTCATATGGTCTCTATGAGAAAGCAATCATAATGGAGTATGGAATCTAATTTTCTGGCAAAGTAACTAAAAGTGCACTAGCTTGAATCTTCACAGCATACAGTGATAACAATCGAAATATATTTATTACAGTTTCATAATTTCAGAAACTGTTTCCAATCCAGTTCCCACATGTACATATTCCTTACTCCTTAACAAGTTGGCAAAAAAAAAACCCCAAAACTCAACAAAACTATTCAACAAATATTGGTTGTGTTAATAAACTCTAGTCTAGAATGATTCATTGCCATCCCTTTCAGATATCTGTGTGAATAATGCTGTCCCAAGTCCTTATTAGAACTGAATTCATGAAAATGCTTCTGTCATAGTTTGAAAAAAATAATAATTTCTTTCAGCTTTCTATGGGGTATCTTTCTCCCTGAACACTGTACATTTTTCTCTTGTGGCATGTATTAATATACTACCCATATTTGTCACAGAGAGCCATTACATTGCATAGGACAGAAAAAGATGTAATACATGAAAATCAGAAGAGCTGTGAAAATGCAATAGGACATTTGGCTTAAAAACTATAAAATTCAATGTCATGTGAAAATTTTGCCAAATTATATCTTGTCATACTTGTAAAGAGTTCAGTTCTTTAAAGAACTGTAGAAAAACTTCATACTGTATTTATCTTTGTATTATTATTTTTTATCTTAGTTACATAATAAAAAGTTGAGGGAAACCTTTCTGTAGCTCAGACTATAATTGACATTTGTCTGTTTACTCTATTTTCTCATTAATGTTAGTGTAGACTGAGATATTATCACATTCTGTATTTCAATTGAACTAAAATAGATTTTTCTAAACATTGAATCATAAAAGGTTGAATCACATAAATGTTCTTAAAATACTAGTGAAAATTTAATTTGAAAAACTTATACAGGTACAGTGTAGTTTTGACTGTCTATTCGAAAAAAAGGAAATGATAAAATTTCTTATATTATATGAATTACATGCTAATTCTATTTGTTGCCTAATTATCTTCCTGAAACTAGACTTCAAAATAAAAACTAATACCACAGAACTTACTTTTATGATATAATTCAGGAATTTAACTTTATGCTTAGATTTTTAACTTTTAAACCAAAATCTGTATTTTTTTTCTCAATTTCATTCTGCCTTTTACATAGCATCTGATTACCAAGGGTACACTTGGAGTATAGATAAGGAATACTTTCACTTAAAGATACATTTATATTTTTCCTTATGTTTCGCCAGTGAATATTTGAATATACACAGAAGAAAAATATTATATACTCTAATGGATAAATTTAGATGACACTATTTCCACTTCTCAGTAAGTACAATTGTTATATTATTTATTATTAAGAATTATTAAAATGTTTATTACAGGTAAATAGAGTAGAAACAGTAGAACTTAAGTAATAAACCCTCACATCTTTGTAAAGATTTCTACTTTAATATCTTTTTTTAATTTACCTTTATTATCTTCCTGAGAGTATACTTTTAGTAGACAATGAAAAAACATCAGGGAGTGAAAACTTGATATTATCATTACATAGAAGACTTTTCTTATTATAAAAGTTCTCTAACTATTATCAGTGTTAAATGCTTTTAATTATGTATATGTCATTGAAAATTATATTAATACTTTAAAAGGGTTCAAAATTTCATTTGGGACTGGACACAGAAGGATGAATAATTAGTTGGTGACCCAGAGGGGACTTTTGTCTTGATAGAGATGGAGCAATTTAGCTCAAGAAATTGTATCAAAGTTAAAATCTATTATACAACATTCTAGGAATAAAATCTCTCACCAAAGTAGGAATGGAAAGAAATTTTCTTCTTCTGATAAACCATATCTGCAAAAAAGAAAAAAAATAAATCCTCAAGAAGGATTGAGGAAAGGAAGAAGAGGAGAGAAGAGAGGAGAGGAGAGAATAGGAGGGGAGGGGAGTGGAGAAGAATGGAGGGAGGATAGAAACTATCCACTTTCATCAAGACATAATAAAAATTTTCTCCCTGATTATGGGAACAAAACAAGATTGACCACTTTCATCAAGTTTAATCATTATCAAAACAAAAACAAAACAAAAAATGAGGATTAAAAATAAGGAAAAATGTTCTCTGCAGGTAATCCTGTTACTAAATTTCATGCTCCTTAAATTCACCTTTTCAACTATTCTATATTGACTAAACTATTTAAAGTTCTACATGAAACTAAAAGGTTTCTTCACAGCAAAATAAGTTATCATTAAATTAAAAAGATCCTACAGAGTGGGAGAAAATATTTGCACATCATAATTTCACAAAGGGTTAATTTCTAAAATACATAAAACCTTGCAAAACTGAACGACTACAAAACAAGCAATCTGATTAAAAATGGGCAAAGAATGTGAGGAGACACTTCTTAAAAGATGTGCAGATAGACAACAGACACATGAAAAGACTCACATCATCTCTTATTAGAAAAATGCAAATCAAAACCAAAATGAGATATAGCTCCACACTTGTGAGGACAACTATTATCCAAAGGACAAGGGATGACAAACACTAGGTGACTGTTACACACTGTTGATGGGAATGAAAACTGAAGGAGCCTTTATATAAAGCAGTATGGAGATTCTTTATAAGATTATAAATAGAAAATGTATATAATCCAATTTTAGACTTCTGGATACATAACCTACCAAATAAAAGCATTAATCCACAGATAAATGGACCCATGTTTATTACAGACATTTTTTTCACAATAGCCAAGAGCTGGAAATTACCTGTGTCCACTAAAAAAAAATAGGATAAAGATGATGTGGTTTATAGACACAATGAAATACAACTCAACCATAAAAATAGATGATATCTTGCCATTTGTGATGTGAATGGAACTAAAGGGTATTATGCTAAGTGAAATAAGTTAGCCAGAGAAATAAAAACACCCTATTATTTCATTCATATATTGACTAGATACCTTATAAATTAATTAAATAGATAAAGTAAACAGACTTTAATACTATAAAATTATTGGTTATTATAAAGGAAGGGAGGAATGGGGTAAGCAAATTGTATAAAAAGATGTCCATTATCAGGTGAAAGATAAAATTGAAATTTTTGTGTAATCATGTAGCATATACTTTGATATATAATGAAACATACCTGAAACCTATTATTACTTCAATATTATTTTAATAAAATAATTGCATATTTCTTAATAAAATTAAAACAAACTCTCTAAGACTGACTGTTTCCCACTATCTTTTATACTTTTTATTCCATTATACTTTTTAATATATTGCTTATCTTGTGCCTTCCCACAAGAATGTAAGCTCCGCAAGAAAGTTTTATTCATAGAGATGTTCCAAGGTTAACAGTGTTTGGAACATAATAGGCAATCATTAAATTGTTTTGAATGAACCAATAAAGTTAATATAATTTTATATCCACCAGATTGAATAAAATAGTCATGTGAAAAATAGTGATGTGAAATATGAAAAATAGTGTGAAGGCACAGAGCAAAAAGATTGCTCAACTCTTACTGTAAACACAACCAATTTTGATAACATTTTGGTATTAACCAACAAAGTAACATGCCTATGCCTGAGAGCAAAATAATTTTATCACTAACTATACACCCTTGGAAAATGCTGAGATATTATAGAAGGCCTATAAAATAACATTTGCTCAAGATTATTCATAATAACAAATATGAAACCCAAAACAATATTTACTAACAGTACAATAGGCAAGCATGCTCTGTGATATTCTAACAATGGAATACTACATCACAATGATAGAAAGGGCCATATGTTATCATACATTAAACTCACAATATAACATGCAGACAAATCATCTAGAATTAAAAATAGAGTTCAATATAATTTAATTTTTAGGGTTACACACGTGGGTAGTAAAAAGTGTGAAGAAATGCGAGGTGATGATTAACATTCAATTTAACATCCTGGAAACAGGGAGCAGGGCAGTAATTAGAAAGAATCTCCTGGGGTTCACCAATCATTTTCCTTTTTTCATCCTAAAAGAGGTTAGTCTCTGATTATCATGTTTATGAATAGTTCCTTGATAATCTTTCATATTTCTATTAAAGACATTTTGATTAAAAATTCTACTATATAATGCTCCATGAACTTTCACAAGATTCCCTTGTTTACCAGGCAAAAGAATGGTATTTACTGGAAGATTCTAAGAGTTCAAGGGATGGCCGACTGTGTAAAAGCAACTTTAGTTTCTGGATGACTGCTGCACAGATGTAGGGAATTCTGAGTACAGTAGCTCTCTTCTGTTGACTTATTTGGGAATGAAATGAGTGAAGATAAAACTGGGAGGATCATGCATTAAACTCATGGGTAATGACAGCTTCTTTCTGGCTTAGATGGTGGATACATGATTACATAGTTTGACATTCAGTAATTCTTCTCTAAAACCTATTTATTTTCATGCACTTATTTATAAGCATTTATATTTTTCAATAGTAATTAAAATGAATACATAGGATTTATCCATCTGTATGTATGCATATCAAATAAAATTTCTTAATTCTATACAATGTAGTTTTCAATTATCTATTATAGTTAGAATATTACTAAAATTAAGCAATGCTATTTATGAAGTACTTTGTGTAGTAGTCTGAGTTAAATTACAAGGCAGGTATAGAAGACCATTATGTATCAACAATTTTATCTTCCTATTATTAGAAGCTCTGTCTCCAATTTATATTTAGCTGTGAAATTATAGTTAAGAGGAAGGACATAGAATACCATGACTATTGCAGGTAGAGCATGGCTTTGTTTTATATAAAGAGAGCAACAAAATATTCCTTAAATTACATTGAAATACTCAATAGAAAAATAAGCTCATTCATTTTTAATAGTCTGCTCCTATAATCTTTTTGAAAATTACCATAGAAATATTAAAAGTTCTTAAAATATTTAAAGAAAATCGCACTTTTGTGTATTAAAGCTGTTATTTCTACCCTTTTGCCTTAGAGAAGTCAACTGTCTTTTTTTGTTATTTTTCTTTTGTTATCTTCTTTTTATTAGATCATTTAATACACCATAATATTGTTTGGCTTTTACTGGATATAAAAAAATACTATGTATCTATTTTTTGAATTTGTTCTTTCTCTGCTATCCAGGGAAAACAGGTTTATTTGTTTTGAAGAACGTTCCAATTGTAAGTGCAAATATTTGTGCTGAAATCACACCAGTACTAGTTCTGCGATTTTTCATCCAAAAATAGATTTTATCTTCAACCTTAGCTTTTTCATACATCATATATGATCACCAAAATAAAAATATTAAATTGAAACTTTCTCCTTGTTCGCTGAAAGATACTTAGTGATGTGATCCAAGCGCTTTGGAATCCACAGCGTTACATCGGAATATAGCGGACTGGTAGCTCATATCATAAAAGTGAACAGTGAGGGAATGGATATAGTAATTGCAGAGGCAGCCTCCGACTCTCCCACCCCAATTCTGCAAACACTCTCTATTTATCAAATTCACTTGTAGACATGGGATCTAGAATGAAATTTGCTGGGGTCAGACTTCTTGCACGGAGAACAAAGAAGAGAAGGGCAAGGAAAGGAAATAAATGAGACATAAACTTCAAACTGAAAAGTACTTTGGAGATTATCTATGTACATGTCTTTGTCAGGGTGGGGAAGTGTTTGTCTCCTTTCCTCCCTTCTTCCCTGCCAGCCTCCCACTCTCCCTCCCCGTCTCCCACTCTCTCTCCCCTTTCCTTCCTTGTTTTCCCTTCTCTCTCTTCCTTCTTTATTCTTCATATTAAAACATTTTGAATATCATCACCTTTATTTATACTATTTTAAGCTAAAGAAATCATTTCATATATCTCCCTTCAACAAATTCCATGGTTTAAAAAAGTCTTTTATTCTATTCTCTGGCATTTTCTTCATGTATTACAATTTATATTATGTCTTAAAATTATCTCGTTTCTTTTCACTTGTGCACTTCTTTTATAAATTCAATAAAAAATATGAGAAGGCACATACACAAATTATGGTTCTTTCTTGTTGTGAATATTTAAAACATGAGCATTAAGATTAAATATTATTGTAATGCCACTTTTCTCAGTTCAACTATATTTCCTGCATTCACACCTATACAAACAGTTTTGTTGAAGAGATGACATACTTCAGGAACAGGCATGGGACACTACCATGATAGAAAATTGCCCTCAGAAACTGTTTAGCTAGGTTTCTGTATTCCAATGATGACTTCCCAATTTTTAACACAGTTTTTCCTTTACTTCTGAGGCTCCCTTTTGGAGAGGGGTTTAAAGTCAGGGTTGGTTGTACGACACTGCAAGAAAATTGACTTTGACTTCACTTGTCTTACGGAAAACCATCAGGCTATCATGGTATGGCTCCTAGATGCAGTATCTACCAGATCTCTGATCTAAAGAAACTGGCATAATCAATATTTGTTATTTAAGACTTGAAGCTTGTGGTAATTTGGTATGGTAGTAATAGGAAAATAATGATCTTATTTTGTTCTGATGTCATCACATACCTAGATAAACTTTTTATATCAGTCCCCACAGAGTTAGTTCAAACTTTAAATCAATTTTATAGAATTCCAAAAGATTTGGCTCCTGTAATTTACTTAAATGTTCTGTTAATGGGTGTACAGGCTTGAAAAAATATTTTTCTCTAACAAATACAATTAAAATTTTTTGCATATATTATTTTTCAAATATGTAAAATGGTAATTCCAGATGGGATTTATAATTTTGTTAAGTATTCTCAATTAACTTTCATCTAGGTTTAATCAATTTACACTCTCAAGTGACAAACAGCTCTGCTTTTTTTCCTTTTAAACATGTGACCACATTTGGTTATAGATCTTCAGAATTGTTGCCCATCTTATTAATTAAAATAACTTTAATTTTTATTTCTTCAATTACTATTATAGTAGTTTTTTCATAAGAAACACTAAGTTCTTAGCCCATTTCATATAAAGATTATAATTTTATACATATAATATAAATTAGCTACTGTTCACTCAAATGAGCTCTACTTTTTTATTTTATTGTTGCCTTTTACTTTTTATAGTACTGCTTCATGAAGAAAATGTACTTTGTTATTGGTCTTTTATTTATTATTTCCAGGTATTATATTATACATCATTTTCTTTCTTAGATAATTAATTTTTTTCAAGAAGCATAAAAACAAATACCACATTACATGTAGTGATTATTAAATAATAGGATATATATATTAGAAATCATCAGAGAAGTATTATCTTTAAATTAAGGATACTTATTTTTACTAAAACCACAAATTAGATTTTACTTTGATTTTTTTCATAATTCTAATTATGATGCAGCAGTTTTGATTTTATGTTTCATTTTAATTTTGCTTTGTAATAACTTATACAGTCACTTAATTTCCTAGATAAAACATTTTTCTTAAAAAACAAAGAAACAAAAATACCCACACACATAATCTTATTTTTACCACAGAAGAAATACACTACTTTACTCTCTATGTTATGATTATACTTGTTTCCCCCAACATTTAAAATATACTTACTTGTCAGACAATATTTCTCCAATCATGGGCAAAGCTAGATCTATGCTTTTCATGAATTTTAATATTCTTTTTGTCTCCAAATATAAAGCACATGGTTTTTGGTTCACTTCATTTTCTTCACTCTAAAATTTTAGGTCATAAATTTCTCAGTCCACATCACTAAAATTATGAAGTATTTTTCAAAGTATTATTAAAATATTGTGACAACTCTTTAATCCTAAAGAAAATATTATGTTATTCTAAATCTTAAGGACATTAATATATAATTTATACATATACATGACAAGAGAAGTAGAAAGAAGAAAAAAAGGAAGAGAGAGAGAAAAGATGGTGGAAAGAGGGAGTGAGGAGGAAGAGGGAAAGAGGAAGGAAGGGGAAGGAAGAAAGGGAGGGATGGAGGAAGGGAAAAGAAAGGAGACAGAATGTTTTGCTTAGGTAAGTTGCCATTTGTTAAAATATTATCTCTCCTTACCCATCATATTATTCTGGTTCTGTTTTCTCACATTATAGTTTTTTAAATACAAATAAAATTTGTCTTCTGATTTTAAACCAGATACAAGCTCATATATCTTTTCACATAACATTTTTGTTTGTTTTGTTTTGCTGCTTACCCTTTTTTAGAATAAATGAGTCAGCAAAACAGCTGAAACCCTTGATTTCCTGCACCTTATAAACCAAGACTATACAAAACACAAACGTTCATACTAAACGAGTGAGTTACAGACAAAAATAAAAATATGGAGAATAAAGGATACAGGAGTAGAGTCTGAGTGAGAGCACTATCTTACAGGAGTAGTTAGGAGAGAATCTATGATAACGTGATTTTTAATCCACAAAGAAAGTGAATCATGAGCTACATCAATAACCAAAATAGCATCACAGACAAAGGAACTCTCACCATCTTCTCAGTATAAGGATAGTTCTAATCTTTTAAAGTAGACTGACTCAGAGGGCAAAAATATATCCTCTCTCTCAGCTATAAATTGGTAAAGGTTTTGGAGGTTTTGGCTCAGTAAAAACAGGAAGACAGAGATGGAAAGTACAGTGAACACCTAAGGTGAACTCAAGCCACAAAGAAAGAAGTAAAAGGAGAAAGATGACAAGATAAATTAAAGCAGGAGGAATATCAACAAGCAAATGAAGATGAGAAGCTAGGGAATAGAAAATTAGAAGTCAGGATTGACTTTTCAATTTTTTAAGCTATGTAGTCTACAGAAAAACAGACAAAAGAAAATCATATAGTGCCTTTGTGGAGAAAAGTGGAGTACCTCTGTGAGATAGCAAAGTTTTAAAGATCTATTTTGCAGAGAAGAAAAGCACCTTATAATTAACAAGTTCAAGTATTATAAATTGAATGCTTATTTTTGCAGTTATTAAGGTTGGTTTTTATAGGTTGGTTACTTACAAAACCATACACATTTTACTTTCTCCAAAATCCCTTCAAATGATCTTTTACTATTCTCTTTCTAATTACACTGCATCTTCATTGAATTTCTTATATTATTCCTTCTAAGATATTCTGCCAACTCATAACCAAAGTTCATTTGATCCTATCAACTAGAACTGTGTTTGCGACACTATAAAATACATTTCACACCAATATTTTATCCTTAAAACAACTTTGAGAGATATATAGAGTGCTTGCTATTTTTTTCCATATTTTTCAAATGCAAGAAATTTTGTATCTTTAGCACTGAATTACTAATACATTCTTTCCCTAAGTACATTTTCCAGTGCATGTTGTTGCCATTTTATGAGAGTATTTATTCTTATTTTAAGAATAGACACATTTAGAAGGCATAGAGATTATCAAATTTTCTTACTTTAATTCTAAATAAATGTTAAACTCTTTAATCTAACTAAGTTTTCATTTGTTTTAAACATGTTTTGTGTTTCTGTTACATTTTTTCTTTTTGCTTTGATTTTTCTCTTTCAGATGAGTCATTTCTACATTTTAAAAATTCAACTTATTTTGAGAACACAATTATCAGAAACTCCTATTCCATAATATGTGACATTAAAAGTCTCAAAAAGTTTGAAATGATATGAATTTTTATAACATATTTGTTTGCTACTTTGTCAATAAGTATATTTTAATATCAACAATAAAAACAAAAGAAAGCAAACATTATTTACCAAAGATAGTTTCGTTATAAATGAATATCCTTTTTAAAATTTCTGAGATGATAATTCTAGTAGCAATGCTATTACAAAAATGTTTTGATACATGTATTTTTACTTAAGGTGAATTCTGGCAAGTAGTTTACTTTTCTGCTGCAATTCATGAAAAATAGTTAATGCTTTTTTTGCAGACATTTGCAAGAAAATATTACTATGCCTGAACTTGCCCCAAATATATTAAACTTACTCAACAAAAATTATATGGAAAAATAGTTATAACCTTCTTGGGTTTTGCTTGCAGGAGATTCTGATATCTAAGCAGTGCTTATATAAATGTCGTAAAGGCTATCCCATATGTAAATGTGAATTTCTCAAAGGAGAAAATAGATATGCATGGATTTTGCCAAGAAGCATATTCTTCAAAGGTCATCATACTGTTCAAAACAGAAATGTCTCAGCTTCATATTCCCATTTCATTATGACAGCATTTTCTTACAATGTAACTTTATAAATGCAAAATTAAAAAATGACTTCTATCAACAAATTTTCTTTTAATATTTATGCAATATGTGATCATATTAAACAGTGCTTTTAGTATTCTTTATTTTGAAAATTATAAGTTCAATTATTTAAAACATAGATGGTAGAATTTTTTTTTACTGAGTTTTGGTTTCTGCATTTCAAATAGAGTATGGAGTTTCTATAGCTCAGTCTCAGCCTCTGTTTAAATTTGCAAATTATATAGCAATATCTAATAATAAATAGTCAAGATAATACATATAAATTATTTCAAAGTTTGGAAGCCTTTCTTATGAGTTTTCAAATCAATCTGATTCTTAATGTGCAGCAATAGTTTTCAACCTTGATATTCTTATACCTTTTGTGCCTTGTAGCTCTTTCTAGATGTCTCTCTCCAAGTTACTAAACTTCCCCATAAACTCTGACTTAGACATTTGTTGTTTCTTTTTCCACTCCTTCTCTCTTTATTCTCACTCTTCTTCCAGATCTTCTTGTTTGTCAATTTATATTTTCTTTGGAAATATTTATCAATCTCATTTTCTTTATCACACAGCCATCCATATTTCTTTAACTTCTGTCATTTGAATTCACAAACATTCAAAACTTTGGCAACTATCTCATTTAGCACATTAACAGAAAGAATAAAAATATAAGACACACACACACACACACACATCCTCAGCTACCAAAAAGATATTCCAACACTGAAATAGAGACAGAACAAAAGTCTGGGCATAATGACATCATACAGACTCTGGAGAATTTAGTTACATATTTTCTGACAGTAAACATACACATTTTGACATTGACATGTGTTTTCCTATATCCACATCATCCTGTTAAAAACATAATATATTTTTTACAGCAAATTCAATATCACATTTACTAAAAATTTCACAAGATTATTTACTTGAAGATTTCATCTGAACCAATCAATCCATGTTCACAAAACTTCAACACTGTTTCAGAGATCTACAGAAGTCCTAATGATAAAAAATATGCAAAGTGAATAAAAAGCAATTCCTTATGTCTCCAAATATATTCCCCAGTGCAAGAAAATCATCACATACAACTTGGTTTCATTTGAAATGATGATGCACAAAATGGTGAGACTATGTATATGTTTCATGAATTATTTTCAATTGCACAATAAAATGCAGATTATTATGGTTATAACTTCATGAAAACAGTATCCTATGGCATTGTAACCCTCAGCTTAGTTTGCAAGACTTGATTGGAATTTTCTTTTTAATAAATGTGTGCTTGTTAATAAAGTATTATTTCTCTTGCACAAATGCTATGCTACTATTTTCTGTTCAAAATATTTACACTTTGTCTTATTGATCTGAGCAGTATATTTTCTTTCACAAAAGAAAATAAATCATATTAAAATTTCTTTAAAAAAATCAAACATGGATTTGGAAATTACACCTCTAGACTTCTAGACTGTGAAGTTTTATAAAAGTAGCAATATGATCTGGTGAAAGAATTAAGCAGAGGACACCAGGGACCATCTTGGAAGAATCTCATGGAGAAGCCAGAAGCCAGCAAATTCAGTTCCTCTCTGGAGGCTTGTGGTTCTTGTACACTTCAGAAGTAACCCTAGTACAAGGCACAATTCTGGGAACAGAACAACCAGAGTAAAAAAACAGTAAACCAAAAATACACACAAATGCACACACACACATCTAGGGAGGTGCTTGATTCCTAACTGTAATAAGCATATACTTGACAAATATTTAAGATTTTTCAAAACATATTCACTATTTTTTTGATTAAGCATATATATTCATACATAGATATATATGCACATTTATATGATCACATTAGTCATATAACACCAAATGCTGTCTTTTATTATTAAGGATACTAAAGATTAATCCATTTTTTGAAAGGATAGGTACAGGCAGGATGAAAGTGAATAGACAGGGAGGCAAGAAGAGAGAGGAGGAAGAGGCATTTTATTTATTTTATTTAGTTGTTCATCTTTGTTATCCACTCCAACCTGGGGACAGAAACCTGTCCTGGGAGATTTTATACACACACACAAACTAACACTATACTTTGCCAGAGGTGGAGGGCATAACCACTAACCAATATTCCACCAGGACTGCCTAAAGCTGAATTAATTTTCCAATACAAAATAGATGCTCCCCTGATGGCTAGCAATGACCAGAAAGAAATCTGTGATTTAACAATTAGTTACCACAGGGAAGGAGAGCAATTGTCTCTGTCACGTAGTAATTTAGCATCATTTGCAGTACTTACCTTAATCAGTCATTGCAAGGGATTTGTTTCAGTGTTCAATTTTAGAACCCCTGTGAATTATGGAATAAGAGATGGTATACTAATAATCAGAAACAGAGGCTGTAATTTCAGAATCATCAAACCAGTTAATTTGAGAGTTCAAGAATGGTAAACTTCCCAAGTAGGCAAGGAAAAAACAGTCGAACTTACTGAGATCTGTTGCCTCTTTAGATTTGTTTATACTATTTAAAGATGGGCACTGGGATCTGAGATGAAGGAGAGTGAGGAAAAGATATAACACAATAGCATCTCAAACTTCAGGAAACATTTATTACTGCTTTGTTTTCACCTCTCAAATATCCTGAAAATTTATATTTTAGACAATCCTAGCCTGGAATCAAGACTAGATGGAGACTTTGGGTCCTTTGAATTATAGCTGAAGAATTAAGACTTGGGAAGTTATTGTCAAATCACCACATTCTACCTCATCAGCTTGGTCTCCATTCATATCAATTTTAATCAATTTCAATTTCCAATTATGACAATTACAAAATCAGGTCAGCCACTTCAGAAAGAGTGAACTCAAGAAGCATTGTGCTGTTAGGTTAACCCCTGTCAATGTGCAATAACAGAGTAATATATTTTGGAAGGCCACTTTCATAATAGTAATTATGATAGATATACAATAAACTATAAAGGTGATCCATATCCTCATGGTTTATTTTAGCTTTAACAAATTGTTACCTCTCCATGATGACTGAATGTGTAGTCCCTTGAGTTGAATGCTGCTGGAACATATTCAGTGTTGGTTTGTGCTGCTAGTAGGTTTGGAATTCATTCATTGATGACTGCCAAATTGCCTTATAAACAGAGTACATATTGTTTAGCTCAGACTTAAATTTCATCCCTGCCATCAGGACAATTTTGTTCATTAACCCAAAACAGAGGACTCTTTTTTTCATGTTCAAGGAAAGTGATGGCTGACATCTCAAGAATAGACTATCTCTTCCCGCTTATTAAATTTAAGGGAGGAGATAGAACTTTTCCCCCTCTCTTCTGAATTCTTTACTAAGATCCTTATAATAAAAAAAAGTAACAAAATAAAACAGAAGTATATTAACACATACACCTCATCCATATATGAGAGAGGTCCAGATGAACTCTGAGAGGCAGCTTAGAATTTGAGATTGATTACCATCTCAGTCAGAAAAGTGTGGGAGATATCTAGACCTCTTAGGGAGAGGAAATGATTATTAGACAAAATTTGAAAGATTAGGCTTTAGAAGAATAGAAGCATGGTAGTTTAGGAGAATGCTTGTCTGAGTATAGTGTTGACTTCTACTCTCTCCTGTGATGAGTCAGCTTTCCCTGGATAACAACTTGAGAGGAAGGAATTTATGAATGCATTTTATTTTGAGGTTTTGTCTTTAGGACAATAATTAGTTCAGGGAAAGATTCTCTCCACATTTGTCGTTTTCCAAGTTATCTGATGTTCAAAATAGTCAGTAGACCAAAGCAGCATATTTGGGGGTAGTATGTTTTGCTTTTTCTTTACAAAGGTCTTTGTCTTTTGAAGTCAATCTCAATTAATATTCAAGTAGGTCACAAATAATATTTTGCATTCATTTGCTGGTACCTATTTGCACATATTTTTGTAGATATCCTTATCTACAAATTTCTAATTTTGTTTTTCCTCCAAGTCCCTGACCACACAGCTCTAGAGTTAGCCACTGAGACAGTGCCCAATAAATCAATTGTTTTCTATGCTGCTACCTCTCTTTTCTGTAAAACAAAATAAAAAATAAAGTAAGAATAGCAACAACACATTTATTGCATTTAAAATTTTGCCAACTGGCAAGATTTCCTTTTATAACTGTTTCTCAGGATCATACCAAATATGGCGATAGTGGTAAACTAACACTTTCTAGGTGGTGGCAATGATTGTGAACTAATTCATGTTTTCATTGATTCAACTTAATGATCTTAATCCATAAGATCATAGATTAAAGTTGAAAAACAGGTAAAATATGTGACTCTTCTTTAAAGATTATAATGGACTTTATGCTTTCTATTATTACAGACACACTCTGAAAGATCAAAACTTTACTTTTTAACATTAGTGTATAAAGATTATTTTTGATGGTATTCATCTAATAAGTTACTAGACTCTTAAATATACAGATTTATAGCACCAAATAAAATTTAATGTTTATTTTACCTAAAATTTGTTTAATGAGCCCTAAAGGTATTTATTTCACAAGGGTGTGATTAACTAAGGCTAAATTACAATAAGTATATTATACTGAGTAAATATATAAGTATCTCATACCCACTTATGGATATGTTTAATTGTGTTTAATTTATGGAACACAATTGAATTTCTATAATTTTTTGTTAATAAAACAAATTAATTTTGTTGTCCTAGATGTATTTGTCTTTTTTATTCTGTGGACTGTTTTTTTTTGTTTACTCACTTTAAATAAGTAAATAAATTGTTTTTATTGTCAGTTTTAATGCCTTGCTAATTACCAAATCAAATGATGCAGCGAAACTTGTTTTAATGGAATAAATTGTGTGAATTAGCTCAACTATTATATAATAGTGACCTCTAAATATAAGTTTTAAAAATTGCAGGGGCAGAGAGGAAATTTTCCACTCTCTCTCTCTGGGTTCTTCTCAGGCTGGTCAAACAATCAAATTAATAACAGATTAGTAAGACAAAAGAACACATTTAATTACATCATATAGAGAAACTACATGGATGTAAATTCTAAAGTTAATTGGTCAAAATGAGGGTAATATATCTGAGTTAAGGAATGTGGTAGGGACCTGGAGTTTCAAGAAATAAGGAAAGGCACTCACAAGTGAGGAGAGAGTGACTCATATGACATATATTGAAGATCAGATGCTCTGTAGTTACATGTTTGACTTGTCATATAGTTGCCTTTCTATGACAGAAAGGTTATTTATGGTAAAATTCCTAATTCTGGATATTACCTCCAATCCTTCCTTGTTCTAAACAGTTAAGGAGTCGCAAAATTGTTGCTGAGCTTCCAGGGTCTTGACTGAGGTTAGCTCAAAATATTCCACATGCTGAAGTGACACAATATGGGAAGATCTATTCTGAATGTCTTGGGAAGGCCTATAAAGATCCTATAGAATGTGAATCCTTTAGTATGACATTCTTAATTCTGACTCCTTACTGATGTTTTAGAAGATGTTTATGAATTCACATGAACTAAACTAAACTTACCTAAGCTAAAAGAACTAAACTTCCCTCTGATGTTTGATCACCCTTAGATGAATTATCATGAGGGATGTTTTGGAACACTCGGAAAGCAGGGATGTATGACTGTTTGGTAGCTGTTTCACTAATAAATGTGTCTAAGTATGGCAAAATTGGACTGAGAATAATGGTTGCAAGTAAATACCTAAAAACCCAATGGATATTATTAATTCAATGGACTTTGGGTAGTGAAAATCTGGGGAAAATTTTACAAGTTTGAATTTTATTTGAAAACCCTCAGAAACAGTATGTAGAAGACATAAATGGATAAGCCTGTGCTGCTGAAGAATTTGTAAATCAACAGGTACAAAGGTCATAATGTAAGTTTAATATTGTTTTTTGTGGCATATTTGAAATGCACGGAATGCTGTTTATGTTAATTTGTTTTAAATCTTATCAATAAATAGGAAACATTTTGAAATCTTTTGAGTCTAGGTAACTAAAACAGTGCTGAGAGGTTGTTGAGAATCAAACCCTGGGTACATCCAAGCTTATTCAGACAAGAAAGCCAAGGTAGAAACGAAAGCCAAGCCTGGCCACCACAGGACACAGAGAATCAAACCTCAACCAATCAGGGCTCTGCTAAGTTTTCACCTAATTTTCATGTCATTGCCCTAAATGAAATGCAATGCATGCTTAACCCTAATTCACATATCTCACATGATCACCATGGATAGATGCTCTACCCCAGATCAGCAATTTGAAGCATAATTCAAGGTCTCTTAAGTCTGTATTTCTTGGGCTGCGACCCTAATAAAATCCCAGGTAAACACGTATATTTTGTTTGCTTCAATCACAGTTCAGAATGAGGATAATTTAACCAGAAATGTAATTCCTTTTAAAATAGAAAATGAATAAAGAACTAATGAGGAAGCAGTGTCATCATTTGTATTTTACTCTTGCTTCTTTTCTAAGAAACTAATGCAAAAAATTCCCTTAATAACTGACACAAAAAGATCCCCAAATTACTATATTTTATAAAGAGTGTATTGATTATTTAGCTTGAGGATTAAACCGAAAAAATGTCAGACAGATGACTTGGTGTAGAATGAGCTCATTACAGTTTTGGGTGGTTCTTTTACAACAAAGGGCCTTAAATAGATCTTATGGTTTGCACCAAAGTTACAGAAGAGGCTGTGTCCCCAATCAGTGGGTCTGAATATTATCTGGAGGTCAAGAGTGACAAGCTTAGGGTAGTTAAAATGTTGTTATGGCAGAGCCTCCAGATGGCAGGAAGACTGATAACTGTCACTCAAGTAGAGAAAAGCACTTTATTGTACAGGTACTGGTTCAGGGGCATTGCAAGCCAAAGCTGAGCGGTGGGGTTTTGGGGGAGCTACTTTTATATTCTGAGGCAAAGACCCACCTCCTAGGCTACGTGTGGGTGTGGTTTCCACAAGCAACTCTTATCAGTTATGTACAGCGCAGAGTAGAGATGTTTATGTGTCCTTGGACATAGCTACAGCCTCCATAGTACTGTGAGAAATTCCTGGCAGGCTGACTTTTACATCGGGGTCAGGGAAAAGATCTACTACATTAACATTAGAGAACATGAGGGAAGACTCAGAAAGGCTACTTCTCTGTAGCTGGCAGATAAGGTGAGAGGTGCCTGCTTATTCAAGTTGAAGGAGGCCAAAAGCTTCACCAAGTAACAATTAAAGAAATTATTGTCTATTCCTTTCCAAACAAGATTGCTAACAAACTTTATCACTATACAGGTGAAACTGGCAGCAAAACTGAGGTGGGATCATTAATAACTTAATGAAGGTGGACCCTTCAACTTCCTCATATCTTGCAAATAATATCTTCATAGCTTCTTTGCTAAAAAATTTGTGTCTGCTGAGATGATTTTTGGAGACCACAGGTCACTTTCCTCATGGTGAATCTCTGAAAAAACCTGTGTTTTTTCTTGCATCAAACTCCGCCTTTCATTGATTTTGTCTGTAAAAGGACATGAGGAAGCAAACATTTGCCTGTAACAAAGTCAACACATTCTTACATGGTTACTGCACAGAATTATGCCCATGACTTTCTGGCTTTTACCTTTGCCTGTTTATTCTAAACCACAGTGAACGGATTTCCAGGAATAATTTTACGTACACCGTAAATTTCTATTTCATCTAGTATTCAGCCATTTGACAACATTCTACTATGAATCCCCATATTCATAATGGTATAAAATAAAGGAATATAAAAACATGATAAGATCACCTTTTTAGATGTCTATTCAGATGCATATACTTCTGAATTATAGTCATTAGTATAGATGGCATAAAAAGTGGAGCATTAGATATTAAAATTTTATTTGACAATCCTGAGCGGGTCAAAGTTTCTGAACAGCATTCAAATCTCATTAAACAAATTGTACTTGGGACTTACCTTACCTTTACCAAATTAACATTTTTGAGCAGTCATGTATTTTTTTTCTTAATTTTCAAAAATTTAGATACTTCGCTAAATATTATTTGTTTTCCTGTTACCCATTACTTTTACAAACACATCTCATTTGAAAACAATGTCTTAGCAAAGAAAGTTACATGGTCAAAGGAAATGCAAGTGTCCCTTTAGGCAATCTATTTTGAATTTCATTTACATGCAATATATTGTTATACAACTAGCTGCAAGATGTATTCACACATTTCAAAGAAATTTCAGAAGAAAAAAGGACAAGGCAATATGCAAGTGTTGGAAAAGAGATGTTATTGATGTCACTATTTATTATTTTTCCATTCATTGGCACACACTATGCTCAAATAATATATGTTTGTAGTAACACTTAATGGTGGGGCTAGTGGGAAAAAGTCACAGAGGTAAATGGGAGTTATTGTTTTTCTTTTTATTGAAATATAATTGTTGTTTCTCATTCACTTCAATCTTTATGAATCATTTTTTATGGTAAATGGTTAGAAAGGCATTTGAACATTATGTTGCATTTCCAGATGCCAGCATTTTTCAAGGTAGTCAACAAGTCACCCAGACACATGTGTGGGTACAATTTGCAGTCAAAAATCTATTCTCATGCTGTTGCAGATTTATCATGATAAGATATCATGATGTTGAAAAAGAACTAAATTATTGTGAGACTGAAATTCCGCCTTTATAAAACAAAACATAAAGATTCAAAGATTACTTCATTTCCTATAGAGAATGTCTCCATGTAGTCTGTTTACCTCCATGATTTTATCAATAAAGTACTGGAGGTTCAATGTATTCCCAAATATTTTATAACATTACTCCAAGACTTTATCCCATAAAATACCCCTATAGCTTCTTTTCTCTTGTTTCTTTTTCTTAATACATTACAGATCTGTTTTATTCTCCCCCTCCTCTTTTCTCTTTTCTTAGACTTTTTAAAAATCTTCTACTGTTTCTTGCCACTATCTGCCCTCTATGGCTAGTTGTAGCTCTAAATTTTTAGATTTTAAAAAGATTAAAAAATAAAGCAGATTTTTAAGAATATTTATTCATAGATTACAGTCATTTATAACTTGTTATTCATGTGAATGAAATTTGCAAATCTCAAAATTTAAATATGTTATTGACTAAAGTCTCCAAGTGTTGCTCTTTGAAATCTGTCACACTCTCTTCCCACCGACTGCTTCTAGAAAGGCTGAATCAGGAAAATTACTAAATCAGATCCATTTCTGGTACTCCTCTGATAGCCAGTTTTGACTAAACAACACCTTAAAGACTGCATCATTTTCCCGCAAGGTAAGGTCCTTTTACAAACCTTCTCTCTCTGCCTAGTTCACTCAAGGTCAGTTTTATATTATTGTTAAATGGCTCCCCAGACTTATTTGACTCCCTCCTGATGATGTCTCACACAATATTCTTGCTTAATAAAATTTTGTGTGTTTAATCCCATCTTGGTATTATTAATTAATTGCCCAAGCTGAATTTGACCATAGCACATAACTCTTTCTCATATGCCACTATGGTTGTTTTATTTTTAGAAACATGTCTTTTCTCTTTTCCTTCCTTCTTCCCCTCTTCTGAGAGCCAAAGTGAGGTGAAAATAATATCCCTTCTGTCCGAAGCTGTTCTTATCTCAACTTTGAAAGAATGTGTGTCAATCAGACCTGTAAAGTATCAACTCAGTGACTTGCAGGCAATGGGAACTGACAAAGTTAATTCACCAACTGCTGGTAAATGATGCTGACCTTCACTTAGAATACAGAACCCAGCTCCTGGACTCCCCTTTCAAACTCCTGCTTACTTTAGCTCAGATAGACTACAGATTTGACTGAGATCTACCCTGTCTCCATTTACTCAGTCAATAACTCCTTCCCTTCTGCCAAGTCTTCTGTTAAGTTTTCTTTTAGCACAGTTGCAAAAGATCCAGAGGTTTCACAACAAACTCATCCTTAATCTCATCTGTGAAAATGTATCTGAGTCCTTTAACTAGCCTTATTTTAGCAGATAACATGTTAAGCATTGCAATAGAAGGTACTTAAAAAGACATTATGTTAAAAGGAGTTTTGCTTCTTATTCCCAGGGTGCTTACTAGAAAGCATCTTTCTCCAGTTTTCTCCAGGATCATGATTACTTTCCCGCTATAGTCACAATTTTGCAAACTCCTACAATATATAGAAGATAGTAGCACCCAGAACTCATCAGGTCTTCCTGGTATCTTCCTCTTTGGAAGTTTTGCAGACAAACTACCTGTAGTGAGCTACCAGACCTTATTAGTTTTTTTCTTAATACAGTATAGGAAGAATTTCTAGCAAATGCTATAAGGTAGATTTCCATGAAGTTCTTCTAATACAACTCTATAGCAACTTCTCTATTAGTGAGAAAACCATGATGCTGGTTTGTTATGGCTTTCTGGAATAAATCAAGTGGGCACACTTTTGGAAGTATTTTAGACAGATTTATTATGCACAGGCTCAGCAGGGTTCCTTCCCACACAAAGGCTGAGCACAGGCTTCCAGTTAGGGCACACTTATATAGGTTAGAGCAGCCTGGGAAGAGAGGGTTATAAATTAGGGGAGGGACTTTCAAGCACAGAAAGTTCTTTGTCTGCTAGCAACATTCCAGCAAGCTCAGGTCACAAGATGTTTTTATGGCTTTGCTTCAACCTGCTGGAAGTGGAGCAGGCCTTTTTCCTGCACAGGTTTCTCCAACAAGGTTAGGATCTCATCTCTAGCAGGAGGCCAATATCTATATTAGATGCTCTATCTCAATTGATGAGTAGCGATTGTTTCTTATATCTATTACAATTTTTATTTTATTTAGATTTCTCTATACCACCTATTAGTCAATAATTCCTACTCCAATTTGCCATTATAGTAAACAGTTTTTATACTAAACTCCCCTGTTAAAATTACTATATGACTTATCTTCATCAGGTAAGATAACAACCTATACTGACATATGTTAACAGAGACTACACAACCTGAAATCAAAAACTGGGTTTTACTCTTATCATTTCAAACTGGTAGGAGGGAAATTTTCTCAGTATTAGTTCTTATTTTCCCTCAACTATCCTGAACCTGCTGAATGTATATGCGGAAAATATTTCAAGCCCATAAATTCTGTCAAGTCATATTCCCAATCAAAGTCAGCCAATTCTGTAAAAAGATCTTGATAATAATATTTAAAAGAACATTCTAAGGTCACTTGCAGAAAATATTAAAGATGGCAACATAATTCATCTTTATGTATGCTTTAATAATCAAGGAATTAGAATATGAGAAAGATTATTTTTGATATATATTGTCATCTTGGTGTATTTCTTAAGTGTTTTATATAATAAAAAACATAATAGGCATTTAAATTTGATAATTTGCCTTTTTCTCCCTGAAAGATTATGGGAATATTTTATCAAGATGTTTTGACTTTCAATATTCAGATGACACAGAAGTAGTGCAATTCTTCCTTGATGATAGAAGTATGTAAAGAGTTTTGTGTAGAAAGCTAAAAGAAGATCCATATTTTCCCTATTGCTGATATAAATTTTTTTTGAGAAATACACTTAAAATGTATTTGATAAAGTGTCTATTAAGGTATTAGAAAGATTATTCCCTTGGAAGGCAGCAAGTTTATATTGAAATATCTCAAAGTAAATACCAATGAAAATATTTAAGAAAGTATCAATAAACAACACTGAGTCAAAAATGGTGCACCCTGGTGGAGTGGCTGTTGGGTGCAATTTGCATATATTCCAAGGTTCTGGGTTCATGTTTCAAGCCAGAGTGGACAACTAAGATGAACAGCTAATTAAAAAAATAAATAAAAATACTTCTTCCTCCTCTCTTCTTCCTGCCTGTCTGCCTCTTATTGCATTTATTCCTGCCTGAAACTGTTCTTTAAAAAAAAAAAAATAGAAAAGAAAAACACAAAGAAAGGATTTAATTACAAGAGTAATGATAGTTTAACAAAAACAGTCAAGTTGCTAGAAAACATAATACTGCTAAAAATGTTTGAGTACTACAATGTGCTTACATACAGTGCTTTATAATGATGCACAACTGAAACATCTATAATGTTATATAATACAATGTTCTTACAATAAGATAAAAATATATAAAAAATAAAAAAATATTTCTATACATTTTTAAATGAAGAAATTTAATTATGTTTATTTAAAATTTATTTATTCTTGACTTCCAATATCACATACAGAAACAGAAATATAAATATTATTCAAATTTTAATGAAAGCTAAATTCTCAGTGTAATGAAGCTAATCACAGACATAATAAAGACTTTGAAGCTCTTCTGATGATTTTGGCAAAATAATTAGTGATTTTTCTCATTAGTTTTGTCAATTATTTTATTTTTTGAGGCTATTTCATTTGCACATGTGGGATCAGTCTCCTTCCAAAATTTCAAGTAGTCTCTTTATCAAAATGTTTCAAGCATATTTTTTCCAATACATATTGCTCTCATATGTGGAACTAAAGGTTAAATCAAGGTCTGAGATTCTCTAGAGAAACTTATCATTAATACAAATAATAAAGATTACTTAGATATAGTCATCTCCAGAAGCTTACTTTTTATGAGAAACACCTAGCTTAAGGAAGAGCAAACATCTAGAGGCAAAATTTTATAACGTCAACTTCTTAAGTAAATATGCCCTTCTCTCTCCTTGATGGCCTGTACCCCTTACCCCATTCTTTAGCTCAGGTTACAAATCCTTGGTCTGTCTGCCCCATGTACATTAGAATTTATAGTAATATAAATTCTGCATTCATATGCAATTAAATTTAATCTTCTCTCTAATGTTAATCTCCTTGTTCTACCGGTCTAGCCCCAGAGGAATCTAAGAGGAATGGGGATAATTTTGTTTTACTCCTATATTGTAACCAAAGTAGAGCAAAAGTCTGGTGAGATAGGTTTATGCAAATAGTCATTGTTCAATTAAACCAATGAGAAATGTTGCTAAATTTGGTCAAGATATAAATCTTTGTGGAACAATTTCTTTTACTATTGATACTTTTCTCTCTAAATATGAACTTATCTATGAATTTGAACTTTTGAACCAATGAAAGCAGCCCCAGTTTACCTTCACATGATAAAATATTTCAATGTTTAGTACTATTTTATATTTGTATCTTCTACTAAAGGAGCTTCACCAAAATTTCCTGTTTTTATATGCTTTCTCTAAAAGTTATTTTCATTTTTTGTGATTGCAAAAATATGCAAGGTGAACATAAGGAATGCAAAATAATATGCAAACCAGTAATCTCTGAGCTGGACTTTTACCATCTCATCATGATTTCTTTTGTACTATTCAAAGACAGACACAATAGCTCATTATTTTTACAATGTGATCTAGAAATTCCATGCAAACATGAGCCATAATTTTTCCTAAAAAATATTTGACCAGAGATACAAGATGTTAGAATGCAGAGAAAAGTTTTATACTTCCAGTGGCCAGTGGGAATTCTACAAATGGTTCTAGATTAAACAAACAAACAAACAAGCAAAGCAAAAACAAAATAGATGAACATATTTATGTTTTCTCATAACAGACTTTATCTACAAGACTTTGCCAGAAAACTATGCAGAGAAAAAGAAACAAATTAGAAGCTGAAACTATTGTGGAAATGATCTTACAGGTTTTTTCTGCATTTTTGTTATAGACCAAATAGAATTTTAAATTATTATATCAGAGAAAAAACACCACTCATGGTTCTCATGAATAGAAAAATAAAACAGAAATTAAAAACCGTGGGTACAAAAATTCGGTTTTAGTGAAAAAATTGCATCATTGTTATAAAAGAAATTATGATCTTGATAAAACAATGCATTATTAAATAAAAAGATAAATGAATCACTGAATTCATCAAAATACTTTAATTATAGTATAGCTTTACAGAGACTGTCTTGCACTTACAAAATAAATATGGATAAATAAAAATAAGAGGAGACATAGTAGTAATTCATATCTCTTTCCCATAAATAGTACCTGCGATATTAATCTCCACATGTATTATTAAATATCATTTAATTTGTCTCATATTGTAAACACTTGCACATTTTCATGTAACCACTAAATATGCATGAGGTATGTCAAGTATGAGTATAGTTTGGAAAATCTTTCAAGTGTGTGCGTTTTTCAACTCTTTACCAACATTATTTTAAGTAAACATACTATTGCATTTTATACCACAAAGAAAAATAAGTATGACATGTTTGAAGAACTCTATCAGGTTAGCCATAATGCTATAACTATATTTATTTATTGAAGTGACATATCATTGGAATATTGTTGATGTTTAGGGTGTACATTATTGCAAATTAGCATCCGTGTCTACTATATTAAGCTTTAGATAAGCTACTTTATACTTAAAGTGACTCCCCAATGAATTCCTATGTTATTCTCATTTTTCACCATTGTAAATTAAATTGTTGCTAAAGATGGTCTTCTTCACCACTTTCCTTAGGATTAATCTTCAATTTTTCCTATATTGCTGTAAAGACAAGTACAATTCTTAGTAAATCTATTTTTTGAAGAATGGCAGATTTCCTTACACAATGTGTCAAGTATAAAAGAAGATAACCAAGAGACAATATTGAAAGAGGACCCAGGCCCCTGTCCGATCTGTAAAAGGCCAGTTCTAGAGAGGACAGGTTGCTGATGAAGGGAAACAGGCTTATTTTTGAAAGATGCCAAAGGTGGAAGGTGGAAACTCTTGTCTCAGATTCACTGTTAATTGGCCATTGAGATTAATATAGACAGAGAACACGTGCTTGTGGAAATATAAGGGGAGAAGTCAGGCCTTCACAGTTACCTGTAACCCATAAAGGGTGGCACCAGCAAGGGTCCAATTCCCCATCAGGCATTTTAAAGAGTCCTTTTTACCTCCATGAAGAAATTCTGAAGAAATCCAGTTTAATCCATTGTCTGGGTCTCTTTCAGATTTTAGCTGAACTGCACTTAAATTATGTTAGTGAAATTTCATAGATTTCCCAGTTCTGTTGGAGAAGCAGATTTATGTCACAATTTAATGGAACTGTTAGAATATCTCTTTAAAAATATGATTGTTTCCAAAGTTGTGAAAACTCCGCTGTTTGAAAAAGATAATCATCAGTGTGCATACACAGATGCAAAGCTGAATGTGACAATATTGTCCAAATACAAAATAT
Organism: Solenodon paradoxus; assembly: GCA_004363575.1. Taxonomy (NCBI): domain Eukaryota; kingdom Metazoa; phylum Chordata; class Mammalia; order Eulipotyphla; family Solenodontidae; genus Solenodon; species Solenodon paradoxus. Next base: position 1,430,875 of record RJWH01000035.1, read on the forward strand.
AGATAATATATTTTTCTGATAATTCAATATAGTCATAATCTAGGGTGTTTATCACTTACAGCATTGACATTTTGTCTTATGTTGGGCTATATAGTATGCTGAAATCAATATTTTTATCATAATAGGCAGCTGATACTTAGTTGCCATAATATAATGAGTGTTAGCAATTAGTCTAAATATTCAAAATCTCTTCACATTAGTCTCCTTGTAGTCTTTAATACCTTGAAGAAACATTCAGACTACTAAGTCTATGAAACTGGTTCTAAGCAATTTGTATATATTCTTGCAATAAATTTCCTTATAAGTTTTAGACCTATTTTAGATTTATTAGTTAACATATTTTGCTTTTGCCTTTTTATAAATGAGGAAAACTAGAACTTGAATCCAAATTTCATTGAGCAAATGTATTATTGTGCATGAATACAGAACTCAACAGCTGATCTAATAATCATGTTTTTGTTATTATAGATTAATTGCCGTTGTGAATAAAAACTTGGATTTCACAGAAACATACAAATAAAGGCAAAGTATTAGCATTTATTGAGCAGGCATTTCTAAAATATCGCTGTTTGTAAGTAAGTAGATTTTTTGAACAAACCAAAGTGTATGTCTGATGTATAGCTATAAACGTCCATTTCTTTGTATCTAAAAAAAATTTTCATTCTTACCACTAAGGTGTTAAGTAAACCAAATTTATTAATCATCTCTCCCAGATGCACTTTAGACTAGTAAACTTATTTTTATTTAATCTTCTCATAATGCTGCATATGTACTTACACATATTCTATTGTCTTGCTTTTTCTTTACCAATATGCTTTCTATTCTTTATGTGACTTCACATTTGTTCATAGGAGGCTTTAGTACAATAAGCTTGCTGTTTATGTTTTATTTTGACTTCTATTTACTTAGCATTCTTTATCATTTAAAATCCTTTTTGCACTTCCTTTGTGCTTTAAATGCACTGCAAGACTTGTTATCGTGCAAATTTTGAGTGATCTAATCTTTCAAGTATACAGCTAAACTCTTAATGGAGTGTCTGTGCTGCTATTTCTTCTTTTTATCATTTTCTTTTTATTTCATGCTTCCTGTTTATGTCAATTAATTGAGTAGTACTTTTCTTTCAAAATGTCCTTAGTTTAAACAGTTTTCTTCTGCTGATTTGTAATTTATACTTTCTACTTTTTAAAATGTGTTCATTGTAAGTATCATAGCCACCTTGCTTTACAGCCACTGAGCTAGAATTATCAACAAATTTCTTTTTCTTCTTAATTCCAGAAATACTTTAGAACAATTTCATATTCATTTAGCTATTTAACTCTTCACTCCATCAACTGTATGCAAAACATTGTATCATATATTTTGATTCATTATATTGGCCATGAAGGAATAAAAGTTTATTACAATTTTTAATAAAGCTGAATGTAGGAGTAAAAGGTAGGGTAAATGATTTATGAATCAGAATGTCACAAATTTTGTTAGTCTGAGTTCCAAACTTAAAGCTATTCAATAAAACCATGCATTTAACAAAATTGCAAGACACAATTGATACAGTGAAGATTAAAATAATAAGAAATAATAGTTTTAATGTTTTAACAGAATGGGGAGTATGCTTGTTGTCTTTTTTTTAAGTGCATTAAAAATATAAACAATACTGGCTTGTCTTATAGCTATAAAGCATCTTAAGAAGGCATGCCCTTTGGTTTATTGGTTGAACGTTCTAGATATTTTCCATGTTACATTCCAGGAACCTAGGTTCACATGCAGCGGCCAGTAGGAATAACCAGGATGAAAAACTAAATAAAAGAAATAAAACGCTAATTCTTCCTCTCTTCTTCTGCTTGCCTGTCTCTGTTCACCTTCATTCCTGCTTGCACCTTTCCTTTAAAAAAAATCTGGACAAAATTGTGATATAATTAATTAGGTGGTAGATAAAAAGGCATCAATGAATGAAATACTACTCTTCTTCTAGGAATTAAAATATAAAGTGAACAAAAATTCCAATTATTTTAAAACAGCAGCTCCCATACTTTTCTATTTGTTGCAATCACTTGAAGAGCTTTAAAAAATTATATATATAGATTACATCACTCACAATTTTGTTTCCAAATATCTGGAGACTCCAGTGAACAAAAACGTAATAAAATTTCGGAACTATTGTCTTAGGATTCATTAACCTGTCAACATCACTTTTGCTTTAATGTAGTTTTAGTTACAGTTTAAGATTATAACAAATAAGAAATAATTTATATTAATCAATATAAATAAATGGTGAATTTATGAAATATTAAGAATATCAAAAATATTAATATCTCACACAGTAGTTCCTATTTTTGGAATTATATACTGAAACAAAATAATATAATTTGATGAAGATATGTAATTATTTATATTGTTATTAATTTAAACATAAGAAAATAGCTATAGAGTTATTGATAATGTATGAAATATTATGTAAAAAATAATATATAAATTAAATGCATTAGATTATTGGGTATGCAATTCTAATTATTTGAGTGATGTTTATGTTTATGTTGATACTATTTTATTATGCTTTCTGATATTAAGATAGTGTAACCAAATGCTGACTCAAAACCTAATCTTACTTTTCTCATAAATTGACTGTGTAAATTGAAACATTTGTTTCTTTTAAATACCAACTTGCATTTTTCAGTTTGTTTCCTACAATTCATATGTCAAGGCAATCAGATTGTTTAACTTAAATTATTCTCCAATTTAGATTGTATTGATTATATACATAATGTAGTTTAACATGCTCCTTTATATAAATTTTCTACAAATTGATAGTTGGATCTGGAGATTTGTTCATATTTGGGTTTCATTTTATTGATAAAGGCAATTATGTTTACCTTTATAGTAAGCACACAATATCTTTTTTAAATCTTTTGATATGTTATTTCTTTTTTATGGGAAGTTCTATGAACTCATCGGTGGTTTCAAAAGAATGATGTACTACTTTCAATGTTAGTGTATCTCTGTTAATTTTAGATTTCTGAAGGTTACTCTCTAGTGTATTTTTTAGGAAAAACACTTGAGAAAAATATTCCATGGAGGAATGATTTTGAAAACTACCCTGTATATAAGATTATTAAAAATATTTTGGTTAAATTTATTGTTTGAAATACATTGTTTCATTTTTTTCTCTCATTAGCTTTGTTATTAAAATATTTGATCATAATCTTTACAAATGTGAGTCGTATTTCTCTTGCTTATATCTACTAAGATAACTTCTTTAAGTGTAACAATTTTTCTGCATCTCTTTATGCTTTTGGTAAATATTTTCTGGTTCACAATGTGATTGATCTTTAATTGTTGAGATTAAAAATATTAAAATTAATATCTGGCATGTCTTCTAGATTGTATTTTTATTAAAGGATTCCCTTTTCTCTGTTTTTTTCTCCTGGGATTCTTATTACCTGTATGCTATTATCTGCTTATTTTGACTACTTGCTACATTCCTAAACAAGTCCATGTTTTTATTATTTCTTGTGTTTACAAAGATGTTGAACATGTTTCTCAGTCTATGAGTATTACACACCACAGGCCCCACCAGAGTTCCAATGTCCTTTACCACCACCTGTTCCCTCTCTCTATTCCTCCCCCTTCTACCCTTATTGACAGCCATCATCTTGTGTCCTGTGGGTACTGCTGGGGTTTAACTGTTTGTTTCATTTCATTGTATTCTGCATATGAGTGAACTCATCCTGTATTTCTCTTTTTCTTTCTGACATTTCATTTAACACGACCCCCTCCAGTTTTTTCTGGATTGTTGCAAAGGACACAATTTCTGTCGTTTGTTTGTTTCAGTAGCTAAATAGAATTCCATTTAGTATATGTTCAACAGCTTCTTTATCCAGCCCTGTCTATGGGCATTTATTTAGACTGCTTTCAAGTCTTGGTTATTGTGAACTGTGCTCCTAAGAGGATAGGTAGGCAGATATCTAACTTGAGTAGAGATTTTGTACTCTCTGGGTATATGCCTAAGAGTGGGATTGATGGACAAAATGGTAGTTCCATATTTTTTTGAGGGATCCTCATAGTGTTTTCCAGTGAGACTGCACTAATTTGCAATCACAACACAATAATGGAAGGTTCCATTCAACTGTTGTTATTTCTAGACTTTTGAATATTGGCCATTCACTATCAGTGGTGTGAGGTGGTATCTCATTGTAGTTTTTATTTGCATTTATCTGATGATGAGTGACGTAGAACATTTTTTCATGTGTCTGACAATCATCTGTGTGCCTTATTTGGATAGGTGTATGCTCAGTTTTTCTGATGACTTTTTGAGTGGGCCATTTATTTATTTTATTTGTTGAGATATGAAAGCTCATTGTATATCTTGGAGATTAAGCTCTTATCTGATGTATGTTGTGATTATTTTCTTGAATTCAATGAATTGCCTTTTAGTGTTAATATTAGATTATTTTTGGTTGTGAGTAAGCTTTTTAGCTTGATATAGTCCCAAATATTTAGTTTAGTTGTATTTTGGTTAATTTTGCTGTCACTATTCTTTCCTAAAAATCTCTTTGAGCTTGAGGTCTTGGAAAATTTTCCCCATATTTTTTTCCAAGTATTTTATTGCTAGGGCATGATGTCCAGTTATTTGTCCATTTTGAATTAACTTTTTGTGCATGATGCTAATGAATAATGAAGTTTGATGTTTTTGCAGATGTCAATTCAGTTTCCTCAACACCACTTTCCTTCTTCCATTGGGCTCCTTTGCCAACGATCAACTGTCCATACAGGTGTGGTTTCATTTCTGGCTTTTTCATTTATTTCCACTAATCTGTGTGTCTATTTTTTTTTTAAACAGTGCCATATTGTTTTAATGATCATTGTTTCATAGTGTAATTTTGAAGTTGAGTAGTGTGATTCCACCACTGTTGCTTTTTCTTTTCAGAAGAACTTGGTTATTTGAGGTCTTCTGTGATTCCAAATAAATTTCAGTATTGTTCAATACATTTCCTTAAAATAATACCTGGAATTTTGATGGAGATTCATTAAATCTGTATATTGCTTTGGGTAGCATACCATTTTAATAAGGTAATTCAATCCATGGGCATGGAAAATTTTCCATCTCTTTGTGTCTTCTGTTGTTTTTATTAAGGTCTTATAGTTTTTTTTGTAGAGGTCTTTCACTTCCTTTATCAGGTTTATTCCCAGGTATTTGATTGCTTCTTTGAATGTTTGGGTGAATTGACTGGTGAAGCCTTCTAAACCAGGGTGCTGATTTGGGGGGTGTTTTGGATTACTTCTTCAATTTCTGTGTTTGTGGTTAATCTGTTCAAGCTATCCATGTCTTTCTGGTTCAGTTTTGTGAGATTTCAAGCTTCTAGAAATCTCTACAGTTCTTCATGGTTGATAAATTTGTAGGTATATAATGCTCATAATATTCTCTCATAAGCCTTTGTATTTCTCTGCTGTCAGTTGGATTCTCATCTCTTTCACTTCTGGTCCTTTTTATTAGGGTTTTCTCTCAGCTATTTTTTCTGTGAGTTTAATTATGTTTATATCAAAATTATTTATTTTTTCAAAAGACAGCTCTTGGTATCAATGATTTTTGGATGGTTCTTTTGTTTTCCATTTCATTTTTTCTGCTTTAATTTTTATTATTCCCTTCCTTCTACTGATCTTATTTTTTGCTATTTATTACTTTTTAAAAATGCTTTTAACTTTTATTATAACTTATTTCTAAAATTGCCTGCCTTTTTAGAAGTTCTATTTGTCTTAAGAAATTATTTGTTATGTTTGCTTTTGTGTTGCTTTTAATTTATTGTATATTTCTAAAATTATCTTTTTTTATATTTACTTTTTTCATTTTCTCACATCACTTTGCAGTAATTTAAATTTGAATTTAGGAGACACTTTTCCTGGTTTTTGTCTTCCTATTTCAGTTTACATTAAATATAGTTATAATTTTCATCTGTTTTATAATCATTTTATGTTTGTGTTCTTTGTAAAAGTGGTAATCTTTAAAAAATGTAAGTATGTATGATTTTTGGCTTAGAACATATTTGTCATTAATTGCTATATGAATTTATTTTTCAACTCATCTTAGACAAATGAAATCTTCAATTTTTTTGTGTATTTTATTGAATAATATATAGAGTAATCTTTTCCTAAGTATTTTTGAATATCTTAATTCTCCAAACTATCTGGAACTATTCTCACTTTGTCTTTTTGGTCTTTGTCTTCTCCATCATTATTCTTCACTGACTTAATGTTAGTGTGGAATGCTTTCCTAGAAGGAAGCCCTCATTGGCATATTTTGAGACATTCTTCAAACTAGGCATTTGACACTCATTGCTATTGAATACACTTCCTCTTGCAATTTTACCTTCTATTCTCAATATGACTGCCAAACTTTTCAATCACTATTGAATTCATTTATTGTGGAATATAAAATGCATATACATAGTCAATAGATTTATTAAAGCATCTTGACATAAGATATAAAAGTTTTTCAAATGAGTCTGATTAATATTTAGATGTCAATTTATAATTATACATACCTGAAACATATGCAATAATATGTTATAGTTATTCATCTGAATATAAATTTAAAACATTTTTCATATGAGTAGACAAGTGTGAAATCATCTATACATTAAATGAAGTAACAAGTTTACCAACTCTTAAATATATATTTCATGGTGCCCTTTATAAAACCCTCCCTCCTATTTTTCCCTAACAACCTGATTCTAAAAACACATTCATCTACTTTCTGTTCCTAAATATTTTCACAATAAGATATATATATATCATATATATGTGTGTATACATATATTTGTGTGCAAATATGAAACAATTGCTTTTTATTTTTTGAATTGCAATGAAATATGTGCACAGTGAGTTCTATCACCGACAATATTCAGACCAAGTCATCTAATACATTTCATTAACGCAAATGAAAATTCGATAGCTGTTAATCAATAACTCCCAGCCCTCCTTCCCTCCATTCCTGTCATCTACTACTCTATTTTCTGTGCATGAAAAGTGTACACAGGTTCACTTGTCTCCACATAATATACAATACTGTACATGCTTTTTCTTGTCTTTTATATAATAATCACTCCCACAGGTGTTTTAATCTGCATCTCCCTAGTAATCACCGTAAGATGACCACAATTTTTTCGTGAACCTGGTGGGCTTTCCCGTGTCTTTTATTGAGAAGTATTCATTCAGATCCTCTGCCCATTTTTTAACTGACTTTTTCATAGCTGAGTTTTATATGTTCTTTATCTATTTTGGATATTAATTCCTTGTTAGAATATGATGATGATATACATATATCTTCTACTCAGGGATATTTATTTTTTCATTTTGATGATAATTTTTTTTCACCATGCATTGGTCTTTCTGATGGACTTAGCTATATTTGTTGTTTTTTTAATTTTGTTTCCCTTGATGTTGGATCCAAATCCCGAAGAGCATATGATGTTCTGTAGTGGATTTTCATTTTTTTTTTTGCATGGAAATGTTCACTTTTTCCAGCATCACTTGGTGAATAGACTTTTCTCTCTAGCGAATGCTTTTGGTTCCTTTGTCATAAATTGTCAATATATGTTTTCTTTTTTGTGGATCTCAATTCTATTCCATTGGATTAGGTCTGTGCTTTCATCCAAATAACATGTTATGCTGACTAGTATTGCTTTTTAAAATAGTTTGTGTGAAGAAATGTAAAGCTTCCAATTTTGGTCTTTTCTATTAAAGTGGTCTTTCCTTTTTTGAGTTCTTGTAGTTTCAAATAAATGTCGTGATTCTTCATTTCACTTCTGCAAGAAATACCATTGGAATTTTGATAGGGATTGCTTTGAATCTATATTTTACTTTAAAAAGCTATTTTTATTAATATTAATTCTTCTAATTCATGGCAATGAATTATCTTTTTCTTTCTTTGATTTTCTATATTTTTTTAGCAATGTCTCAATTTGTTATATAGTTCTTTCATTTATTTGCTTAAATTTATTTCAAGTCATTCATTGTTTGTGATGTGATTACAAATGGGATTAGTTTCCTGATTTCTCTTTCTGATTGTTATTAAATACAGAAACACAATAGATTTTTGTGTAACGGTTTTGTAACCTGTCACCTTACTATATTCATTCATCATTTTAATAGCTTTTTAATGGAATATTTTGAATTTTCCATGTACACTATCATGAGATCTCCAAATAGAATTTTGCTACTTCCTTTCCATTTAGATAATTTTCCTACCTATTTTTTGTATAATTGCACTGACTTGCAATTTTATAAAAAATTGTGGTAAGAATGGAAATTCATGCTTTGCTAATTATACTAATTTGCAAATTATACTAATTTGTATATATTTAACCATCTTTGCATTCCTGAACAAATATCACTTAATCCTGTACAATTTCAATGTACTGTTGAATTAGGTTATGTTTTATTTTGTTGAGGATTTTGCATTTATATTCTTCAGAGATATTAACTTATTGGTTTATTTTTTGGTGATTCTGTTTAGTTTTAGACTCACAGTAATGCCATCATAAGATGTGTCTGAAAGTTTCCCTTCTTTCAGATTTTCTTAAGAATTTGAGGGGAGTAGGCATTAATACATTTTTTTGAAAAAATGGTGAAATTAAATAGCAAATTCATCCGGTCCTAGGGTTTTGCTTTTGGGAAAATTTCATTAGTTTCAATTTTCTTATTCATGATTGTTCTGCACAGATATTCTATTTCTTTTAATTGATTTAGAATGTTATGTTTCTAATCATGTGGCTGTTTCTTTTAGATCATTCAATTTGTTGACATACATATGCTCATAACACTAATGATTCTTTATATTTTTTTAATAACTGTTGTAGCTTCTCTTGTTATTGATTGATGTTTTATCTCATTTCTTTACTAATCTGGCTAACATATTGAAAATAATGTTCTCTTAAAATCTATATTTTAATTGCCATATTTATAAAATTAGAATGTCATTTCTGTTATAAATATACTGAGCTGCATACTAGGCAACATTTTGTGGCTTTATATATAGTATATAAAATGAAATCTTTTATAAAGCATAATAATATCATGAATATATACACACAAAATTAATTCTCTAGAAAGAAATAAAAATATCAAGGTTGTTTAGGTTCAAAATACTTTTGTCTAAAAAAATTGCCTATGTAAAATTATGGTCAACAGAGCAGTGGTAACTGTAAGATATCAGTATTGATTAATAAGAGTGAGTATTAAGTCTGACAATGCCAGACAGGAGTTTTAAAACTCAGACTTTATTTTGCAATTTTATAAAGCTTTAAGCTTTAAGAAGTAAAAAGGAGACTATGAGAAGAAAGTGCATATAAATACTAGATGTATAGGCAGAGACATCAAGACAAAATCAGACATTACTAGAGGGCAATGGAAAAACAAATTGTGCTTAATTCAACAAAATATCTCTGCCCACACTGCTATTAGATATTGTGCAGAGTATAAAGTTTCCCTAACCAATTAACTTAGTTCTTAAAAAATCATCCTAGCCTGGTAATTTTATAACATTTCTCAATTTTTCAGTTTTCACAGTTCCAAATTCTCATAATTCTAGCATAATGATACAGTATAGTATGAATCAACAGGGATAATAGAGATGAAAATCTTTTTTCTCTCTTATTTTCATTATCACTTAACTTTTAATTTTCATTCAATTTGTAATCCAATTACTTCCTTTTATTTATAATATAAACATACTAATACATAAATGAGAAACAAGTCAGCTGATTTCTCTTGGAGAATTAAAGTTCCTAACACACATAAACACACAATTATCCATTTTTAAACAAGATATATTAAATTATTGTCTAAAAACAAGCTCAAATAGGGATCTAGTATACATTTTTAGCCTAACAGAATAATAGAGCATAAATATCATACAGTTATTTGCAGTTGCACAGAGAAATATCTTGAATATTGTTCCTTTTTCAAATTGCAAGGTGTGAGATTTGTATATTGTAGTCTAGCTTTTCTTGTGTAGATAGAAATTATTCTGATTCATCATTTCTAATACAATTCGTTGACTGACAAGAATTAGCTTATAAATGAATCAATTCAATTTAAGATATTTACTTGCCATTATGCATCAAGCTGTGTTCTAAGATCTGTAGATAATCACAATTAAAACCTTTGACTGTAGTGCTATCTTGGAATTAATGTCATTATTTTCTAAAGGACAATATCAAATAGCTCAGCTAATGTCACATTTAGCAACTATTCAAAGCTTTAATTTTTTAATTTTGCTTGACGCCGTGAAAGAAGAAAAAATATCAAGCAAATTTTACCTATGTAAAAATATATTTCCAAATTTTAAGGTCTGGGATTAATTTCAGTAACACTCTTTTTTTTTTTTTTTTTCAGTTTTGGAAGTTATCATCAGGTATGGGTCTATGGAAGTATTGACAAGTCATTTGAGGACAGTGATTAAGCACCAATTATATAGAACAAAATATTGCTAAAAAAAATTTTAGCTTTATAGTATAATGTTCAGATACACTGATATATTTTGTGTATACTGTATTTAAATCTCAAATTTCAAGGTTACCATTATGTTTTGCATAGTTAATCCTGAATAGTTTAAATTTAACCAAGGAATAATTTTTATGTAAATGGTATTCTTTGTTCAAGCTATGACAAAAATGATCAATATTCACAATCAATATCAATGACAATATCTAGAGTTACAGAAAAAAAGTGCTTATTATTGAGAGCATTGAAGATCCATTGATTTATTCAATTTATAACATTATTGTAATAGATTACTTATAAAGAAAGATTGTAGGGAATTATTTAGGGTATGCTATATTTTTCATAACATGGATATATAACTAGCAATAAGTGCACAAATATATTCGAGTGCTCTTATTTGTTGAACATTAAATTATTTACTAATTTTTGAAATGATAACTTCTGCAATTAATGTTAGGTAGTTTTATTAATTATTTTGTATATACAAAGCAAACCAAAAATAACAAAGCAAAAATAAAATAATCTACATGACAATGTTAACTATCTAATTACAATCTAAACCTGTAAGAACATATTTTTCAAATTTAAATTTATTTTATGATATATGTTCCAATTCTTTGTTTTACACAGAAACAAAATTACGACATACCGTCTCACTTAGCTTTTGCTATTTTCTCTGAGTTTTCTCCATATTATAACCACACATTCACTTCAAAGATAATGTTCCATGTGTCGGATCCTCATCATCTCTCATTTAGAATGCAAAATACACTCCTTTTGTTGATTTATCCTTACATTACTCCCATTTATACTATATTTATTATCTTTCCATAGCAAAATTCTAGAACATAGAAAAGACTAAATATTTGTTAAAACATTTTATTGGATTTCTGTTCAGAATCAAGTTAAAAAATGGTCAATTATGGATTTAAATGATTATTACATCGTAACAGTCTACAACCTTGTTTTAGCACCTACCAAGTTCTCTTACACCATAGAATTTATTTTACCATTCTTAATATGTTTCTTTTTAACATATCTCCAAATTCTACTGATAACCATAATGTTTATTCATTCATCATTCTATATAGATACAATGAAAAGAAAGAACCAGAAAAAAATTTGAAAGTTCCTTATGGTAATAATTATTAGTATTTACTTACAGCATATATATATATATACATATATATATATACAATTATCCATTTTTATGCAAAGGTATATTAAATAATTGTCTAAAAATGAACCAAGAAACTCCCAAGTAGAATATTGTATAATTTGTTTAGCTAAATAGAACAATTATTATATAGTATCTGCTATTGCACAAACATCATAGATATGCACATGAAAAAAACACATATACAGCCATGTTAACTACAGTCATCAAGTTCCACATTCCATTCCTAGTATGCTTGTATCTGATAACCCAGTGTTTGGACGTTAGCACATTTTCACCAATTTCTTTTATTCCTCTTCCCTTCATCTGTTGCCTCTGGTAACCACAAAGCTGTAGCTTTACTAGAAAATATAAATACTATACTCCATTGATCAGTAAGTTATATTCATTATTTTAATCCAAAGTATTCTTAACAGCTCGAATTAGATAATGTGAAGAGAAGAAAGTCTCCAATAGAGAAAACATATTAAATAGGATAAGTATACAAAGCCACAACTATGAATAATCAGTTAAAAAATACCAAAGAAGAAAACCAGGAGAAGAGACTAACAAGAAATAATGTGATAGGGGTGAATATAAGATTGATATTAGCATTTCACAGATTAATTGACATGTTTTTTAAATGTTCTATGAAAAAATATATAATTAGAGTAATTTTAAAGTAAATAATTTTAAAAGAATAATATGATTAAACAACCATTTAAACAATTTTAAGAAAAACATGAGCTAACCTTATTTCAAAATTATGTGATATTAAAATGGATCACATTCATTTTTTTCTTCTATTCCAAATATCCGAGTTTTAAAAATGGTTTTTACTTCTTTTAGTATAGCTTTTTATTTTAGTGTGCTATCTACTTTGAATCAGATTCTATCTTTATCTTCAATGTTGAGAATTCTGGTGAATCACTGAGAGCAGTAACTCTACAGTCTTTTGACTCAGCATGCCTCAGAAACCTGACTCAACTCTCTATTGGTAACAGCTAAAAAAGACCATCTAAATGTTTGTTTTTTCAGCAATTAGTAAAGAAAAGAAAATCATCTGCTGATTGTGCAAAAATTCCCCAAACTGTTTGGTGACTCATAAATAAATCAAAAATATTAATTAAAGATACATAAACTTAGACCAATTCCCTACTTTGATTCTTCAAAAATTTTTCTGTGCTGAGACATTATTCCAAGATGGCAGATTACTATGATATTGAACACACCTCCCATCCCCCCACAGACACAAAAAAACCATATCTATTTAAAAACTATGACCTATAAAGAGATCAGGGACCACCATCTCCAAAAGAGAAGGAGCACGAGTCTTTCTAAAAGATAGAAGAAGCTTATCAACCTCAGTGTAAATGCAACCTTAGAGCAAGTCTATGGGGAAAACCACTTATACAAATCCAATTCCCAGGGTTGAAGGCCTTGCCCCTACAGGGTGTGCCCACACAGGCTGGGAAAAAAAAACTTGAGAGTTTGTACAACTTACTGTGGAAAATAGAAGGATTTGTTGTTGTTGTTGAAAGATTCGCAAAAAAATGAAGGCTAAAAAGCATGGGGAGCTGATAAAGCGTGCATAGACCTGACTGCTGGATATTCATTTGTTAAACTAAAGCATCAGCAAGAGAAAAAGAAAGAATAATAGTCTCCCTGTGAACCAAGAGACTACTGGGCATCCTCTCTCTAGGTCTTATGTCTTTTTGGCACTGTTAAGGACCATATTGCAATAAGGCCTTTAGGCAAAACGCCTGGTCCTGTCCACCTTTAACTCACTTGTGGTGCCAGATTGTTCTCACAGTTATAGTTCTCTAGGCTACCAGGGCAGCAATCACTCACATGGGATATAGAGAGGCAACTAGTTTGCAAGCCTGGCAAAGATAGAAGAGTGATTTCCTGAAAACAGTGTCACAGATTCTCTCAGGCTGGAACCTTGTAAAGACTCCAAAAAGCAGCAATTTTAGACACTTTTTTTGGGGCTACTATTAAATAGCTTTCTTATCTTCCTGTCACATGATAGAGTTTCCATTCCCAGGACCTAAGACTGATTGAATGAAACTCTCTACTGGCACAGTATGCCAGCTAAAGGACTGACAAACTTTCACAGGGGAAGCAAGCGTAGTTGTGACCAACTCCCTAAAATATAACTTGCTCTCACCAGTGACTTTTGTAGGGACTATGGCCACCTTGTAGCCTGGGTTGGCATAACCTGGTTCTCTCTCCTTTATATGATAAAGAAAACGTTTAATTTTCTTCCCTGAATCCGACTCTGAAAGCTGAACTTAAACCTCAATAAAGTATTGACTCTAGAACTCCAACCATTTTCACTGGTACAGAAATCACACAATAGAAAGCACTTTGGCCTAGCTCCCTAGGCCTATACTGTGCTACCTGAGATTCTAACAGAAGGTCATTACAGTTGGGCAGCAAAGAAAAATCATTTAGCCTAACTCAGAGAAATAAACACAGAATATTGAATAGAATGGAGCGACATAGAAATATACCACAGATGATGAGTTTTAACAAAACACCTGTTAAACACATGATGCAAGAGAATTTGCTAGTGGAACTACTGTAAAAAAAAGATTTAAGCACTGGAGTAAAAAAATGGAGGAAGACAAGGAAAATGACAATGAATGTAGGGAAAATATGAGACAGCTCCATATATAATTAATAGAGTTAAAAGACAAACAAATTGCCTTAAAAGACTTAATAGTGGAACTCAAGAGTAGATTGGAAGAAGACTTCAATCAAAATAGGACCATGGAATGCACACCAGCAGACCTACAAAAAGGAAAAAGAAAAGAAAATACAGTACATGAGATGTATAGGATAATACTAATAAGCACAGTTTTCTTATCATAGATGTCTCAGAAAAAAAAAAAAAAAAGAGAGAGGGAAAGGGAGAGAAAACTTATCTGAAGAAAAATAATAGCTCAGAATTTCCCTAAACTGAGGAAGAAAATAGACATCCAAATTCAGTAAGCTCAAAGAGTTTAAATAAACACAAATATAAAACAAGAAATATTATAAACAAAATGACAAAAATGAATGAATAAATAGCCTATTAAACACAGGTAGGAAAAAACAATGAGTTATATACAAGGGAGTGCCATAAGACTGTAAAGTTCTGTGCAGAAAGTCTTCAGGCCAGAGGAATAGCGTGATATAGTCAAAGTGCTGAAAGCAAAGAGTTTAAAACTAAGAAGACTTTGTCAATCTAGATTATCACCTATAATTTGAATGAAGAGATTTACAGACAACAAAAGTTAAATAAATTCATCACAACTAACCCAGTCTTATAAGATGCTAAGTAAATATATATGAAATGGAAAACACACACACACACACACATACACACACTTAGAGTTGTAAGACACCAAAAATATAAAATATGGGGATGAGGACAGTAAAAATGTAGACTATTAAAATGACTCTGAGACTAACTTATTTTTAAGTTATATATAGTTTATAGCCATAAAAGTGTATGTGTAAATCCAGGTAACCTCAAAGCATAAATCCATCAAAAGTCAAAGAAAATGAAAAGGGAACTTAATACAAGATAAAATCTTTCAGAACACAGGAAAGAATAAGAGAAGATCAAATGTACAACTACAGTCTGAAACAATACCTGAAAAACAAACAGCAAAATGGAAATAAACAATCAAATATCATTAATCAGCCTAAATATTAATAAATTGAACTCACCAATCAGAAGGAACAGACTGACCAAATTGGTTAAAAATAAAACCCAAATTTCTGCTGCACACAGGAAACCTAAGTTCCACAAGTAAAAATAGGCTAAAGTCAAAGATCAGAAGATAATTTTCTGCAATCAGATTATAACCTTAAAAAAAAAGCACTGACAGCAATAGTTACATCATATAAAATAGACTTCCACTAAAAATGATGGCAAAAGACAGACAGAGATGTTATATAATATTTAAGGAATTAATTTAGCAAGAAAATGTAGCAATAATAGTTATATATATATTTTCACATACATGAAATGGGAATATCAAAATCTATGAAGCTACAATAAACAGAACTAAAGAAAACCATTGGAGCAATAATAATATCAGTAGATTTTGACACCCCACTTACAACACTGGGCAGATCGAGGCAGAAAATTGACAAGATAATAACAATCTTCAAAGACAAATTAGAACAAACAGCTTTAATAGACAGTTATAGAATATTTCACCCAATGAATATGTTATGATTTCTTTAGTGATCATGGAACATTGCCACAGATAGACCACATTTGAGAAACAAGTATCAACAAATTTACAAACATTAAGTATTTTCTCCAAAGACAATGGCATAAAGCTAGAAATCCACCACAACAGGATTGTTGAAAAATTCCAGAGTATATGGATAAACAGCATGTCTCTGAAAGACTACTGGGAAAAAGAAAACATATATATATATATATATATATATATATATGATTGCAAAAATATTTTAAAAGATATCAGAATAGTTATGAGCTATCAGAAGTATGGATTGCACAAAAATATTTGCAAGTGGTAAGTTTATAGCAGTTGAAGCCTATGCCATGTAACAAGAAAAAATATTATAAAATCTAAGCCTATACCTAAAACAATGAGAAATAGAAGAACAATGGAAGTCAAATTTCATCTACTAGAAGGAAAAACATAAAAAAAACCCAGCAGAAATAAAATAGAAATCTTAAAGACAATTCTGAAGATGAATGAAATCAAAAGATAGCTCCCTGAAAAGTTTAAAAACAAAAACAAACAACATTTGGCTAAGCCCTCCAAGAAAAAAAATCAATCTCTAATAATTAGAATTGAAATTGAAGAGAAATAAAACATCTCAGAAATACAAAACATTATAACAGTCTATTATGAATAACTATTTGCCAATAATTTGGATAATTAAGGGAGTATGGACAAATTCTTAGAATCATACAGCCTACCAAACTGAATCTGAAGAAACAGAAAAGTGAAACTGACTGAACTCAATCAAGGAAATTGACAGTATAATCGAAATATCCCCCAAAATAAAAACTCAGGACAAGATGACTTTATTAATGAATGTTATTAAAATTTTGAGAATACCTAGTCTCAAAAATAGAAGAACATTGAATCCTTTCAGATACTTATATAAAGCTAATATTATCCATATCAAAACCACACAAGGACATGTCAAAAATAGAAAATTATAGACCGATATATCTAATTAAAGTAGATGACAAAATCTTCAACCAGATATTAGTTAACCAAATTCATCAATATGTCAAAAGGATGATCATCATGACAGAGTGAGATGCATTCTGGGGATGTAAGTGTGGTTCAACATACACAAATCTATTAATATAATATTCCACATTAACAAAAGTAAGAAAAAAAATCATATGGTCACAAGAGGCAGAGAAAACTTTTGATAAGATTAGCACCCATTAGTGACTGAAAACTCTCAATAAAATATGAATAGAGGGAACATATCTGAACATAATAAAGTCAATATATAATAAATCCACTGCTCAACATCATGCTCAGTGGAGAACACTGAAGCCTTTTCTTTAGGATCAGGAAAAAATCAAGGCTGCCCACGCTTACCACTGCTATTTAACATCATATTGGAAGTCTTAGCCAGAACAATTAGTGAAGGAGAAGAAAAAAAGGATCCTCATTAAAAAAAAAGTTATAACCATGTTTATTTGCAGATGACATGATAATATATATAGAAATCCTTAAGGATTCCACCAAAAACCTATTATAAATAATGAATACAGTAAAATGGCAGATATACAATTAACACAATGTATCTTGAATTTCCATATGCAATGGCATAGAAGAAAAAGAAATTAAGATAATCTCATGTATATAATGCAAGCAAAAATAAAAAAACACTTAGGGATAAATTTAATAAAGGAGGTGATCAACCTGTAGAATAATAATAAAAAAAATGTCAAAACAAACTAAAATACAAAGAGATGGAAAGGCATTCCAATATATTGGCTAGGAAAAACGTTTTAAATGGCCATCATGTGTAAAGAAATGCACAGATTTCATGAAATACCTTTCAAATTCCATGAAATTTTTCTAGGAAATAGAAAAAAACTGATTTTGTATGGAATCACAAAAAATCTCAAGTAACCAAAGATCTCATGAGAATAATAAATAAAAGTGGAAGCATCACACTCTTAATTTTTAAGTATACTACAAACCGATTGCAATCAGAAGGGAATGGTACTGAAATAAAAACTGATACAGATCTGTAGCATAGAATCTAACCCACAGAAATAAACCCACACATGTATGGTCAGTTCACTTACATTAGAGAAACCAAGACAATACATTGGAAAAAGGAAGCTTTTTTCAACAAAGGGAGTTAGAAAAGTTGGACAGTTACATACAAAAGAATGAAACTAAACACTGACATGTTACTCAAATATTAATTCAAAATGTATTAGAGACTTGGACTTAAGTTTGGAAAACATAACATATGTAGAAGAAAACATAGGAAACGTGCACCATGACATAAAAGAGATTTTGGGGGGGACTTGACTCCAGTGGAAAGGGAAACAAAAACACAAATAAACAAATAGGACTACATTAAACTATACACTTCTATATAGCAAAGGAAATCCTTCTCAAAATAATAAGACACCCTACTGAAAGAAGATAGGGCAGAAGGATGCATTCAAGCAAACCAGCAGAGATAAAAGAATGTAAAGAAATGAAAACAGCATTAGAGACCTATGGGATAATATCAAAATAAACATCATTCACATTATATGGATTGAGAAGGAAAAGAGAGAGAAAAGAGAGCACAAACTGTATTTAAAGAAATAATAGCTGAAAATTTCTCTCACCTGAAGAATGAAGCAAGCCTCCAAACCCAGGAAACTCAGAGTTCTTGAAAGAAATACAAGCAGACCTACAACTAGACGCATTGTCAACAAAATGTCAAAAATAGAGGATAAAGAATCTTAAAAACATCCAGAGAAAAATGAGTCACACACAAAGGAGTCCCTACAAGATTGTCAGTGATTTTCTCAATTAAAATTCTACAGGTCAGGAGGGAATGGCATGACATATTCAAAAGGTTGAAAGAAAAGTTTATTTTTCACCCAAGGATACGATGCATTGCAAGATTATCATTCAGTACTCAAGAAATGATTAAAAGCTTTTCCAATAAGCAAAAATTAAAAGAACTTATAACAAAACCAGCTCTAAAAAAAAAAAAAATAGCTAAAGTGTAAAGAAACCCCACTTAAAAGCAGTTCATTAGAGATATCTGTCTGTAATTTTCTTTCTTGGTGAAGACTATAGGCTTTTGGTATCAGTGTGATTTTGACCTCATGGAAAATATTTGGGAATGTTCCCTGTTCTTCAATATTTTGGAAGTATTTGAGAAGAATAGATATTGATTCTTCTCTGAAGGTTTAGTTTAACTCAATGGAAAAACCATCTGGTTGTGGGATTTTATTTTTAAGGAGAATTTTGGCTAACTCTTCAATTTCTTTTTTTGTGATTGTTCTGTCAGCCTTTTCAAGAACTTGGTGTATATTGTCTTATTTAAGATAAGGCTATGATATAGGTTTCATTATCCCCATTTTGTAGATGAGAAAACTGAAACTAAGAAATCTACCTAAGATTATAGGGCATACAAGTGTCAGAGTCAAGGTTCAAAATGTATTTTTTATTATCATATCCTATGTGCTTAATACTTTATCCTGTTTAGTTTTGTTGGTATTGATATTATTTTGTTAGGAAAGACAATATTCTCCAATCTTTATGAATTAAAGCAAAGTATGCCTTTCAAGTGAAAAATATATACTTTATTAGTTTCATTGCTTGGGTGAGAATAAATTTTGAATATGGCTATAAATAGGTCTAATTATGGTCTTCACATATGTGTTACTTTTGAATTATAGAATAATCTAATTTGTGTTTAGCTAGAACTATTTTTCAGAACACACAACTGTCTAATCTATCAGTACATAAATAGTAGCTATTTTTAACAATATAGGTGAGCTTTTTTTATAATCTTCAGTTGTAAAAACAATACAGCCAAAAATGAAAAGATTGATAATTTTGATTTAAAAAAAAAAAACAGACATGACATTCTGAAAACAAAGCATTATTATAAAATATGAAAGACAAGGTGTGTTTAAACATTATACCATTTCCTTAGAAATCCATGATAAGTTAAGAATGCATAATTAGGACCAACATTGCTTTTTTTCTATATAAATTAAACTCATGATAAATTATTAATAAAAATTAATTACAAAAAATTGGGGCAAATATCTAAGTAAACATGTCTCCAAAGAAGACATACTGATGACCAACAGGAACATGAAAAACTGTTCTTCATTTTGTTGTTAGGGAAGTGCAAGTCAAAGTAACCATGAGAGATCACCTCATATCAGTGAGAATGATTATTATTCCAAAGACTGGAATTAGTAAGCATTGCAGAGGATGTGGAAAAAAAGGGAATTCATACACAATAGGAGTGTAAAATAGTGCAGTATGGCGATCACTCAAAAAATTGAAAATGACAATCCCAATCCCATATGATTCTATTATTCCACTTCTGGGTGTTTATTAAAAAAAAATTCCTAAGCTCATTGCAGCATTATTTACAACAGCAAAGAAATGGAATCACTTTCTCTTTGTATGTATGTGTGTGTATGTGTTTTAATTTACTCTGGTATCTTAAATATTTAAACATCCATACAGTTCAGTGTCTACCACAAAAATTATTATTTTGATTAAAATAGATATGTTCATATGTCATGAATAAAGAAGAATGGATGTAGACACACAATGAACTGCTACACAGCCCAGTCCCCTATCTGAATGAATTCCTCCCATTTATGACATAGTTTGAGCTAGTTGTGATTATACTAATTGAAGGAAGTCAGAGAAAAAGTGACAAATACCAGATGTTTTCATTCATATGGACTATAAAGAAACAAAGACAAAACAAACCAACTGAGGAACAAACAAGAAAACAAAAAACACCCTTGGACATTGACAATAGAACTCAGGCTACTAGAGGGGAAGAGGTGGGGTTTGACCCTTGGTTAATAGGAGTCCAATGGAAATGATGGAGGACTATTAGAATTATGGTAATAGAAATGGTGTGTTACCATATATACTTGATGAAAAATTAACTCCATGTATATATTTATATTGTTCTGTATATCAAAGTTATATCAATTGAAAAAACAAACCCAGACTAAAAGCAACAAGAAATTCAGTTAGATTCTCCTATGACCTGATATTGGTGGAGCACATATTGGGATTTTCCTTTGTGAACTCTAGTAAAGATTCCTATTCTTAAGTAAATGTTTTCTTGATTATATTACACTCAGGTTATCTCTTGATCAATAACAGGTTAGAGTGTAATATTAATATAAACATATAAATTGGTAAAAGCAAAAACTAAAATATTGGAAGGATTTGTTGCTACAAATTTCCTAAAGTTTGATATTGTTTTATGATTTGTGTATAATTTGTGCTACACATGTCCAATTAATGACAACATGTTTCACTTTTTCTTGGGGCTGATTGCCTGTGAATTTGTCATTTTATTTATTGATGTTCATTTCATATTTTATTAAATTTAATCTTATTAGATGAGTGAAATATGAATGGTGAAGTTCTTCAAGACAATTATATTTGCTTCTATTAGATTTGAGCTTAGCAGGAAATAATTACATTATTTTATGTTGAACTTGAGTCCTTTTTTAGAAACTTGATTAAGTGAAGATGTTCAGTGTGAAAGTGCTTTAACTTACCAGCCTGTCATCATGTTAGAATCTTAGTGCTTAAAGAGGTAATGATTTTCAGGAACTTTTCTTACCTAATGTTTCCTTTCTCTTTATATGCATGTGTGTGTGTGTTTTAATTTACTCTGGTATCTTAAATATTTAAACATCAATACAGTTCAGTGTCTACCACAAAAATTATTATTTTGATTAAAATAGATATGTTCATATGTCATGAACTTAAATTTTGGCAGACATTCATTCAAATCAATCAAACCGAGAATGGAAAATTGTAAGAGCTGTGGGTTTTTCACCTGAAGAGTATGTCTTCAGATCACTGAAATATTCAATAACATAAAAAAATATATGGAGACCCTAAAGTACAAAAAATAAATATATTTTAAAATAAGCAAGAAAAATCTATTTTGCATCGAATAAGAACTCTTAAAAATGAAAAATAAGTGTTTTAATTTGAACATCGTTCTATTATCACTAGTGAAATATTTAAATTTTCAAAATTAAAAAAAAAATTTTGATAATACATATCAGGATTCAAACTGCTACGATTTGGCTAGTTATGATTCATTATATAATACATAGAGAAGTTATTTTTTACTTTAGTGTTAAAATTAGAATACTGTAATTAGCAGTTTTATATGGAATGCACTCTTTCTTTTAACGAGAAAAACTTTTCGTCAGGAGCCCAAGGGAATTATGAGGTCTTGCCAGTCAGCGAATAAACAGAATTTATTCCCTGAGAAAGCTATTAACCATCCTGTGTATGCATCCACTTGCTAATACTAATCATCCAGATATGTTTTCCAAGGTATAGGTTTGTTCTTAGGTTCTGGTTTTACAAGGGTCATAAAAATTCCTACCACCATTTGTGAGACTTAGCATCTCATTATGTATGACTTATCAACAATTCAGGCTAAGTTTTCAAACAGTATATCAAGAAATAACATGTGTGTGTATGTATGAAATGCAACTTACAGTCATAAGTTTCTATTCTCATAAATAAAACAAAAATAGAATGCCTAGAAATAGATATAAAAGCAAAACGATGCTAATAATTAGTAATTAAAGATGCAAAGTTGGAAAGGGAAATGAAGAAAAACAAAGATAGCAACATATAAAATAATGACTTTTCACATTTAAGGTAGTATTTCCAATATCTCATATTCACTAGTATATATTAAAAAGTCAATACTGTAAGAAATAATTATTCTCAATTATAACAAAACACTATTCTTTGCATAAGATGGGTAATAAAACCTAACATTTTAGAAAATCTATAGCTTTCTCCCCAAAATTGAATTTGTATGCATTTTTTATTTCTTGCACAATTTGAATGACTCAAATACTTGAGCAAAATTAGATCTCACAGGATTTATTTTTTTACATTGTATTGTCACTAAATGTGTAGCCAAAACAATAATAAAATTTGGAAAATACATAAAATTTCTTTTTATATTCATTAGTGATTGTCACAATGCAAATACCTGAAAAATTGAAAGAGAAGGGAAATATATGAGCTAAATTTACTCCATATACATCTGCAGAGTGAGAATCTAAGAAAATGTTAGAAAAATTTCACTGAGTTATTTTAAATAAAATTTGAGCCATTGCCACTTATATGATGAGAACAGTATGGATATCAAGTAAGGTCTAGAAAGATACGTGATAAATTTTTTTGCATTTTCTATGATCAAAAACAATGTTTTAAGTTCTGATTTCAAGAGGAAAATGGATAGTCCAGCTCTTACGAAAGTTCTTAAAAAAGAAGTCCAGATAGGATCAAGGTGTGCCAGTGTAAACTATCCACATAGAAAATGAACTACTTTGAAAAAAGATATCACATCAGAGCTTCAATATTTTTTTCAATAGGTTAGAAATTCTTTTATTTATTTATTGATAGTGACATTTATTATTTATTTAGTTCACAATGTCAAATTCCATTGAAGATACTGAAATAATCTACATTTCAACCACACCCTCTGCCACTGTTCCACTGTCTTAACCACCATACTTTCTCCTCATCCCCCTTACCTCCACAATCATTCCTGAGTCCTGTTATTTTTGTTGGAATTTGTATGCTCATTGGTTTCATTTCATTATATTCCAAATATGAGGGAAAACATCTGCATATATTTTTCTTTCTGACTGATCACACTCAAAATGACTTTTATTTTTTATTTCCAATTAATTTTATTGAAGGAACAGTGTATTATAATGTTAGACTTAAAGTATATATAATAATAAATCAATGTCTATATGACATTATAAATTCCCTGCTATTTTATCTTTTCCCTTTACTTAGAATTAATCCTTTTTGTCTAATTTGCCTTTTTATTCTTTTTGACCAAAAGTTTATTGTTGCTTGATTTATTTTTGATTTGCTTTATTTAGCTGATTCATTTGTTCAATATCTCTATACACTATATATGAGTGAAAACATATGCTATCTGTCTTTCCCCTTTTGGCTTAGTGAGATAAATCAGAAGTTAGAACATTGTCTTAAACAAGGCATTCCAAAAAGATTAAGGGGCAAGGATAAAAAGGCATAGAAATACGTGGCATGATCAATGATTTCATTATTATTGTTCTAATAAAGTAGAAAAAAGAAAAAGAATTTAGATAAAACAGAGAATTCTACTAGAAACGATTTAGTATAAAATAATTTTGACAATACGAAACAGAAAAATGTTTGAATCTTAATATGTCACATATTGATCACAGCTTATTATAGAATTAATGCCTTAGGAAAGTAAACAAATAGAAAATATCTAAAAGTATTCAAAATTAAAAGGAAGAAGGGAAATAAAGAAGAAAGGATATAGTGAAGGTAGAAATGGAAGGAAAGAGGAAAGCAGAATGAAGGAAGAAAGGAAGGGAGGGAGGGAGGAAGGAAGGAAAGAAGGAAGATAAAAAGGAGGGGAGGGATGGAGGGGTGATACTACACAGTGCAATACATGAAGAAATAGAAATAATTAGAATAAAGATAGGAATGTAAAACATTTCATTATTTGTAGATGAAATAGTAGTATACATTATACACATAAAATATCCACAAATAACCAGTAAATGTTTCTTGCATGACATTGAGTAAAAATCCATTAAAATTATTTGTATGTCAACAACAAAAATAACTGCCATTAAAAGTAAAAAACAGTTATCTCTACTACCTTCAAAAGAATCAAAAACCTAAAAATTAACCCTATAAAAATTATAGAAATAACTACACTGAGACCTACTAGTCTTCTAAGGGATATAGAGACTGAAAAAAAATTGAGAGACATTGGAAGATCCAAAATACTACGATAATAACTCTTATCAAAATATTAAGACTTGTCAAATGGATCAATGGACTTCTACAATATACAGGGTGTACGTGTGTGTGCATTGATACATTTTATGAGCATTTTGTAAAATATATTTAATGTTGCAAAATCTCTACGGAAGCCATGAAAATATTCAAGAACACTGTGTGAATACTTCAGATACCAATTTTTAAGACTTTCTAAAATAGCAATAATAAAAAATAGTATTGGCAAATATTATAAAGTCAAAGAAAATGGAATCTAAAAATAGTTTCATGTATATAGTAACATATTGTTTACAACAAAGACAGCACAGTATTTAGTGAGGAAATAATGGTCTTTTTAATAAGTGTTGCTAGGGGAATCAGAAAACAATAAGGATCAGACGATTCATGTTCTCATCACAATTTACACATAAAATAAATTTAATGAGTTACAGCTTTGTAGCTATATGATAAATCAACAAAATTCTAGTAGGAAAAACAGGGAAATATATTTGTAAGCAGAGTTTACTTAAATTCAATATAAGAAAAGTCTAATTACTAAATAATGAGTCATAAGTCATGAAAACTAACAATTTCCACTTTATTTTCCTTCAAGGCTGTTTTAGAAGAAAAAACCACTATGGATTATACATGCAAAAACTTATTAGAGAAAGCTGCCTTTTAGAAGAAATAAAAGAAAATCCTGGAGAAGCTCTTATACTAAGATACAGATTTGACCCAGAATTGAAATGGAAAGGAATGAGGGAAAGTCAAGTGTAAATTTTTGAGCATGCAATGTAATTCTAAAGAATGCTCAACTGCACTGTCAAGAATATTAAAGTTAAAGTCTGACATCATGGTAGCTCCACATCTTCTAGAAATGAACTTGCTTTAATATTCCTGTATACTCACTGCCTAGAAATTGTGACTTCACTGAAAATTAGCTAATATAGTTCACAGTATAGCAGCTGGAGTCTTCAGTCAATCATGGTTCATGTAATCATAGATCTGAAAGGACATTTTACTGACTTTCAAATATATGAAGAATAATAGTAGTAATATAAGTAGGTTATTGATAAATGATAGATAGATATTATATAGACATATGATTGATAGGTAGATGATAGATACAAATGTTCACAAAATTTTGGAAACATGGGAACCATAGACAACGTTTTTGGAGAAAAGTAGTTTTGAAAATAATAAAATAATAAATTCATTATCTTCAATTATAAAAAGGTATTTATTCTTCAGTAGATTAATAGGGTTAAACTGATTGCATAAAATTTAATCCCAAATTTAGACTGTCCTTAATTTTTTTATAAATAAGCCAGATGCTAAGGTTGTCTATGGAGAATAAGGAGGTAACAAACGTGGAGAGTTGAAGTGCAGTAGCTCAGAAGGTATTGCAGAGACATGATAATTTTGATAGAATAATGATACGTTAGAGACAGATTTAAAAAATAAAAAAAGGTCTGCTGAACTAAATAAGGAAGGGAACCTGATGCATATAATTTATAATAGAACTTGATCTATGACTGATGTGAAACTGCCAATTAACGGGGAAGGGATTAATCATTTGGAAGGCAATGGTGAGGATAGAAATGATTTCACTTCAGTTATCTATTTCAGAATAGAAAAGTTATCCCACATGTAGAGGAGTTAAGCAAATTTATTCATATCTCAATTTTATGGATCATCTAATACAGCTATGTTCTTGGCTGCCTTGGTTAATCTTCGTCGTCATTTAGCAGCTTAGTTGACATTGGAAGGAATAGATGTCTAACTAGAGTGGTTGATCTAAGGTGTTCCTGCAAGGATAGTTCATTCTTGTTCCACATGCTGCAAATCCCCAGTAAACTATCTTGGACGTCCTTACATGGTGAAAGAAGGGATGTCAGCAGCGCGAACAGAAAGCCTCAGAGAACAAGCACTGTTCAAATCTCTGTCAGTGTCACATTAATTTTTTAATATTATTTATTGAACCTGGTCAAGAAGGCCACAATCAATGTTAGAGAATGAAGAAAATATTAGAAATAAATATAAAGGAAGTAGAATAATGATAGCTAGTTTTCAAATATACACATACACATTACAGACACACACACAGTCTCTAATGCTATAGAATTTTTACATTTATCTCAAATATATATGCTGAAATCTAATCTAATGTGACAATACTGGGTGGTGGGGATATGATTTGATTATGAGAATGGAATCCTCTTTACAAAGTTAGCAGAGAGTTCCTTGTCATGTGAGAATATAATGAAAATATGGCAATCTTTAACTGGAAGATGGTGGTCACCAGAACCTGACCGTGTTGGTGCTGTGATCTTGGATGTCCAACTTCCAAACTGTGAAAAATACATTCCTGTAGTTTATAAGTCACCCTGTCTACAATACTTTGTAATGGCAACCTGGACACATTAAAACACAATCTGTAAGGGAATAATGTAATTTCAATCCCTACAGAAAAACACAGATGGATTAAAGGTTTAAGCTTAAAAGTGAACATTAATGTTTAGTCTGAAATAAAAAGATGCTGTAAGAAAAATATTCCTAAACAATTTAAATGGTTAAATGATTGATATTAAATTACATCAGAAATTTTCAAAATAGAAATAAAGGAACAGGAAAAATAAACAACAAACTTGTACACTATATTTAATGCATATAAAGTGTCAATGAGTTACATATTTTACATAATTTTTAAAATGTCACATAGAAAAGTGATCATTTCACCAAGGGGAAACTTGAATGGACACTTTAACAGTAATTATTAGACCATTTAAAATCACTATCTCAAATGCTTATCAGTTTTTACCTATCAGACTAGGAAAATGCATAAATTTGATATAATCCAAAATTTTGGTATATATTTGGAGTATAACATATGCTTCTCATATAGTGCTGTTTAGTAAAACCACACTGGGAAACATGGTGTTTATGAAACTTAAGATGCTATACCAGTGACTCAACAGTTACACTAAGGATTATTCTATAGTAAAATCTCCTGCATGTGCATCACAAGAAATATAATTTCTCCAAAAAGTATAAAGTCATTGAAATAAAACCATGTAATTACTTTAAAAATATATAATAATAAATTTTAAAAATCTGAATGTCCATCAATGGTAGTTGGCAAATTCAATTGCTATATTTATTCAATGTAAAAAAGTTTAAAAGCAAAAATAATCTGTAGCCATCCACATCCACACATATAACTCTCACAGTCAAAATTGTGAGAGAGAACAGAAAGAAAAAGAAAATCATAGTACATCATGAGTGTGGTTCCAATATGTAAATTTCAAAAGCAGAAAATACTAAACATATGTGATGTTTAGTAAAAGCATTAAAATCTTGAGTATAACAGTCTCATTACTCAGGATAGCATTTAGCTTCTTGTAAGAGGAGAAGCGTGTGATAAGGAAAAATGCAGGAGACTTCCACTAGAGTCTAATAAAATTCTCATGTAGAATGTTGGACTCATGAGTGTTTGACTACTTCATACAGGTATCTTATATAAGCTAAATATATGTGAAATATTTGTATTATAATGTAATTTAGAAACAAAATTCAGAATAGATAATGTATTTACAATTTATGAGAAATTTTATCTGCTCTTTAAAAGTTGGTATAATTATAAAGGAAGTAAAGTATAAAGCTTGAAAAATCAATAGACTTTTCTTGTATCAGATATGATTTTATTCTAATGAAGCTGTTAAATTTTGCTTATTTAATATTCTCATAGGATAGAATCAGCTATTTTGAAAATTCTGGAACTTACAAAATTTAGCTAGCATTGCTAAACTTATCTTTTCTCACATAAAAATGAGAGTATCGACAATAAATTTCACCCAAGTTAGTTTGGAGACAGAATCATGACAATGCAAATGTCCAGTACAGTGCATTGTGATATAATAAGTATTCAGTAGCTATGGTTATTAGTACTATTTATCACTACACATATTTATACTGAATGTCAGTTGGGATTATTAAATAATTTTAGTAGCTTAAGTTGAATATCATATAAATGCATAACAGATGGAGATTTAATTATCTTTTACAATTTATTCTATGTACTCTTTAATTAACATTCCTATAACCCTTGCAGTGTTTAGATAGGGCTCAAGGAAGTTTTGATGTTTCTTCACTAGGATATAAATGACATTTCTCTCAAAAACAGATACATTTATTAATAACTTCACTGTTTTGCTCCAGATTTACAATTTTATTTGGATTATCAAGTAATATTACTCGTAATAGAAACAGGTACTCTTCTAATTAAAAATTTATGCAGCTAATATTTCAAACTTAAACTAACATTCCCAGATGCATTTTTTAAATACTACTTCCTCCTATGATACTACAATCAACAGGACATTCAGAGATATAACATTAAAGATGAACAATTTGTTTCTTTTCTTAGAAGTGTTGCAGATATTTTAATCAAAAAAAAGCAATAAAGGTTGGTTTTCCAGGGAAAGAGAAGTTGCTGTTACTCAAACAAACTTGGCATTTTGTGGTTATTCCATGAGTGAACAACAGTTGTTTTCATAAAAATGGCAGAGACTGTGGGACATGTGGAGGCAGGTGGATGACTATTGGAGAATAAAGGTAGACTCTATTCTGTGTCAGTACTAGCTGTGACAGACAACTACAAAGTAAGTATCATTTTTATTTCTTGACTTAAAATATAAATTTTAAAATTTATATCTTCATTGCCTAGACAGCTCTACAGGGTGTTTTGCTACACAAACTGTTTCTTTATCCTTAGGCATATTCCTTTTGACTTTACAAAAAAATGCCTCATTTCCAAAATAGTGCCTATAATACATTTCATTGCAAAATATGAGATTTGAATCATACCTGAATATACTACAAACACTTTAAAATATACATATCCACAATAAGAATTCAAACTAAATGTGTCAAAAATCACAGGATTATTAAAACAAAAATATCTATCCTAGACCTGTTCCTACCACTTCAAATATTCTTCTTATAATGCATTCTCACAATTAATCCTGAGGATAGATATTTGGCAAGAAGTTTTCATAGGCTATGTTATGCATCCATGTTTTTAAATAGCTCATCCCACTACCAGAGTAAAAAACAAAACAAAACAAAAAGCCAAAACAAACAAAAAACATATTATACCATTTGCTAAAATTGCCGACAATCAGTTATATTTCTTGAAGGTCACTGGTGAAAATAAGAAAAACATCTCAAAGTTCCATATGACAGTCTACTTTTCAGAAAAAATAGCATTCTCTTTAGCATTTTAGGCACACTAGAATAGATTATGTACTCACATTATATTTCTAGTGATTAGGACAAGCAGACACTGCTTTTCTCCTCATCCTGCATATCAGTGCTTGTTTCAGAAGCTTAACAATAATAAGCCTCTATTTTGTATGTACTTTCAATCTCTGAGGGGCTACTTCAAGCTTCCTGATAATGCTTTCTCCTTCTGAGACAAAAATGTCAGCCTGCTCATCCTCTTATGAAAAGTGCTATTTTAGTGGAAGAAGAGGAAGATCAAGATGGGGGAGTTGCAGGTATTAAATTTAGAGAATGGTGAACACACTCATAAACTTCAATAGTTACTGAATTATATGAAAATAAGTATGCATTGAGATTATCGTGCTGATATCAGCTTGTATCTGCTTGCATCATATGCAATATTAGTATGATAATGTGGGAGACTGCTAGTAAGATGACAGCAGAAACTGGCAACAATGGACTCCAGATTCCTTTGAACACAATTTTTGTTGTCCAGAGGCAGATGCTGAAATGGAGTTTGGTATGCATGGATTCATCAGGAATGATGAAAAAAAAGGTGGAAAAACAGTTTACTCAGAATATAGGCCAGAAAAAAAAAATAACTCAAGCAACCTTACAGAAAGTTTGGGAGTATTGCCACAGGTAACCAGCCTTTAAGTCACATCATAATCAGTTGTTGGATAGTGTCTGCCCTAGGAGAAGATGAGGCAATTCCTAGATAATAAACCTGATGTTTTGTCTGGTGATATCTAGGGAAATAATTTCTCCTTTGAACCAGGATTAATTAACAGATTTCTGACCTCATCAGTATCTATTTCATGGATTAATTTATCATCTCTGTTCTCATCTGCTTATTCTAAATTTCTCCTCAACTCGGCTTTTAGCTTTGTTAATATCCATGATTTCTCTGGAGCTATGACAGAGACCTCCATCCCTAAGGGTTGTGGGACTATGCTCACTTTGTTCTTAGGTTGATGTTTATGAAATTATTCATCTATAGCCACAAGAGGGAAAGTTTGTACCAATAGGTGCTACAAGTTTATCATCAGGTACTACCCCTATTCCTTCCTGCATCCACTGTGCAACAGTAACTGCCCCATTTTAGGAGCTATAGAGACATTACCCTGCCGAGATACTGATTCCTATCCTTGCCACTGGTCCCTGGATAAAGTGATGTGAAGTGCCTGAGTGACAGCCATGATCTATATAGCTAAATAAGATTCATGCTGTGACCCTGGAGAAACCATAACCCCTCTGAGGGAGAGGAGATACGCCTCTCAGAATATGTGGTTTTGGGATCAGGGAACCAAAACACCCCAGTGAGTTACTGAGAATGATGGTGAATAGAGGTGAATTGAGGTCCATCTTTAGTTATCACACTTATGAAGTCTTCCTTTTGGGAATACAATAACACATAGAGATCTTTAAATAAGTTTGTACATGATATCCTGGAAAACAGTGTTTCAATGTCATATACCAATGTCTCAGAGAAAGTACTTTAAGCTCTACAAATTATGAGCAAAACAGGATACTCTATGATTATAGATCACATCACCTAAAGATTTTTTTGGATGGTAGTCATTACACAAAAATATTAACCAAAAAACTCAAGATTCAAGTTATCTGTATTCGGACTTTATGAAATGTGGCTGACCTAGACTTCATCTTTTGTTTACAGCTAAATAATATTCTATTGAGCATGTGTACTGTTATCTTTATCTTTATTCATTGATGGGCATTTGTTAGTTCTTGTCTTGACTATTATGAATCATGCTGCTATAACATATACATATATACACACATACGTAATTTGAAATTATTTTGTTAATATTCTTCAGATAACTGTGTAAAAATTAAATTGCTGTAGCATATGGCAGTTCTATTTTTAATTTTTTGAGAACTATTCATACAAATTTCTGTAAATGTTTCACTAATTTAAATGTCTTTTCCTCTACACTCTCACTAAGTCAGATGTTTCAAGTCTTTTGAAATAGATCATTCTCACAGGTATAAGGTAATATCTAATTGTGGTTCTTGTTTGTATTTTTCTAATAAGTGATGCTGGGCAGCATCTTTTAACAGTATGCCTATTGACCATTTGTATGTTTCCTCACCTTTTGTGACAACTCAGATGTCACTGGAAGTGATAATGCTAAGCAAGATAAGTCATAAAGAGAAAAACACACTGGACGGTCTGATTCACATGAAAAAAGTAAACAAAATAATACAACACAATAAAAATACTGGTAGACTTCAAAATCAAAACAATAGTTACCAAGGAGAAAGAGGGCTGAGGGAAAGAGAGGGAGTTGCAGGTAGAGGGGGTTGAAAAGAGAAAATTAAGAAGATAGGTCAAAATAACAGATATAGAATGATAAATAAGGAGGTAAATAGGGAAAACTTATACTAGTAGAAAAGAAATATGGAAGATAAAGTTTAGCAAATATTAAATCAGAGATCTAGCAAGAAAGAAAAGAGGAAATGGATAAAGTAAATATTTTAAGAGAGTATCTACTAATTTTCCAAAGCATTTACAAGTCATCAACTCAGTTTTAAGATGTTCAAATGGTCCAAAATATGATAATTACAAAGAAAATCACAATGAAACACATCAAAATTAAATTTTAGAAATCCAAAGAAAAGGAAAGAAAATCATAAATGAGAAGGAAAAATAGATAATAAAATTATTATCATTATTTGCTACTAAAACAATAGCAAAATATAGGCAAATATCAGATTTCTCATAACAAGTGAAGTCAGAAGTGAACAGAGTTCAATATGTTGAATAAATAAAACATGAGAATAGTATGCATAGAGAATTCAGATTAGATAAAATATTTTCTGGCAACCTAAAAGAAAGAAGACACTAATAGCAGATTTAAGCTGAAGGTCATTCTAAAGGCATATTCCAAGTTCAAGTAGAAAGAACTATTTTCAGATGAAATATTAGTGATAAGATACATGAAAAAAGTAAATATGGCAAACATGCAGAATGAATGAAGTAAATATTGATTCCACAAAACAATAATAAATAATATTCTTTGGGATTAAATACTTTATTTTAATAAATCAAATTGCATGAGATAGCATTTTTGAGAGACACAGAGTCAATAAATATATATGAATATGCAATAGGTAGGATATATAAGATAGTGTGTGTGTGTGTGTGTGTGTGTGTGTGTGTGTGTGTATGTAGGGATTTATTATACGAATTAGTTCACATTGCACGAAGGCTGAGAAGTGCCATGATCTGTTATCTATATTTAAGCTGAAGATAACTACTCAATATTTTTTAAAAGGAAAATTATTAATAATGAGAATTTTATTCAAATGTACCTTGGAATTATAACATAACTCTTCAAATTAAGAATGACATTTATTTCATGTCCATGATCATGGTTACTATTCAGTTTTAAACTGGAAATTTGGAGCTCAGAGAGGCCATAGAAAAAAGCTGAAGAATAAAAGGTAAGAAAAAAAATACTCTTGCTTTTCTCAAATTTATTATTGCCACATAAACCTGGAAAAAACCTGCAAAAATAATAGTGTTACTAGAATTCATTTCACTAGGCAAAGTAAGAATTTAGCAAGGTAGTCAGAGACAGGAAAATTATCTATAATTTTATACAATAAAAATGAATGTACAATAGCTACATGCAGCAATGCAGGTGAATCACAAATTAAAGTACTACATGAAAAAACAAGTTTTAAAAGAATAATTATGTGGATTAAGTTGATAATAAATAATACAAATTGTATGAACCTATAAATATATGACAACATATTTCAAACACAAAATAAGGGAAAATAAACAGAACTCAGTACAGGTTTAAGTTAGCAAATAATAGTTAAACCATGGGTGAGACAAATGTCATGATTAGATGGTACAGTTTTGCCAGATTTCCCTTTGTTGACATCTTAGTTTCTAGTTATTCATTTTATCATTTCTAAGTCCATTATATGTATGAATTATTTTATTTTAAAACTATTATTCCATAATAGAGTTAAAATTTAAAAATCAGTAAATTGATAGAAATAACCCGGGAGAGAGCAATAAAGATAGAGATTAAAATTAAACAAAAAATAATCATTTAATTGGTATATACAATAGTATGCGTCAATAAATTCTACATGAAAATCCAATGTGAGAATATTGATACATTAAGAAACTATCTGCAATCATAATAGCTAATAATATTTCATAACTAAAAATACAGTCTATATTAAGAAAATCATGATTATTCAGCTGAATAATAAAAAACATTATGATAAAACCTTTATAGAACAGTTTACAGAATAGGTGTTTGAAGCAGAAGAAAGTTTATTCTGCAGAGACACCATTCAAGGAAGTAGGAGACCTGGCATGTCTCAAGTTAAGGTCTAAATGTAGGGATAACAGGTTATAAGGCAAAGTCACATGTAGAGGTAATGTAGGGGGGAAGGTGAGGTATTTAGGGAATTCTGTAGCTGTTGGTGTTTACAGAGACTGTGGTGTTTACAAAGGGTCTGCTGGTCTATCAGACTTATCACCGGTCTTTGTTCCTTGGTAGAAAAATGGTGCAATCCACTATCTGTGTTTTTCTGACCTAAGATGATCTGTAACTGGACATTAATTAAATGTCTTGTAGATCTCAGTTTATTATTAACTGGTTCTGCTGGAAAACTAATTTCATTAGTCTCACTTTAATGCTTTGAAATCAAACAGAGGAGTAGGAGTCTAAAAAACACTCAAGAAAACAACATTTTTTTACTTTAGAGGAAGAATATTGGACTGATAGATGATTTATTTCATTAGCAACCATATCTTAGAAAGAAATAGAAAAACCATGGAAAAAAAGTTTGGAAAATACTGCTTTTGTCCTATTACTTATTCTGCTAAATTCGGAAAAGAAAATTATGCTTATATTTGATTTCCCATTAATACTAAAATTCTAGAAAAATAAAGATTTCAAAGTTCTCAGGAAAATATCTTGATTCTACGTTCTATACCCTAGTGTATCCTTAAGCAGGAATTAAAAAATGAAGTAGGATTGAAAGACAGGACATTTTAAAATTAAAATTAAAGTGAAAGTTTATCATTGACATAATATCCCTTAGTAATTTTATGAGTCACTTAAAATTCATAAAACTCAGTTTTCTTATTTGCAAACTGATGAAGGAATGCATATTCCACTTAGTTTTGTGTAAAAATTGCATCCTAAAATCGCAAAATTAAGTAAAATTTCTGATATATTGTTAGCCCTCAAGCAATATTACTTACTTTACTATTAGTTTTTCTTCTTCATATATGTAAGTAATTCTCTATTTTTATGGAAACTAAAGCTGAATTGCTTTATATAATATTTGTCTTTATTGAGATATAGCTGTTATACAGCATTGCACACATTTTAAGATAGACCATTTGTTGTGACATTGTTAAATTAACATTTGTTAAATGGAACTTGGATTGTCACATGGTTAACCAAGGGGTTTAACATAAGGCTACCCTGGAAAATTTATTATTATAAGGTTCAGAGAAAGGTTCACAGTTCACCTTGAGGGGAAGTTGGGAGGTCCAGGCAGAGTGCACACAGAGACAGGTCTTGAAGGTACTGTTTTTTCAACTCCATGGGTAGAGTGTTTTAGTGTCACAGGGGAAAGATGAATTGGTAATTCAAACCAAAAAAAGTGGAGTTTTCATAAATTCCATAGGGAATATACCTAAGAAGATGGCCCTGAGAGACTGTATATTACAAGGGCCACTGAGAAGTAATATTGAGAAACTTAACATTTACTTGTGACTCTGAGCACGGATTTGCCTGAGGGGATAGTGTCAGTTTAAGGTCTCTGTGGGCAGTTTGAAACTTGAATACTGAGGCGGCAATACCGTGAGTCACTTAGCTAAATTCTAGATGATGCAATATTTGATATATGCATATATTGCAAATTAAAACCACATATATTTAAATTATTCCCTCCAGTCATAGACTGATGAGAAATTAAGTCAAATACATTTTTTTTACAGAAAGAATAGCCTTTATCATATATTAGCAATGACATAAATACTATAAGAAAAATTGTTATCTCTTATAAGCAGAAAAGATGAAAATGTTTCTTCATTTTCATATGCTAGCTTTTCAAATATTTTCAATTAACCACCTGAGAGAGAAGCTACTAAGATGCATAAATCATTTAAAAAGGATGTCCAACAGAAAAATATGAATTGCTGTGGAAATATGCTAGGTACATAACAAAAGATACATGAGGATTTTATTAAAAAAGTTATGTTTTCTCTCAGACCAAATGACTGAAAATGTGGGGAGAGTGATAATGCTTTCCAGAGTAATTATGTATATAAAGATACAGGTTAAAATGAACTGTTTTCAGTACATGCAGAAGGTAGAGAAACCTATAAGGTTATAAGAAATCATTTATGCAGCATTTGCATGTTATTCTAACTGATTTAAACAGATTTTCGTTGACCTGCATATTATATTGAGCTCATCATATCGTCAGACTATTTCAAAAATTATTTGAGTGTTTACATTTACATATTATTTATTGAACACTAGTATCTTAGTTCATTTAACTGAACTACTTTCTTCATCAAAAAAATATTTGGGATTAAGCCAGTCACAAAATATCCTTGTTGAATAAAAAATAATGTGTACGTCTATGTCTCTTCAGAATCTACAAGCTATTGGGCCTAAACTAAGTGTGAGGCAAACTGAATCTACGAAAATCGTTAATTGGAAATAACCATGCTAATTTTCCCCGTGAGTAAGAAATGGCAAGATAAATTGGAGTTCTATCAGTATTCTTCCTATGTAATGTTTCAATCATTTCTAAATTAAAAACAAAGACACAAACAAAACAAAGAAATATATCTAAAGACTACTCATAAACGCACCTAAGGAAGTCTTGCGTATGAGTTGTGAATGACTTCCTCATACCTCGAAGTATAACTTCCCTGAAGAACAAACATTCAATATGGAATGAGAGAAAGTTCAATAATATTTAAAGATTTTCCTGTGGAGATTATTAGGAATGGTTTCAGAGGTATGAGAAAATGTAGCCTATCATTTAATGAATAAAGTACAATTCTATTACAGAATTTTGTGGCTATTTAGTTTATATTAAATTTGATTTAAATAAATAGTATTTGGCCCTCAAGCAAACAACAACATGTAAAACTGGGAAGGGAGAGAAAATGAGTTTAACATTATTTACAAATACTGATATTTTAGCATACAGATGGTAGTTAAGTTATTGATTCATCACTGGCTATCTTATTTATTTATTCTGATTTTTACTTAGCATCACAGATTATTCTTTCCTTTCATTATTAAAAATTTTTTTCGTAAGTGGTGAAATATTTTACCCATCAGTACAACAAATTACAATGAAAAGAATGTTACCCTGTATTCCATCAGTGGTACAGGCACAATAGAAAATATTGCTAAATGAGAATGAATAGAAAATAACATATCCCAATTTTAGATTCTTAGAAACTTATTCTTTGAAATTTTATTAAGAAAATTATTTTGATTTTAAAGCTTTAAATAAATATGTACTTTTTCTATTTGGGGCAGAATTTTATAGAAGTAATAAAAGAAAAAATGTTACTGTTCTTTCTTATGACCCTTATTTTCAGTTACTATGTAATTTATAAGATATCTTCAACAAATATGAATGTTCTGAATGTTAGTTAATATGATTTTGGCCAAATTTGTCCACTTGTCAGTGGAATTCATAGAATTTTATAAATGACTAACTTTTAAAAATACTCATTAATAGATAATGTCTTGGATTAAAATGATTAATAAACATTAAAACATGCTATTAATGTACTTTCTCATAGTACATCGGTTTCTCCTTCTGAAGTCTCAAAGGGAGATAATAATGGTGCAATATAATTGAGATTCCTTAGTTCCACTTACAGGAACAAAACAGAACAGCAACAACAATATAAACATATGTTATTATATATATTACATACTTTATGTATTTATAAATATAAAATAAAAAATAGAAAATGAAAAATTCAAACAGCATATCAAAATATATGACCAATAACAAAAGTAACATTAGAACGCTCGGAAAGAGAGATCACTTCAACAAAAATAGTATTCCAGAGAAAAATATAAGGGAAAGAGGAAAATCATCTAGATTTATAGAGGATTCACATTATAAGATACCAAGATTAAAAAGAAGAGATTGGTTTATTTGGTGGTCTTAAGTTCAAAGTACACAAATACCTTCAAAAGTGAACTCTAAAAAGTGAAATCATTTGTAGGTGAATGTGATAACAACGAAACTGGTTGAAAAATTCAACTTTAATACATGATAAAATGAAATTAAAATATTAACTAAAACTAGAAATTGAAGCAAAGGGTGTCTTTATATCCTATTCAGATAATTTCTTTAGAGTCAGCCAAGAATTATCTAGGATAATATATAATAATCTGTACTATTTGATAAGTGACAAAAAGAAAATTATGGGCTAGCTGATAAATGTATGTTTTTGCAGTAGAAGATATAACTATAGTTTGCAGATTGATTTTCCTATTGGATATTCAGTTTTGCACCAATTTGAAAAATTATTTTATTATTAAGATGATTTAACATTTAAATGTCCAGTTCTCCTTTGAACTATAAAGATCTTCTTTGAACTAAATGTATCATCATACTAATTTCATCAAATGATAAATTTAATAAATTTGTTGACAAGTGTCCATTTTACATTTGCATAATATAAGGAGTAATGTCTGTTATTTCACAAGTTTTATGTTCAAAATTTTGAAAGTTCTATTGAACTTAAGTACACCCGCTTTCTAGAGAGAAATGCCTAAATCCACAACTGCTCTTCATTGGATATTAATAATTAGAAAAAATTTTCTTTGCTCCAAAGTGGTACTGAAAAAGAACCAGAGCCTGAGTTCTCTCTCTCTCTCTGTCTCTGTCTCTCTCTCTCACACACACATCTCTTTCCCTTCCCCTTCCTCTTTCTTCTTCTTTCCCTTTCCCCTCACCTCTCCAACATTTCTTTGAATTTTTTTCTATTTCTTGGAAAATTTCAGTTCATTTTCTAAGTGCAGTCAAAATGATATCATGGGAAGTCTCACCTTCAGGTTCTTGTGTTCTTGGAGACATGATTTGACACAAGAGACTCTTGTGTGTGAAGATTTCACCAGCAACTGAAGGAAGGTAAAGCAACTGCAAAGATCTACTGGCAAAAGATTTATTTCAGGCAAAAGCAGTACAGATTTATTAAAGACAGTACCGCCTCAGAGAGGAGAATGGGCTGGACCCAGGTGGGTACAACAGCACAGGTGCATTCTTTTGGGGAATTTATATTCTCTATGTGTCCTCCCTTAGACCTTTCCCTGGGAGGGATTCTGTGCCTGTCTTCCATGTTGATTGACAGGTGGAGTTACAGAACCAAACTCTTAACTATGAAATTTTTTTCTTGTAACTGCTTAAGTGAAACCCACGAGGGTAGAGGGTATGGGGGGGGTCTAAAACCACAATGCTAATTTTATTATAATAATAGTATAATGAGGGAGGTCATTTAAGGACAGGCATTTACCCTCTCTACACACGTGTCTCTATCCAGTTCTTTCCAGACTGGCTACAGATGAGGCTATCTGACCACCACGTCTGACTCCTAGATTTTTGATTGGTTGAGGTCCTTGCCTCCTTGTTAGGAGATGGTTCCCCGTACATTGCAGGTCTGCACATACTATGGAAAATCTGGAAGCTTCAAAGATGTCTCTGGCCTTGAGAGGGCATTTATTAATAGGTTAACCTCAGTTTATTAGGGACTCCCACTCAGTGATTATATCTAGCAGGTGCTCCTTAATGAAAAAATCTGTTTTATTATTCTATTTAATCTGTTAGGATGCCTACCCCAGAGCTCATGTCTGCTAGCTCCCGTACAAAAACATTACTTTCCAATAGTGGTACCAATGATAGGTACAAATGATAGACTTTATAATTGGACCATTTGTGATTTGTACTGGGTAGATGATGAATATCTATTCACTACTAGATAATAAATAACAGACAATATAACAATCCAGTGTATCATTTTTTCCTGTGAAATAATCTATGAGATTAAATCAAATATGAAAGTATTTCATACTAGTTGAAATGAAAACCATCTTTTTCATCTTGACTAGTGGTTATTCATGACCCATAATTAATATATCGAAGATATCCACCTGTGTGTGAGAAAAACTTTTACCTCATGTTATGTGAATGTGCAAACTTTCATTTTTGGAGGGTCTTAACAAATTATAAAGACTTGTGGTAAAAAATTGCTATTCTAATTGAAATATGAAATTAATTATTATTAATATAAATAGAAGATTATCCAAATTTCCAAGAGGTGACAACTATAAAAAAAAATTATTTTTCTCACATAAAATTCTAGCTCACAGATGCATTTATTTAAAAAAAGATCAAATCAAATCAAATTGAATTTTGGGCAGTCAAGACTGGCTTAATAATTTTAGCTTTAAATAAGTATGCAACAATTTGTATGAACTGTATTCTTATTAGTACAGAATTTAATAAAGTATGTATTTATTTTTTAATAAAATTTGGACTTGTTTTCTTAAGAAACTAGTTAGAATTACCAAATGTCTTATATTCTAATTATATTGCTCATTATATAAAACATTTGCAGTTTTGACCTGTTGTGGGCAATCTGGGAGAAACACACCCTAAATTGCCCCTAAGTGGAGCCAAGGCCAAGGGACACACCAGAGCTCAGAGTTTGCTCCTCTGGGAATGACTCATCCTTTAACCTTGGGGTTGTACAGTATTTCACTCTTACTTTCACTTTACCCCTTTGTTCTCATTTCACTTGCACTTTGTACTAGCTTTGCCCATGCTACTTTGTCAGTGAAACTTTGCCCCCATTTCTCTTTCAGCTAATGTGAAGGAGTGTAGAGGAAAGTGAGAAATTAAGCTTTCATTCTTGTGCTTCTTTCAAAGAAAACTCTCTAGTGTCTCAGCCTCCATGGGATTTCCTTAGGTCAGAGGAGATTATTACAATTTATGTTTCTCTCATTTCTGATATGGGAGTTAGTAGGAGCTTCTTTATTTACATTTAAGTAATATTTGTTATTTCTTAATTCACAATGCTAAATTCCATTTAGCATATTGAATTTGCAACTCAGTCTATATTTCACACCACACCCATCACCAGAGTTCCTGTATTCCTTACTGCCACCTTTTCTACTTATTTTCCTCTATTCTTTCTGACAACCTGTACATTTTCATGAGTTCTTTCACTGGGAAGTTTACTAGGGGTGATTTGAGAGTTGTCTGTCTTCCAGGTGGAGGTGGAGGGAGAAAAACCCACTGCTTTTCAAAGGTCTCCATTGTTTTCTGGAGCAAATCATGTGAACTCAAAGTTTTTTGTTTCTTTGTTTCTGAAGCTACTCATTGTCAAATCATGTAACACTGGTTTTTCTTTTCAAAGGTATCATTTTAAGCTTCTTTCAAATGTCTTTGTTTCTTTGTTTCTGAAGTTAGTCATTGAAAGCTAATTATTGTCAATCATATAGCAGAGTTTGTTTTCCTATAGTTACTCTGGGAAGTGGCTTGCTATTATGGGAAGTGGCTTGCTATTACGGTAATTGAAATCACTCTACAGAGGGATACTCCTCTCACCTTCTACTCTTTATTTTCAATTTATTACTTTGTCAATAAAGCTTCTACTTGCTTTCTCTTGAGTTGAGTCCTGGTGAAATGGTGATGCAACCCAAGTATCTTGGGGTAAATTTTCTTTTCAAGAATACAAGTGCCCCATCCTGTGGTAACAGGTTTATGTTTTGAGGTTATTAAAGGGTTTAAATAAAATTTCTACACATATAACCTGTTTTAACCTGTTAGCCTTGAGTTCATTCTAACAGTCTATATTTTCACTCTCTTTCTCCACCTTTTATACTGTCGATGTCTTGCTGTTTCTAAGTAGGATTTATTTTCATTTTGTAGAACTTCCTTTAGAAATTTTATAACACTGGTACCCTGTGGTATTGAACTCTTCTTAACTCTTGTCTGTCTGCAATTTCTTTGTCATTCTTTCAATTTTAAGTAATAATCTAGCAAGGTAGAGTATCCTTAGTTATAAATCCTTTTTTCTTAGCACTTTGAAAATACCACAGCATTCCTTTCTTGCCTGTAAGATTTTTGCTAAGAAATGTAACAGTCCCTGGTGGCACTTTGATAAGTAACTTATTCTTTAACAGCTTGTAAGATTCTCTCTTTATCTTGTACTTTTGTCATTTTAATCAGATTGTTTCTTGATATAGGTCTGTTTGTGTTTATTTTGTTTGGAAGTCTTTGAGCTTCTTGGGTCTGGAGGTCTATTTCCTTCCTTAGGTTAGTGAAATTCTCAGCTATTTTTCTTCAAATGCAGTTTCTGCCCACCTTCTCTCTTTTCCTTCAGGGACCCCCATAATATGAGTGTTCTTCCTCTTGATGCTGCCCTATAAATCTCCTAGGTTTCATTTTTTTCTTTTTTTTTTTTCCTCTCTCTTTGTAGGTACTAGAGTGCATTCAATGGCCCTATTTTCTGGCTCACTGATTGTATTGGTGGCTTCTTTTAGCCTATGGTTTTGTCCCTCTATTGTATTCTTTAGGTCCCTGAATTTTGTTTGAAATTTTCTCTATCTTGGTGTAGTTATCTTTCTGTTCCTCCATTATTTTTCTAATTTTACTATCATTGAAACTGTTGTTTTAAAGTCTTTATCATATAGTTTGCTTAATTCTATTGTTTTCCAGTTTTGTTTTGGTCCATCATTTTGTATATATTTCTCTGACTCTTGAATCTGTTGGGCATTTGTGTTTATTTCTATGGCTTGAGTTTCCCTGTTTTATAGATCTTTTGCTAAGGTATCAAATTGCCCAGCGCAGGCCTTGGTGCTGATCTGGAAAGTTGGCCTACCTTTAGTTATGTGATCTCAATACTTATCAGGAATGTTGAGACTCACCCTATGTTGAGGTTTGAATGCCAGAACTACAGGGTTTGAGTTTGGAATGCAGAAGTTTCCTCTAGAGTCACAGGTATGTATAACATGATACAAGGGGAAAGATCCAAGTATTGTGGACCTAGTCCAACAGCAGACCACTATCCCAACAGATGCTGCAGAAGACGGAGAGACAGTAACTGGTCTTAGCTGAGAAAACTCAATCCTCCAAAGGAGTGGCAGTCCAGCAGGGGGCAGTCAACAAGCCCTAGCACTCAGGAGCAGATGTTTTAGGAAGTTCCAAATAGTAAGTCATGCTCTTTATCTGTAGCTCCAGGCTGGCAGGAACTCCTAAGGAAAATCAGCTGGAAGCTGTGGGAGTTGTGAGCTCCCATTCTTCTATAAAAACATGCTAAAGGGAGAGGGATGATTGTTTCCCATGTGGCTTTCCTGAATTGTCAGCCTTCAGTGCCTGTCCTGTGCTGTTCACAAGAAGGCTATCCCTCTTTCATCCATGTAATGGTTTTGGTTCAGTGACCAAAAGTTAGTTCCCAAGTATGGAGCATCCTGCTTTGGAGGAAAGTACTTCAACTCCCAGAGAGTGTCCATATCACAGGTCTCTCCTTGCAGCCCCAGAGTTCCACACAAGCTGGCCTGTTGCTAAGATAGATCTATTTTTCCTCGTTTAAGAGGGTGTCCTTTCTCTTTGTGGAGGTACTGGTGTCAGTTCCTCTTTACATGTCATAGTTGCTAAATACGCTTATTTTGGCTACTCCTGTGGGCAAGAGGTGAGTTCAAAATGTTTACTGTCTGCCCTCCTGGAACTAGATTATGGCTTCATGTTTTATTAAATAGATTGCGTATTGTCTTAAAGCCAACTGCCATTTCATCCCTGTGTATGAAAGCCTATTTAAGAACAAAACTTGTATATAGCAAGTATTGAAGCTTTAATTAAATTTGTTTGTTTTATAATTCTTTAAAAAGCAATAGCATGAGAACATTTTGCTTAAATTGACTCAGCATTGTTGGGTTTAATTTTAAGAAGAATGTCTAAATCTGCTATCATAATGTTATATTAATGCAAACTTTGAATTTTTTATTCTCTCTGATAAAATTCATGTAGAAGCATTCAAATTATGTTAATATTGTGTACTAAAAAGTGCCTCTTTACCATCTGTGTAATTTTCCTAGTTTCTGCTGTTTCTATAAGTACTGTACTTGGTATTTTCAAAATGTTAGTGATTAGATAACCAAAGCAGCCCCAAGAAATAACAAAATAATAAAATTTACTTTAAAACGTTGAGATTT
This sequence comes from Solenodon paradoxus, assembly GCA_004363575.1. Lineage (NCBI taxonomy): Eukaryota > Metazoa > Chordata > Mammalia > Eulipotyphla > Solenodontidae > Solenodon > Solenodon paradoxus. The sequence continues at coordinate 1,475,145 of RJWH01000035.1, forward strand.
TGGTCATGTTTTATGTTGCTTATTTTATGTTTACTTCAAAATTATATATTTTCACTTTGACTAAATAAGAAAAATTGTTTTTTCAGATGTTTCTAATCATAATTATATGTTGAATCAACTTTAAAATTTATTGATATTGCCTCTTTTAGTCAACTTTTATATTACTAAATAATAAATTTTTTGGAATGCCTCATACCTGAAATTGTTATTCAGATTTGCAAAAGGGAGGCTTTGCTCATTTACATTATAAGAAGAATGCTATAAATAATTAAGGTTCTTTAATATGACTCATATTTCTTAATTGGATTCTATTATAAAAGCTGCATGAAAAAATTAAAATCAGAGGGTAATTTGTGAATAGACCTTTATTAATGTAAATATTGTAGAGATAAACACTTTATAGAAAATTCTGGCAGTTTCCAAAGATTTATTAATGTCTTTATAAATTTCCTAATATCAAATCAAAACAAATTTGGATGTTGGTAAGAAGACTTTTACTCAAAAGGTCTTTTGCAAGAGGGACAGTGTTCTGATATGTAGATCTGCTCTGTCTCAATATGAATAAAACAAAAAGAAAGTGGGACTTGACAAGTTATAGAGAAATTAAGTACATAACTAGAGAAAAATTTGTGGAAGAGGAATGTACATAGCAAAACTGAAGCAGCTTATTACGAAATGATGATTTCCATGCTCAGCTATGTTTTTAATGAGTAGATGTTCTTCACCTTAGTTCTTTTTAAACCGGAGGAGAGTTAAAATTGAGGAATGGTGGGAAGAGATAACCTAAGTAAAGTTTTGTCAAGCCAAGTCAATAACAAAGTAATGAGCACTGTGAGCACTTTGACAATGTCTGTCCTTAAGTACATATACAGATGAAATATGACTCAAGTGGTAGTTGACATTCTAAAGGACATTTTTTGAGAAAGGGTGCTGGTTGACCTTCACGATCTTTCTGGATTTAAAGAAATACGTATATCATCTACTGAGTATGTTGTCAAATAAGAGATGTTGAAATGTCTAAGAGATCTGGCACTCAATGAGATGTAGTCCTAGGCAAATAATACACAGAACAGCTGTCAAGTGATGAATGAAGGACTAAATCCACAATTTGAAGAGAATCAATTGAAATGATTCTAAGACTGAGAACTTAGTCTTCCTTACATTTTAGGGTAAGAATGGCAGTGTCCATCAGACAACTTTTCTGATTTAAGATCTGAATACTTTTGATAATAAATGTGGTATTAGGAAGAGTTTGGAGACATATGTACAATAGCTGGTTCTAACCAGTGCAGAAGTACACCCTTTGGAGCAGAATTATACTCACTGTCAGATAATTATAGAGGAATTCCTTTACATCTCTGGTGATGATGTTAGTTTGGGTAAGCCTTTCCATAGTCTTGGTTATACTCAGAGTGGAACCCATGACAAATGTGCGTATTTAAGTGAATTTCTTCATATAGCAGCAATGCCAGGCATAAAGATGGCCCCTACATGATTTTCTGTGTGACAATTAAGTGTTTTAGTTTTACAAACAAACTCTTATCCTTTTGTTTAACCACTTTTTGAGACTCTGATGAGACAGCAAGTACTAGGGTTAGAGTTTCACACATAAATTTGTAGCTTTAACATATTTTGGGGGACATTTTTGATAATATAGGGTCTGGAAATCTCAAATCAAAGGTAATAGCATAATTAAGATGAGCAAAAAAGCAATGTGGTTAAATATGTGTCAGTGTTAATAGACAACAGTGTCTTATCCAATTAATAGGCAGATATTAATAGTCATAGTTCCCACAAATAAAATATGCTTCATAGGGGAAACCTAGGCTTCATGGAAATAATTTTCCTCCCACTTTTCACTGTGGAGTTCATATGAGCTCTTTTGATGTAGATGTTGACTCATTCACCTGGGAATAAGATAATTCTTAGTTTGATTTTCACAGGACTGACCGTCCTAAGTGCACCACATAAAACTGTACTTAGGATCATTAAGTCTATGGGGTACACATAACAATGCAAGGAATGGATACTTTTATACCACAATAATGATGTAAATATCTGTATTGATGGCAAAATTGGTGTAACTGCAAATCCTTAAGAAAGGGCTCTCAAAACATTATAGTAAAGCATAGATTCATTATTTTAAAAGTATTAAGGTTGAAGAAGTTTCTTTAAAGTCATGAGAAAAAAGTTAAAAGACTTTTTAACACAATGACTGCCCTTAAAATTCACTTAAGTGTAAGAATTTCGAGAAAACAAAATGTTGCCAAAGAAAAGAGAGCACAATCTGAAGTTATGAGAGTGTTCTGAATGAATGAATGACTACTCAGATTTCTTTGAGTACTTGCAAGGATGGTGGTTCATTGAAACAGAAACATATTAGGGAAGAAGGAGGAGGAGATTATTCAAAGTAAGGCTCATTATAGAAAACAAGTTTACATGTAGAGAATTATGTGAAATATAAGGGTTTTATTAGAGGGAATAAAGAGGGAAGAAGAAATAGTAAACAATAAAAATGGTGAGAATAAAATTATACAAGGGAATCTGAAAAGAAATTTTTCTAGCACTTGGGTGGGATTTTTCTTATGAATGATATTTTCTTGATCTATAGTTTTTGGAAATCTATTTACCTCATGATATTATGTTTTGAGAGGCTCTAACTAGAGCACATTAGTTTTAGGTCTTCAGTGGGATGGGATCACACATCTATCTACGAAGAGTACCTCTTGTAAATTTTTGGTTAAAACACTTAAATAATTTCTGGCCATTTAGAGTTTGGTAGTAATATTAGTGGTCAGGAGGTAAGAGTCCTTATTATGAACTTTAAATATGTTTTGTGGGAATGACACTTTGAAAGAACTGTCTCCAGTTTCTAGATTGTAAAATAGTTTTATGGCTTTACAGCATCAACTTATTTATAAGTATAGGTTTAACTGAAAATGCCTTCGCAGCATTTTGGAATGTTTGAACTAACCAAGTTAAAACTTTTGTGTCTGACCAGATTATAGTTGGCTAGTTATTGTTTTATTTGGGGGATAATAGTATATACCATTGATAAAGGATTTAAGGTCAATTAGTGCTAAAGGCAAAATGTTGGACCTTGGAAGATTATGTATTTGGCAAATTTTAATTTTAGTAGTTTTACTTTGATGCAGTTTTATAGCTTCCAGCTAATGGGATGATAAAGGTAATGCATTTGGAGGATAAAGCAAGAATTAATTGGATATCTGGATGACTTTGCCAGTGAAATGTACCCCATGGACACTTGAAAGAGTCAGTGGGGATTCTCCATGTGAAAAATCCTCATTACAATAAGTTTAGCAGGAGTATTGGTAGTGACTCTTAAAGGAAAAAAAAAAAAGCTAGTGAAAGAACATGCTTGTGATAGTAAGGAAATATTTGTAAACATGAGATTTCAGGGGCTTAATGAAATTATATTGTCCATGAAGAAGAGTTCCTAAACATTTGACTATTATTGAATTTTTTTAAGTAATTTTTGTGATTCTCCAGTTGAAAATCACTCTTAAAGAGTATACTGGATTTAAATTAAAGATTTAAAATAACAACCAAATCAGTATTTTTTAAAAACAACTGACATTATAAATTATTATTATACTATTTTCTGGTCATGCTTCAGTGTTTTCTCTTATTTAGAAATGATATACATATTTCATGAATACTTAATTAACGAGTTTAGTTCAGAGTAATTCTAAACAATCTTTGGAAATTATATTTAAGTTGACATTACAAAATGTAACTAAAAGTTTAAAGAAAGTCTATTAAAATCATGATTTCGTTTTCTAAATATATATTAATATTATGTATTAAACATTCATCACATATACTATTAGTTTATCCAACCAGAAATTCTTTATAAGTTTAGGGGGAACAAAAACAAAAAAATAAAAATATATATGCCATTGACCCTTGAACAATACTGGTGATTAAAGATACTAACCTTTGACACAGTTAACAATCCACATATAACTTTTATTTTCAGTGACTTTCTGAGTGGTTCAAAAAGCAAGTTAAAATGTTTCAGTCTCTGGTGGTTGCTCTTAGCATCTGTACTTCAAGAGTTCTCTAGGGGAACCTTGAGTTACAACAGTGGGGTTAGGGTAAGGAGCAGGAAAGTATTATCATGACAAGGGTCAAGATAATGGCACACGAATGTGGAAAGACTGAAAAATTTAAAGGAACTGAAGGAAAGTTTGAAAGTAATAAGAATTATGGAGGAGGAAGAGAGGAAGGATACATCTTAAATAAACTAGTTTAAGAAGATCCCAAGTTTCCCAAAAAGGTCAAGACAATGTAAATTATCCTTTGTCAAGTTTCCAATTTTTGAGATACTTGTCCTAACTAATGTAGCGATATAGTATATAGCTAACAGGGAACAAGGGAGGGAGATTTTATAGTGGTACTTATCCATAGGATTTGGCCTGAATTTAAGTAAACAAAATAAGCCTCACAAAGGACCTGGGAAATACTCAGCACAAAGAACAGGTATTTAACTTTCTCTCCAAAAAAGTAAGAAAACATCCATCTAGGAAGATTATTTCTAAAACAGAAATGAGAAGAAAAGTTTCATGCACAAAAAGTATCCAATTTCAATTTTCACTAGAAAAGGGCCAAGACCTCTTCGCTCCAGGAAATTCTCTCTTACACAGGAAAACAAAAACAAAAAGCAAAACAGAAAGTATATGTTTCTAAATCTTATAAAATAGGACTCAAATCTCTATTCCATAATTGTTAGTCATTTTATTGCTTTTGTAATAATTGCATACTTCGCTAAAAACAATTTGAAGTAGTATATTTAGAAATGAGCATAAACATAATTTGTTTCAAAATACATGTGTATAGAAATTTTAACTGTATGTAAGGTCTTATTAAAATGATAAAACAATGCAATAACTATAACAAATATATGATTTTTATTACATGAACTGCAACTACCTCAAATGCATCAATCATTCAATCTGACCATGGAAACCAAGATGAATATCTTAATCTACTAATTACTAAGATTATTATAATTATTATTATTAAAAAGAGCAATATATTTTAAAATTAGTAAATTTAAGCTGTTCCTGTTCTAAAATCTGAAAGCATGTTAAGTGAAAACAATTGGAGAATGAGGAAATTTCTACAAATTAGATGATTGAGTTATATAATACTTTATTTTAAAAATAAATTTTATTTTATATTAACATAAAAGATACTCATTTAACTCTACACATGCCTAAAACATAGCATGACATGTGATAATTTTTTATTTCAAATTATGACTTTTTCCATAAAAGGATAGAATATTGTACATTCTTTAAAAGCGAATATATTTTAAATAATTGTTTTGAAATTTGTCACTTTTTTGTAGGCTTAATTGCTAATATTTCTTGGTTACGTCTTTGCCTAAGAGAATATTTATGCTTGAGAAATTACTTTTATCAGGACACTGATAATTCTTTTTAATTGATGTTTTTTACTTAAGATTTTTTAGCATCTCACTGTTGCTGCTAAATATTATAGTAAAATGCTAAAACACCAGGTTATTTTTTATGAGGGTTAATATCCATGCTGTTGAGTACTGTTACTGGTGTGTCTTCTAATACACAGTGACATCAGGAAAATAAATATATCTTCAATAAAGAACATTTAAAGATTTTTCTAATTGAAAAACGCTATTGAGTTACTCTCAAAAAATGTATGAATTATTTTTTTCTGTACAGCTTTTTGTCCTTAAAATTATTGCAGAGGCAAATTGTCATTCTTCATAATCATGCTGTGATTTCATCTGCTCATGATGAAAATTCGCTTCACTGCGGTTCATTACACAGTTCATTTTCAACATTTTCACTATTCTATTGATTCTTCATGAAACCGTATCAATGTCCAATGGAATAGAATGAATTATTTCATGTAGATTTCCTTCCATAAAAATACTAATAATGCATTCAGCAGCAAGTAAGATTAACTATTTTCTAATATTATGGGCTTGCAATTTTTATTAATTTTTTCAACAAAAACATTGCAATATAAAAAGAGCACTATCGTGATTACAAGACTTTAATCTTGGTGAGAATAGCCTTGTTTCAATACTTCTAATTAATATGATAAATTATATGCATGATATGTAATTATATATTATAAAATATTGTATTAGCCTGTTTATTTTTGGTGTCCACTTAATCTATGAATTTATTGTAATAATAGTAAAAAATACATGTTTTCAGAGTAGGGTATTATTTGAGCTACTCAGACTTTTACTTTGTTACAATACATAGACATGAAATATATAATAGACTCAGCAGGAATGATTTAGCATTGCTAATACAAAGTCACATGAAATACAACTGTGCTATTTTGCATATTTAAATACCACTGATGGTTTTGTCATAAAAATAGTTATTTGCAAAATATCAGGTGATTTTTAATACATTTTTTAAAGAAATAAAATACATTCGTCCCTTAAATTTAAGAATATCTGTATTTATAAAAATCACAAGGCATATTAAAACCAAGTAATATAAGCAAAACTATTCCAATTCCATATAAAATAAATTTAGTTTCTAGTCAGACAAATTTTATATGCATGATTATCAAGTAGGTTGTTTGACGGTTAGGTTGAAAGTAAATTATTTGATTTTTATGACTGTCTCTTACTTTGTAAGATGTTTTGCAGCCCTGAAATATACTCTTTGTATGTCTATTGCTCCACTCATTATTTTGTCTACCAAATTCCATTAGTGGACAACATCAGTTCTATTGAGGTAATTTATTATATAATAAATGGGGCATATTTGCTTGCTAATGTGACAATCTACTTCAGTAATTCTCATAAATTACTTCACTAGTAATCATAATATTGTGATAAAAATAATTATAATTTTCCACATATTCATATTCTACCAAATCTGCCTTGCTCATACTAATACTTAACAAACGTCATTCTTATTTGGATTGCCTTAATGATTTTCTCAGAAAATAATTTTTTTCTTTGCAGGCATATTTTCTTCCTTGCTACTTTTTAATATGTGTTTCTTTTCAGATACACTTGACCATAATTATTTTTAAATGCAATATCTAAGTATGTGTGTAATATATACATGCACATAACATGCATACACATGTATATGCACATGTGAATCTATGTGCAAGTAGGTATGTTCATGTGTATAAAGATGCAGAGAGTTATGAAAAATTGAAGTTAATAAGCACAAAGACATCATGCATGTATACACATGTGCACAGGCTTTTTAACTTTTGTCTTAGATAATCTCTGTTGGATTTTTCATATCTGTATTAACATATTTAACATACAATAGCCCATATTAAATTATGCATTTGGTAAGTTTTGATATTTATGTATACTCACAAATTCATAACAACAATCAAGATAATAAATTTATCTGTTAGCCACCCTAAGTATTCTCTCACACCTTTGTAATCTCTTTCTGCAGCCTTCATTCAATAAATATTTCTTTAAATTTATAGGAAATAATTTAATATATACCCTTTTATATCTGGATTCTTTTATTTTGATTCTTTATTATGCATTTTAATGTTTTGTTGCTTTGTTTTGTTTTGTTTATTGCATCTATGAGCTTACAGATATTACGAAATTTAGGATATTTTTACCATTATTTCTTGAAGTACTTTTCTACTCTATTAATCTTTCTTCTTCATAATTAATTCTTATTAGATAAAAACTTAGTCACTTGTATTTGTCCCACAGTTCACTAATGCTCTTTTCATTTTGTTAATTGTTTCTATTGCTATGTCTTTAAATTAGCAATATGGTTTCTTCTGTAATATTTAATGTAGTGTCATTCCTACCTATTACAATTTAATATGATACATCACAGTTTTTTAATTATATTAATTTTTTAACTTTTTTATAAGATCTCTATGTTGATGTGTTGATGTATGCACTAAAAAATTCCTAAAAATGCGTTTTGCAAGTATAATCATTATGCATTGCTACTGTATATATTTACTATGCATAAAACTTTTATTACACTTCAAAATAGTTTCTGTTAAATTTGGTTTTAGATTTAACTCAAATAAAAAATTTTTGGAAAAATTTGGTTAATAGTTGATTCCTGTATCTTACTGTTTCTTTTAAATAGTATTAGGAGAAATTATTGACTATCATAAGCCAGGGTGAATTCGTATTTGAATGAGTAACACCTTTCCAAAAGTACTGAAAGAAACAGGTTTGTCCTTCATTAAATTTATCAATGAGATGAAAATTTCCTTATATTCCTTATAAGGAGATTGAATATGCCAAGTCAAGAAATAGGATACTAATTTTGTTTCTTTTTCATTTTTAAGAAAAAAATTGATTTTTAGTTTAAGATTTTTAATTTAAAGTTTATTTTTTTAAATTTCACTATAAGACTATATGTGTACATCAATACAAATCAACAACTGTATATATTTTTTCAACTTATATCTTAAAAAAATATTATCCCTATCCAGACTTATTAAGTTTTATGTTTCTCTTGAATTCTTGAACACATAACATAAAGTTAGACAACTTTTTGTAAAAATATACTTGTCCGTGAATTATATAATCCTGCCATATCTAGGTTGGTTTGTTCTTATTATAGATTTTACTTTTTGCTTTGTTTAATGCCCACTAATTTCTGATTGAAAAGTAGCCATTTTGAATTTTACTGTGTGCTGATTATTTATGTTGTGATAAATAATACCTGAGCTTTACTCTAATATATTGTGAAATTACTTAGAGTTTGATTCTTTGGGTTCTTTTAGCTTTATTAACTTATATAAGATTAGTGTTTTGGAATAATTTCTCTCACTACTCTTCATACTCCCTCTCTTTGTGAAGTGTGCATTTAACTATTATTTGAGCTTTGGGTATTGTTTACTCACTTTAAATGGATTTTCCCTTAGTTTTAACTAGTTTCCTCACACTAGTTTATACTAACACGTGTTAATATTACTTTCTTCAACATGTCCAAACAGATTGGGCTCTGTTCAGGTGTCCAACATTTCCTCTTTCTGCTAATCTTTCTTCTCTACAAGTTCTGTGAACTTGAACCACAGTTACATTCTAAATACCCACTTCGAGGTTCAGTATTCAGCTGGCCTTGTAAACTCTTTTCAGTCAGTTCACTCAGGCAAAAGCAGAACACTCTTTCTTTCCTTCTTTGTTTCTTTTCTCTCAGAGATTTTCTGTGCTGAAAGAGTAATAATATTAATAATAATAAACAATTCCCCTTGAAAATCTTTCCAAATCAACAGATTATTACTATCAATATTTAATTAATTTATTTAAGTTTTTAGTTTTTGGTTTTAGTAACCAAAAGACATTTATTTGATGAATGGGTAAATCCAATTTCTTAAGTTATTTTGAATAGCACATAGTATATTTTAATTATGGAGTATTGTCAATTTATTTTTAATTATTATATATAACATATACTATTAAGTAATATGTAATATATAGTATTATTTTTAATTATTACTGTTATCGAAATACCATTGTTCAAGTTTCAGTGTTGTTCCGTTATAAATCAACATCTGTTTACACTACATTAAGTTCACTGCTACAGTTACCACTATATTTCTTCTATTACATTGAGTGCATCATGTTTTTATCTTTATTGCATATATGACTTTAAATATAGTTAATATGTGGTTGGGTCAAATTTTGAAACTGCATATGATACCTAAAATATTTAGTTCACTTTATATATACTGAGGTGAATATTTTCAAGTATGGTATATAGAGTTTCTATCAATTTATAATGTATATTGGCTAAGTTTGAGGAATACATATTTTCATTTAACAGAGTCTGTTAGTTACATGATAATTTAAAGCTGTATGACACATGTGTTATTTGATCCCAGCTCTACCAATTGCTAGCTAATTTGGCAAATGGTTTAACCTCTCTGAATCTTAGTTTCCTTTTTCATAATCTGTGTAAAAATCAAGCTAGATTCCTAGATTAAAAGGCATATTTTACAAAGAGCTTACTGAAAACAATCTTCAGAATGTAGAAAGCTCTGATTGAGGTATTATTGTTATCTTATTAATAAAATGCTACTAGTTTGATGCCAGCAAATCTTGACTTTTGTAGATCTACACAAGTATGTGACACTGACGTCTGTAGACACTGATATCTATGGGTATTGATATCTGTATCATCATATGCTCATACTTTATAAGTATACTTTCCTCTCTTAATGGTGACTTTAGGGGAAATTCAAATTGAATATTATACCCCTGAGAGTTTACATATTTTATCTTGGGACAGAGTTATTGGGAAGTTTACATCACTGCAAACTGATAGGAAAAATTTGAACTGATAACTTCTATTCTTCTAGGGAGAAATATTTCACTGAAGTATGTGAATTGTAAGTGATGAGATATATGACTAATGTATTACAACTGGATAAATATAAAATGGATAAAATGGATAATAATAGGGAATAAAATAATCTTTTATGACTTTCTGGACCTTGTAAAGGATATTTGAGTAGCTACACTGTTTTTTCCACAATCTTATGTCATCTTAAATTTATTTAAATCTTAAAATTTATTATTGTTCAGAAACTCAGAGGTGGTTATATTATTACTCACACTGTATTCCACACACATATACAAATCTCTATCATAAAATATTTTCATTCATCCATGTAACTGGAGGTCATGACATTTTTTTCCTGTTACAATGATATGGAAGATGATAAGACTTTATTAGCCTTGACTTATTATCATCAAGAAAAATACAAATAATTCTATGGAGAAGAGGAAAACCAAGGTATAAATATCAGAGTAGGATATAGATATTAAATTTGTTAAATTAAATTCTACCGAATTTCTAGTCATTCCAAAGATTTACTGAGATTCAAATATTCTGGTTCTGGATCTTTTTCTTCTAAAAATTTTCTTATTATTTTCCATAGTAATCAGAAAAGGTTAGAGTTGCTCCAGGGAAAGTGAGGATAAGATCATCTATTTCAGTTAATGAAATGTGTGAGATTAGTAAAAAGCAAAAACAATTAACTATCTTCAACTTAACATCCAATAGATCTTATCTTATTTTTTATTTAGCTAACAAATCTGGAACAAGTTAGCCTTGCCATGGTTAAGTGTTTTAATAATATCAAATAGCCAAGAAAATTTCAAAAGTTAGGACTTTGTAATTAATTTTATGTTTCAAATATAGTGACACTTAACATTGTTCATTTTCTTGTTGGTGACCAATCCATAATTCAAATCAAAGTTGGAGACCATTTATGCTGTTTTTTGCATTGTTACCTATATATAGAAATGCATTATCTAGACATGTAGGTGAATAGTTTGTTTTTGATGATGGGAACTTTACTTATCAGAGCTAATATTTTGAAAATATTAACACTTAAAGATAAATTTGTTTCTGAAATTTTTATTTCAGTGTCTGAAAAACACTATGATTCTAAACTGCAAATTGTTTATAATATTTTTGCTTTATTTGCCATGATTTAAAATACAAGTGTGCATTCACAGGTAAGTATAAAAAGATGTAACACAGTCGTGCCTCACTACATCGTGGTTCACTTATTGGGGCTTCACTGTATTGCGGGTTTTTAAAAAAATATATTTCTAATTCTGTATCGCAGAATTATCACCATATATATATATATATATATATATATTTCACTAGTGAGTACCCACGTAGAATTTTATATCTTGTTAAAATTACCTAGGTTTAAGATTGTAGAAAGTGTTTATAAGAGTGTGGAAAAGGTTAATAAGACTGTGGGAGGGGTTTATAGGAGACTAGGAAGGGTTTATAAAGCCTTAAAGTATATATAAATAATAAAATAAGTTATAATGCCACTATTTCCCGGATTTTCACCTACCGCGAATGAGGGTTGTGTCTCTGGAACGTAACTCCCGTGACAAGTGAGGTATGACTGTATATACTTATATGTGTGTGTGTGTGTGTGTGTATATATATGTGTGTGTGTGTGTGTGTGTGTGTGTGTGCGCGCGCGTATGTATGTATGTATAATGAAACATTATTCAGCAAAACTTTTTTAAAAGCATGAAGGCTCATCATTTTCAAAACCACAGTTGAACCTAGAAGTTGCTATGTTTGATGAAGCAAAGATAAACAACATACAATTTTACTAATATTCAGAATATAGAGACATAATATAAACTAAAAAGAACAAAAACATTAAGACTGTAATACCGAATTAGTGATTACCAGAAGGAATGGGGAAGGAGGAAGGTAAATTGGGCAAAAAGGGTAAAATGTGTGGTAAAGAATGGTGGCCTTATACTGGTGAGCTTAATTTAGAATATATAATTGTTGATATATAAAGATGTACACATGAAACATATGTTGCTATAATGAAACGCTACTTCAATAAATAAAATACTTATTTTCTATTAACTTCAAATTATTTTGTATTTGAAAATTGGCAAAACAAATCTAAGTAGCATCTTTTGTTCGAAGTAATGAAACAAATTAAAATCCCACAGGACTCATTCTTATCATTAAATAATAGACATACATAGGGTCATTGATCAGAATTATCATGTTAATCAACTTCAGGGAAAATATGTCAAAATGACAACTTTTTAAAAGAATTTACTGGTATATCTGATTTTGTGACAAGAAAACAGATTAAAAGTTCTCGGATGAGTGACCCTATACTACACAAGTGTGCTCAATTTTTTCCTTCCATTACTCTTGAGTCATTTGAAAATATGCTTAATTGCTAATTAACCAAAAAATAATAATAAAATTGATTTATATATACATTTTATCATTTATGTAATTTCTCTTTAATATTATATTATGAACAATGTTTTTTTATGTGGTAGTTTTGAAAATAGCAAGCAGAAAATATTTTGTTTATTTTGGAAAAGTGGCAAAAGTAATTTGTTTCATTACAAGAAACTTAGTTCTTACCATCTCCAAAGAAACCAGTGATGTGTTAACATGTGGACATGGCCGTTAACGATAAAAACAGTGATTTAGAAAACAAGTCTAGTTTTGCACTATTTATTATTTTGATAAGGAAATCGCAGAAACTTTTCAGTAAGATAAAATTAGTAAGAGGGTTTCTGCTCAATATACATAATGAAAGTGTTCAGCGATTAATAAACACAATGTCTCCTAAACTTACAATGGACATCTGTCAAATCCAATCAAGAGAGCAATGAAATAGTTTGATAAAGATTAATTCACTTTTAATTCATTGGAAACTTCAAAACATCCTTAAATTTAATTTATAATTTTAAAACCTCAGGAAGATGATTAAAATTTTTGAGCAAAACATATTTTGCAAGTTACTTTCTGCATAAAAGGAAAAGAAGGATATTTCTGTCTTTTTCACTAGCTTAAAATTTAGGTTTTTTCCATATATCTTAGTTGAAAAGTAAGTTAGATGAAATATTTTATGGCATGTGAAGTAATGTTAAAAAGTAATTTTTATTTTTTATTATTGTGTGCATGTACATATATCTGAATTGCAAAGGTAAATATATCCAGCAAGAGCTTATGCTATTCTGATCATTTCTCTGAAAAACACTGAATTTTAGAGTATATTCATAATTCAGCTGTTGTCAGTTTAAAAGAGAGTGTCAGCATGGGTGTACATGTGTGACATGATGAGACAAAGAATAAAATAATGGGTGAATATTCATAGCACAATTTTGGGAGCAAACTGTTTAGAATCAAATAATATTCATTGACTCTGATAGTAGACAAATTAAATTACAATCTTTGCTTTTTTTAGTGTCTTTAGCAATGATGGACTATAAAGAACCCCTTCCAGCTAAATGTTGCTTAGAGTGACGTCTGGTACATACTAACTTCTGAATAAATATTAGGTATTTATGTTATCTACATGATGCATATTTTGAGCATGAAATAATTTTTTCTCAGTGATGTCATTGAAGAGATCTTAAAATTAGGTGTACTGGTGTATAGATTTATATAGGGTGGGTCATATATATAATAGAAATTTGGATGACTTGGATATAATACCTTGTTCTATCAGGTGTTTTCTTAACCTATTAACCATCGATTGTATGTTTAACTGGTTAAAATACTGACAAGTCAAGAGCCAAAACAAGTAAAGAAAAAAAAATAAGGAAAGTGTAAGAAAAAAATTAATTATTTTAACTCATTAAATGTGGGATCTTCACCAGGAGTAGCTGAAATAGAGAAAGAGGCATTATCCTAAGAGCATTTATCCTTTAAAGATAATGTCAAGTTTCCAGCATAGAGCAAGCTCAACTCAAGGGATTGCTTTTAGTAAAGATCGCCCTATTCAATATTAAGACCAACAGCAGAAAATCTATATGATATGGTTTTAGTGCAGTATTGATAGATTCCATTAAAGCATTAAGGTTAATCTTTACTTTTCTTTCATAAGTTTGCTTTCATAAAAAATTTTGAATGACAAGAGATTTGCAAAGGTCGTCCCTCAGTTGTCACTTTTTGTATTTAGTGTTATTAAATGGACTGAGAGTTACGGACTATTAATGAGTTCATTTTATCTAATAGGCAATATTTTTGAGGTTTTATATCTGTGTGTTTCAAATTATGAGTTTCAATTGTTTTCTCAAATTAGTTATCTGAGATAGCTAACTATGAAATGAAAAAAAATATAGACTAAGGGATTGCGTTATTAATAGAAATGCTAGTTATTTTGACATATGACTTGAATCCTATTATGTAAACAGAAATTTGCTACTGGTAAAACGTTATATGTGTGACAGGAAGTTGTTGAGAAGGAAAGAGTCAATTTAACAAAAGTAGTACAAACTTTTAGAAACAAATTTCTTCTAAATTAAAACAATGTTTTCACTGCTTAATAATTGATTTCTTGACTGGAGAGTCAACCCTATTCTTATGCATAAGGCAGTCAGGGAAATTAGATAAGAGGTATACTCATTTCCCTCATGTGACTTCTGGAATTAGCCCAAGGTTCACAAGTGAATAAAAATAAACTTTTAAATTAATACTCTAATTCTTTATTTGGCTTCTTAGTGATTACTGGCCCCTCCAATTTTGACAAGAGGTATAATTTTTATTGGTCTAGTTGGCTAATAGACATTTGCCTATGGTGATGTTCTTGTCACACTCTCTTGCATGCTTCCTAGAAAATAACAATTAAAGTTAATAGAGTATTTATCATTATTTCAAAGCTGTAACCTTTTTTTTCCAATATGCAACTGCTAAGATCTGAATGCAACATTTGCATTTAAATTAATCCTAGAGGGATTAAATGGCAGTTTGTAAAGCACAATGAAATAAGTATAGAGATATGCCTGAATTAATAAAATAGCTATTATTTATTTAGTCCTTTAGGTATTCAAAACATTAGGCTAAAATAGCCTTAGCTTTACTCTTTACAACAAAGGGAATAGAAACCCAATTTAAAAATTAAGAGACTGTGTTCAAAGATGTTATGCATATGTAAGACAATACAAATTTGTCATTTTTGACAAATTTTTTAAAGATAAGTTTTACATGGTTTAATTGATAATTGCTGAACCATGCTTAGCACTTTCAGCTTTTGGCTTTCTGCTTTCATGATGCTTTTCACTATATGGTTCTTTCATCTCATCCTGGCAATGTCACCAGGGAAGACAGGAAATTATGTAAAGAGTTATAGTTTAGGTTTAGTAGGGAAATGAGATCTCAAAATGATGAAAGGTGTTATTATTTTATTATTAATTATTATTTAGGAATAGACATATTTAGGAGAGCTTACATTCAGCTTTAGATGATAAACTTTTTTGAATGTTTTATTTCACATTGATATATGTTTTTTAGGATGTGCAGTTCATATCTCAATCTGTATGTATTTCACACCACATCCATCACTAGAATCCCAGTGATTTTTCCCACCACCTTGCTAATTCCTTCTTATCCTAATCATTCCACTCCCAGCCAGTTTTGCGTCTTGATAATTCTATAGAGGTTTGTCTGTATGCTTGTTTAGTGTCTTTACATTCCACGTATGAGTGAAACCATGCTGTATTTCTTATTTTCTTTCAGGCTTATTTCCACTTAGAATAGTCACATTCAGTTTCACTCAGGTTGTCAAAAAATAGTTTCTCATTTTTTAACAACTGTGTAGAATTTATTGAGTATATGTACCATAGCTTCTTTTATTTTGATGGACATGTATGTTGTTTCCATGTTTTAACTATTGTAAATTGTGCTGCTATCTATATAGGGGGGACATTTTTTTCTCATTAGATATTTGTGTTTTGTGGGTACATAACTAGAGGTAGGATTGGTGGATTGAATGGTACCTCTACCTTTATTATGTAGGTTTGTCTAATTTTTTTGAGGAATATCCACACTTTTTTCCCCAAGGAAATTACACTAATTTACACTCTTGCCAACAGTGGAGGAGGGTTCCTTTTTCTCCACACCCTCTCCAACACTTGCTTCTAGTCTTTTTGATATAACTCATTCTCACTGGCATGAAGTGATAGCTCATGTGGTTTTTATCATAATTTCTCTGATGGTGAATAATGTAGAACATTATTTTCATGTCTCCATAGGACATCTATATATCTTTTCTAGAGAAGTGTCTATTCAGCGACTCTCTTTTTTCACTGGGTTGTTTTCTTATTTGTTGTTGAGGTCTGTGAATTCTTCACATACTTTGGAAATTAAGCTCTCATCCAACACCTGTTTTTGAAGTATTTTCTCCCACCGAGTGAGTTGCCCTTTTGTTTTAGTGGTGGTTTCTTTCACTCTTCAGAAATGTTTGTGATTGATACAGCCAAAGTATAGTTTTACTTTAGGTTCCTTTGTCATATGTTCACTTCCCCAAAGAAATCTCTGAGGAATATCATGGAGCATTTTCCTATGTTTTCCTCCACATATTTTATGGTTTCAGAACTTATTTCCAAGTCTTTGATCCATTTTGAGTTACTTTTTATATATGTCTCTAATGAATAAGCTAACCATCTTTTGTAGGCATCTGTCCAGTTTTTCCAGTACCATTTGTGGAATAAATTTTTCTTCCTCTGCTCCTTTGTCAAAAATTAACTGCTGTTATATATGTGGTTTTACTTCTAAGCTGTTAATTCTATTCCTCTGATCAATATGTCACTTTTTATTCCAGAAATATACTGTTTTGATTACTATTGCCTTATGGTTTTATTTAAAATCCAGTTTGTTACCTCCACTTTTGTTCTCTTTTTCTCACAACTGCTTTAGTTCTATGGGGTGCTTTCATCATTCCATGAACATTATTTTTTTAATTGTTCTATTTTTTTTTGAAAAAGTCAGTGAAAATTTTTAGAGATTGCATAAAATCTCCATATTTCTTTAGGTGAGATACCTATAATACTATGCTAATTTTTCTCCATCATGAATAAATATCTTTCTATTTCTTTATGTCTTTATTTATTTTAAAAATATGATGTAGTTTTTTATTGTACTAGTCTTTTATCTCCTTTGTTAATTCCAAGGTATTTAATTCTTTGTATTTCATGTGTAAATTAGATTTGCTTAACTTACGGTGATTTTCTATTTTATTATTTGCATATAAAATGCAACACATTTCTATAAAGTATACCCTGCCAATTTGCTGTGCTCATTAATTAATTCTAATAGTTTTGGTGTAGTTTTTTAGAATATTTTTACATGTATTATTATGTCATCTGCAAATAGTGAGAGTTTTACTTCTTCTCTAGTGTGATTTCCTTTTATATCTTTGTCCCTAATAGATTTGACTTGGACTTCCAACAGAGTGTTGGATCACAGTGGTGAGAGTGAAACCCTTTGCCTTGTCCTTGATTTTAAAGGAAAGAATTTCAGTTTTCACCATTTAGTATGATGTCTGCAGATTTCTAATATATGCTCTTTATTATATATTGAGAGCATTTATCATAAGTGTGTGCTGAATCTTGTGCAATGTGTACTATGGATTTATTGATAAGATCATTATCCTTTTTGTGAGTTGAGGTGGTGCATTACTTTAATAGATTTACATATGTTGAATCACCCCAATCCCTGGAATAGATTCCAGTTGGTCCCGATAGATGATTGTTTTGATGGTTTGATGAATTTTGGTAATATTTTGTTGAGGATTTTTTTTATCTACATTCAAGAGAAATACTGGTCTTTGATTTTCTCTTTTTTTTTTATGCGATGTCCTTGTCTGCTTTTAATATTAATGTAATGTTGGCTTCACAGAAAGTATTTGGAACCATTCCCTGTTCTACATTTTTTTGAACATTTTGAGAAGTGTAGGTCTTAATTTCTTCTCTGAAAGTTTTGGAAAACTCACTTGTAAGATATCTGATCCAGGGCATTTATTTTTGGAGGAGTTTTCTGATTATTTCTTCAATTTTCTTGCTTGTTACACATTGTTCATGTTTTCTGTTTCTTCTTTATTTGGTATTGATAGCCAGTATGATTTAAGTAATCTTTTCATATTCTCTGAGTTGCCATTTTACCGGCATAGTAAATTGTCATAGCAGTCTATTATGATGCTTTTATTTCTGAGCTATCTATTGCAACTTCTTTTTTAATTTCTGAATCCAGTTATTGATATCCCCTTTGAGTTTTTTAGGGAGTTTAGCAAAAGTTTTATCATTAAAAATCAAATCTTTGCTTCATTGACTTTTGTAATTATCTCTTATATTTCTATTTTGTTTATTTCTGCTTATATTTATAATATTTTCTTCTTTCTACTAACTTTCCTTCAACTTTATTTTTTGTCTTTGCTTTATGTGTAGGAATAGACTGTTTCTTTGAGATTTCTTTTGATTCTTTAAATAGACCTGAATTGCTATAAACTTTCCTATATGACTGATTTTGTTGTATCCCAAAAGTTCTGATAAAACATGTATTCATCCTTTTTTGTCTCCATTTTTATCTGTTTTGATTTCCTCATTTGTCCATTAGTCATCAAGAAGCACCTAATTAGCCTCTACATTTTTTTTTATTTCCAAGCTATCTTTTGTAACTGATTTCTATTTTTTGTGTTATTGTGACTGGAAAATACTTGGCGTGATTTCAATCTTTGTAAATTTATTGACTCATGTATTTTCTCTAAATATGGCCTATCATTTAGAATATCCTATGAGCACTCAAGAAAATTATAAATTATAAATATTAAAAATTGTAAATTCTACAGTTATTCAGTAATGTATCCTATGAATGTCTACTAAACCTGTCGATTCTATCATTCTAGACCTGTTAATTTTCTAACTGGTTGATCTGTTCATTGTTGTTATGTGAAATGTTTGTTGCTGTATTGTGCCGTTGATGTCCTTATTTAGTTCTAATAACATATTCTTTATACATTTCGATTATTTCTCTTTAGGTGCCTATGCATTAAGTAGTATGTTTTCTTTCTGAATTATCATGGGGTCTCTGTAATAGGCAGCATTCTTGTCAAAACTGATAGGCTTCTATCTTTTCTCTTTGTGGAGAGACTGGTTCCCATTCTTTTTTTAAAGATTGTAGTTGCTAAATTGGTGTACTTTTGTGACTGGGAAGAAGGTAAGCTTGAGGTCTTAATAGTTTGCTGTCTTGAAATGATCATCACAAAGTTGTTGAAAGGAACCAGTTATCACATAATGATTCTTTAAGAAAATCTTCTATCAGTGTACATTCATTAATTTTTCTCTTATCCTGTAATGAAAAGATTTTTAGAATACTTCTGGATGTTAAAGTAAACCTCCAAATTTCAGCATATTTGAGAAATAGTTCTGAGTTAAGAAAATGTACTTGCATTAGTTTGAATGTATATTAAATTCTAATATTAACTTTTATATCCCCAAACCATCAATTTTCCTGTGTGCCAAATTGTAGACATAATAGATGAAACATTGATATTTTCATGCTAGAAGCATTTTATTATTATGGTATAAAATTAGTCTTTTATTAATCCAGTAATTTAGTTTGATTCATAAGATTACTGCTGAATGGCTAATGAATCTCTGGGAAATTCACAATGTATTTGAATAGGTCTTCACACCTCAGAAGCTACTGGGGAGCGGGGGGTACTCAGTTGAATCAGGTGTTTTCAATAAAATGTGTTGGATTTATGAGAGTTACGAAAGTAAATAAATGTATTTGAACTGGAGGGAAGTCATTTAATCAGCTTTAGGGAGTCCAAGAAGGTCAAGTCATCCAGGAATGTTGTTTATGTTTGTATATTAAGCTAAAGAAAAGGCATTATGCTAGATTTGATGGAGTTGGCTGATTAGGGTTCTTAAATAATTAAACAAAACTAAATCTTTGAGAAAAAAATACAGTGATTAAATTAACTAAATTAATTGTATATAAATGAGTAGCTCTTCTGGAGTTATGATTTATCACTGTCTGCTTTTCTTAAACATTTTTATTTTTTTCTCTTATATACTATTTTTTTCCAACATTTTCCTCACTCTGTGCCATAGGACACAGTTTATTTTTCTTTAATTTTTTTCCTCATATAACCAACAAAATATTCAGTTCTTTGTCTATTAGTACTAAGAATCTGATTTCAGTTTACTATTTTCCCGATTTACATTCCTGACCCACACTCTCCACTGGCCTTTCAGCATAGTGTTATCAGGATTTATTTCAATATCTCCTTCCCTGATCTTCCAGTTTCTATTCTAAAACATTTTAATATCAGCATCCACATACTTCCCCCAAAATACAAAATCAGTCACATAATTTCCTCAGTAAAAATACTGAATAACTCTTTATGACTTTCGAGATAAGGTCAAACATTTGTTGTTTAATTCAAAATATTCTATGTGACAAATTACTATTCGACTTTTTCTCTATTATTCCCTTCCTATTTTATTCTATTATTGATGGAAAGTACTTACTTGCTACTTTTTTTCCAATTAACACAGTTTTATATCTTAACGGTTTTTCTCACATTATTTTTTTGCCTAGAATGAATTCAGTAATTTTACCTTCGTCATTCAGTTTGATAATTTATTTTTCAATACTCCCTTCAAGTATTTTTTTCTAGAGCAACTTTATATTCCCAGTATTTTTTTTTCTGTTTCACATAAATCTTCATATTAGACACATCATACAAAAATATGAGACATTTTAATGTTGTTTTATTCTTAAACAATTTATTTGGACATTACTGTAGATCCATATACAGTTATAGTAATTAATACAGAGAGATCCCAAGCACATGTAACCCAACTTCCTTTAATGATAAAATCTTAGAGTAGCAACGAGGATATTGGCTTTGATCTTCCATTTCTGCAGTCTTATATGCATTCATTTGAGTGTGTGTGTATTTAGTTCTGTGAAATATTATCACAACTGTATATTTGTGTATCTACATCACAAAAATAGAGAATAATTTCATAATAACAAGACTAGCATGTTTTTTACCTTTTCATAAAGTACATTAGCTTCACTTCCTTTCCACTTCTACCTTCATCACTAAAATGACAGTTGCTGATTCTATATTTTTATCATTTGTATTTTAAAAATGTTGCATAATGAATGAACAGATATATAAAATATGCTATGTACATGCGTAGAATATTATTCAGCTTTAACAATGAGTGAAATTCTGGAACATAATACAATATGGCTAAACTTTGAAAATTTTATGCTAAATGGAATAATTCAGTCACAAAAAAACAAATGCAAAATTACCTGAATACAGCGAAACTGGTAGTCAAATTCATAAAGCCAAAATGTAGAATGGAAGTTGTCAGGATCTGGGGAGAATTAGAAGTGAGATTAATTGTTAATGGATGTGATCTATTTCTTTAAGGAAAATTAAAAAGAAAATTCTGGAATTGGACGGTGATTGTGGTTACAAATAATGTAAATTTACTTAAAGTCATAAATCTATAACTTAATATTAATTAAAATGGTACATTTTATGTCATGAATATTTGACCACAAATTTTACATAAATTGAATTATACATTCCATTACAATTTTATCATGGATTTTCACTCTTTTCTATTGTTTAATTTTTCTATGTGTTTATCCCTTATCAATACTACATATATTACTGTACCTACATGATATGACATTATTGACTACAATGATTCTTCCACTATAGTTTTCTTTTTAACAATTGCTTTAGCTATGAGAGTGCCTGTAACTTTCTATATGCGTTTTTGAAAAGTAATTTCTCTACCTAAAAAAACACTTCGGTGGCATTTTATTTGAAGTACTTCAAATCTATATATCAGTTTGGTATTGGAATCACAGAATCTGGACCTATCCCCTTCACCTACTTTGATTTCTTTTGCTAATACTTTGATAATACTTTGACACAAAAAATGATTAGAAAAAAGATAATTTTTATTTTATGCATGGTGAGCTCCATAAAATATGTAACCAGGTAAATGATAAAAATAGTCAGTTTATATAGTTTTCAGAATAGTAAATATTGAATATGTGATGGATTTTTTGACACGACAAAGAATTTGTTGGAAATTTTGATTTAACAGCTAATTTAGTAAGATAAGCAGAGCTTGTCTGTATAGTTTTCCGTCCTTGTCTCTGACCATAAGAGAGTCTTTCCATCACTTCACACAAAGAGGATGTTTCACAGAGGGATACATTTCCTGCTTTCAGAGGGAAGAGACAGGAGCAAGGTCAGAGACAATTCCTGATTTTAGGAGAAAAGTACACTTAAGGCATCATTAATTTGTTGACTAAGTCTTTATTAAAAGTAATCAATATGCTGCGTTGGCACATTTGGGGTGGCCTGATCTGGGACTTGATAATCGTCAGACCTCAGGCTTGATTCATTTTCTGTTTGGAGCGAACAAAGGTGGATTTCTAAGGTGGATTTCTGCCAATGAGTGGAGATCCACTTCCAGGTGGAGATGTCTGACCCTTACCTTATGCTGCTCCTGAGTAACAAATAAGAAGGTATTGTGTCTAAGTGACTGCTACTTTGTTTTTTGTTTGTTTGTTTGTTTTTTGGTGTGTGTGTGTTATATCTGTTGATATTTTCTGAGTTGCAAAGCATTCTTTAGTCCAATCTTGAAATCGCCCACATGTTGTTCTGTAAGTCTTCATCTCTCTAGTCAATTTATTTTCTTCAATTTTCAGTCTTTTATGATTATGTTGGATTATTTCCAGTGTATATAGTTGTATATAGAAGGAATCACAGGAAAAGTTAACCTATGTCATCCTTTCTTAGAACTAAAGTTATGAATTTACTTAAACAACTCAAAGTGATAACATTATTTATTTTCCAAGGAAATTGACTTCTGGACTAAGAACACTTCAACAGATCTCACACACATTTTCATAGTAGACACTCACCTGATTATTAATTAAATTGGCTCAAGAAAGCCAGTTATAGAGGGCACAATATTTAAGAAGAGTTTTGAAGTCTATTTTTTTCGGCTTAAAATTTCAGAATTTGGACAAATGATTAAAATGGAGAGGTGGTTGCAAAGCAACATCAAAATAGGAAAATTGTGTGACAACTTCTGTAAACATTGCTTATTTCAAATTTGACCAAAAGTGAACAAACAGATAAACATGGGTGACAGATGAACATTAGAAATGGGAAGTATGGTTTTCATGGTTAGAAATTAATCTATTCTATGGAAGCCACTGGAATTTTGAGAAAGTTATGTAATTTAATGTTTTCCTTGTTATAAATGTGATAATACAGTTTGTATCACCAAGACAGTAAATGGCTGTCTAGTTCAAAATTCTAAAAATTAATAAATATTTGGCGATATGCATAAACTATGAAAAAAGTATAGAATGTAATAATGAGTATTCAGACATGATATGATAGCATTCAACACACATTAATGTTCCTTGATTACCAAAATTACCTTTATCATATATCTCCCTAAAATTAAACATCGCATTTAAAAGTCTTTACTCTTTGTAAAATTTAAGCCTAAAGGTAAAGCCTTTACCTAGAGATTTGAGTGTTGGCCCAAGTAACATTTTCAGTGGTATTTGTTGTCACTTTTGTCCTGAATCTGTATACTGTCTTTCATCTTTTCTTGGAGGTATTTTTACTTGAATTATGAACCAAGCTTCATTGTGCTGCACGTATTCTTTAGTTTATTGAATTTTGCTTCTTTCATGTAGACATAATGGAAAATAGCAAAGAAATGCAAGAGAAAATATTCTCTTTGACATATCCAAAGTTTTCCGAAGGACAGTGAAAATTTTAACTTTATAGAATGTGAAAAAGTATAACTAACCTCAGAGAAAACACACGCAAACTTTCAACAATTAAATTCAACAAAATTTTTGTTCACCGGATATCGAATTCGCTAAACTAAATAACGGAGATTCTTTCTGATTAGTTTAAAAGCAAATAGTTATAGATAAACTGTATTATTTTAAATATGCTCTGTTCACATTTTCAAATAAATGGACACTTTCCCCTCAATATAGATATTCCATTGGTATGTTCCTCTATTTTATTACATAATACACATATGATAGGTAATTAATAACATTAACAACTAACATTGGACTTAAGAATAAACATAACTTTTAAATTCTTCATTATATGCATAATATTTATATCAAAATACACTATATATCTCATGAGATGACTAAGACATTATATAATTTTCCTCTTTATGTGATCAAAGCCCTTGAGCTTCCCATACCCACAGTTATGTAGTAGGATTCCAGGGTATTGAAGACACCACAGAAGTTCTAGCATTTTTTTCCACCCAGAAGTATCAAATTCTCACCAAATCTAAGACTATTCACTTCTATTGAAGTCAGAAACCTTTCCCTTTCCAGTTGATAAAATGTTTGATCCTGTTGTTCTAGACATGCAAATAAAAGAAGCTTTTGCTGCTAAAGACGAGCAAAAATGCAAGCAGGTTATACAAGATCATTAAATGTCTAAATCACAACTATCATCACACCAGAACATAATGTCCTGATTGATGTTGTATTATAGTCACCCAAAATAAACATTCAGTCCTCCAACCTGTTCATTTATCCAATATATTCCAACTTGTTCTGACTGAGATGTAAGCTCTTCTTTATTAGTCAATTCTTCTAAGCTATTTTTTTAATTTATGCAGCTAGTTACTAGAGTTAAACAGCACAATGTAATTGGATTGCTTCTATGTTTACTTCTAATATCAAGACTGAGTTTTGCTTTGTTTCTTATTTGGACTAACTAAACTCTACTAGATATATTACTATACTATGTTTGAGATAATTATAATTGCACAAAAAGTAATTATCAAATTAAATTACTATTGATTTGACTTGAATTTCAAACAACTATCAGTAGGTATATCATTAGACCATTATTTTGCTTTAATTTAAGATACTCATAATATATTTATGATAATTGAATTTAGAGTACCTCTTAATGATATCAAAGTAAATGAAATAGGGTAAATATTTTTGTATGAAGACTTACCAAATATGTATGAAGCAACATGTATCTCTGTATGAAATATGTAATCACAGAAATCCTTACAGCATCTCTACATAAAAGTAAGCAAATTTGTAGCCAAGATATATTTATTTTAGTTCATATCCAAAATTAATTAAAATAAATAGAAATGAGAGAAATATTTTATTCTTCCCTGTAACTAAGCTTTATTTATTTCATTCTAAAAAACAAGCTGGAATATACCCATGATGATGTTATTACAGATAGCTATAAGCTAATCAAATAATATCATTTCAAGATTTGTTCAGACAAATGTAAATTTACTAAATATAGAAATGACAAAATATTGATAGAAATAAGTGTAGTCAGTTAAATTTTATTGAATATTTTATCAGATAATCAATCATTAAGTAACCATAGTTATACAAATTTCTAAAGTCTTTGTAACTTAAAGCAAAATACATTTAATATCTCCCAAATTTGTGGATTAGTTAACTGAACATTGTTAGTTGACTTCCTCTAACTCATGGTATATTACCAGATTACAATCATGGTGTAAATCAGGGTCATGATCCTCTTTAGTCCTGACTGGGAAATACCACTTCCAAACTCAATCATTTTGAAATATAAATTCAAAGGAGACATTCAATCAC
Organism: Solenodon paradoxus; assembly: GCA_004363575.1. Lineage (NCBI taxonomy): Eukaryota > Metazoa > Chordata > Mammalia > Eulipotyphla > Solenodontidae > Solenodon > Solenodon paradoxus. Next base: position 1,501,142 of record RJWH01000035.1, read on the forward strand.
CTTTGACATAGTATATTCCTTAGAGAGGAAAAATGAAGTCCAGCTCAACTGAAGGTTTAGAGATTATGCAAGAAAACAAACAGCAGGAGTCAGAGGACATCGAAAGCCACTTGAGATGTTGCTTACCACAAATATTTTTCCCAAAATTAAGGTGCAGGCTGGAATAAAGGCATGTAGGCAGACAGATAAGAAAAGAGAAAGAAGAAGCATCTTATTTTATTTTTATTTAATTGTTCCCCCTGAATGTCTCATTCCTAGATCTGGGATTCAAAGTCAAGTGTATGAGGACTTGTGCTCCTTTGGCAGAGATTGACCTAACTGCTATTCCACCAGAGCACAACATCACAATTTATTTTTACATCTACTTATAAATAATTGCATACCATTAAAAAATGAAGACTCGCTCCCTAAATCTTCATACATTTAGAGGTTTATATATCAAAATAGCTTCTCAAGATGTATATGCATGCTTTTCCTACACAATATAATATGATATAGATAACATGATCCGTTTATAAACATTACTAAAGTTAAATTAATGTGATCTAAGCTCGCTTATCTAGGTTAACCCATCTCTTTTAGAAATGTACCTAAGAGGAAAAATGGTGTCCTTTTTTTTTTTTTTCTGCACGCTTTTCTGAGCTAAATCGACTTACATAGTCAAGTAGGGAAAAGCTAACAGAAGTAAACATACATGTGACATTCTTTGATAAAAGAATTCCATCCACACACACACCTGAAAATTCTTTGAAAAGTTTCTGATTATTCTGTTATTTTCCCACTTACGATACCACTTATGCTTTTTCTTTTTAATGGAAAATTAACAGATCAAATGTCAACCATGTGTATTTAAATGTTCCTCTTCAAATGAAAAGCATCCACATTAATGCACTAAACGTTGGAATGTAAATCTGGATTTTATCAGTCATTCTAAAGAGTGCCTTTTTCTGGAAATTCTACATTAAGAAAAACAAGAAAACACTAAATCAAAAGGTCTGAGACCCAAGAAAAAATAATGGTTTAAGGAAATGGATTTTATTAAAGTATTACTCACAAGAGTCAAGCTATGGAAACAGCATAAGTGTTTACCACCAGGTGAATGGATAAAGATGTGGCGTACATGCAAAGGAATATAATTTGGACACCAGAAATAACATTTTACCATTTGTGACAACATGGATAGATCTCAATAATGATATAGAGTGATAAAGCTAACTCTCACCACAATGGCAATCTTATCATAGAAAAATATATCAATTAATGTTATATTACTTAAACTGACAAGTTGCTATATGTCAAATATATTCAGTAAAAGTAAAGCAAAAAAGTAAGATTTGGCATTCAAGGAAAAAAAAAACCCAAAATACAACTTACTCAATTCAATTGCAGAAAATAGAAAAAAAATTGCTAATTTGATTGATTAATGTTCACTAACTACATAATTTTAAAACAAAAAATATTGGAAATAAAATACTTTAAGGTTTTTACTGCACAGAAAATGAGTTGATATTTTTAAATACATGTTTTTAAATTTGTGGACTCAAAAATTCTTATAAATATCCCATAAAAAGTGTTTGACATCTTGAATCGTAAATATAAGTTAGAAAGAAAATGTTTAATTTATGTGAGGATAGGGAAAAGAAAATGAAAGCACTGATTTAAAATTCAGGACTAGTAGCAGAAATAATGATAAAGGAATTACTACAAACAATATTCATAATTATGTTCTATGTTTGCAGAAAAAATATGTCAAAAGGCAAAAGCTATAAAAGTAAATTAAGAACAAACTAAGTTTTAAAAAAATGAGACCAAAAATATCATAGGAACCAACATGAAAGCAAAAGGTAAAACATTATGATTAGTAATGAAAATATAACTAACAGACAAAATAGACTAATATAGTTAGTAAAAGACAGAGTATTAGTAAAAGATATTTTCTGGTGATAGTTTCCATCATTGTGCAGAAGCTTTTTAGTTTGATGTAGTCTCGTTTGCCTATTACTGTCTTATCTTTGCCACTGGAATTGATTCCCCATGATCTCTTTAAGACTGAAGTTATGACAGGGCTTATCTCCAAAAAATATATACAAAATAATTCATACAACTCAAGAGCAGAAAAATAAGCACCCGATCAAAAAAATGGGTGCAAGAATAGGACAGACATTTCTCCAAAGAAGATAAGCAGATGCTAAACAGGAACATGAGGTGGTGTTACTCCTCTCCCGTTATTAGGAAAATACAAATCAAAGCAATATATTACTTTCTACGTCTGAGAATGGCTAATATTGTGTAAGTGTACTCAATCATGTATCAAATCACATAACCACAAAAATCAAGACAGAGGAAATTTCTAATACTTCAGAATGTTGACATCTGCCTTTTTGTAGCCAAGTAACTCCCCCTACTTTTAACCACAGATCTAGTTTTGCTTTTTGATCACTTCTCTTTTCTCTACAATTATAAACTCTACACTGAATCACTCAGAATTCATACTCTATTGCTTAGATTCTATTTATTATTTACAATTTGGTCTTATAACTGTACCAGTCACAACAGTTTGCACATGCTTATTAGAAAGTGATTACTGAAATGAGAGAGATTTATAATTTAATACACTTTAGTCAGAAAACACTACCTTGTGACTTAGCCATTCAATAGCCACTATTCAATTTTACTATTTTTTAACTTTCCATGATCGCTAATCAATAGTTATTTGTTCAACAAATCTATGCAGAACCATAGAAAATGGGTTTCATTGATACAAAGGGAAAATTGCCCTCAAATAGCTAACAAATTGGTTGAGGGAGTTGGTTTAAATTTTGAAAATATAATAGAAATAAATACTTCAAATATGAGGCCAATAGTTCTTTTAAGGACTACACCAAGGGGAACAAGATTAATATGATGCTCATTTTTCTTCTTATTTCTCTATGCTTCATGATGGTGACATGAAGAGAACCCTTTCTCACAGGATCTTGGGATCATACCTGAAAGTTTACTTTCTTTAGCAAGTTGCAAGTTATTTTATGTTACCTGAAACTCTGAAATGGTTCCCTTAAATTTACACTACTTATAGTAAATTCAATTTTCCTCAAACTGATAATTTATCGAAAAATACAAGTGATTGAATCACTCTATTTCTCTGTGTGTGTGAGAGAGGTGTGATAGACGTCTGAATGCAAATGAAATACAAAATGCCTCAGTGAGTAAAAAGATTTTTTAGATGATGATTTAATGATATATACTTAAAACATACACAATGTAATACAATATTACTTCAATAAAAATGTATTTTATAAAAAGAGATTTACAGCGTGCCCTGGTGGACTAGTGATTTTGTCCCTCCCTTCAGCTGAGATCATAGTCCACTTACATCCCAGGGACATGGGTTCACATTCCAGAGTTGGAGAGGACAACCAAGATAAACAGCTAAATAAAGCGTTACTTCCTTCTCTCTCATGCTGCCTACCTGCCTCTGCTCCCTCTCATTCTTGCCTGCACCCTGTACCCTTCCTTTGAAAAAAAAAAAAAAAGCAGAATTAAATGTATCATAATGAGTTATTTTCTTTTCTCCAGGAATCCCAGTGTGATGATGGGAGATGAAAAAAGTAATGATCAGTGTCCTGTATAAAGACATATAGTATTGAATCTACTGTGAAACATACCTTGAAAATGGACAATAAGCAAATTAATAAATAGAATATTTTCTCTTTAAAAAATAGGTAATGTTTTATAGTGACTATCCATAAGTTCCAATCAGGCACGATAATGCTATCATTTCATGAATAAATACTATTTCTGTGCACTCTGAATATTACACCATGACAGAAAAACAATATCAAAAATAAGAATTGATAGATGTCATTTTTTTCCAAAAATTATGCCTGTAGTAGAAACTTCTTATTTTGAAAGTTAAATATCGTTATCAGGTTGGGTTTTATTTTAAACTATTCTTATTTAGAAGCTTTGCAATAATTTATTAAGAAAGTTTCAATCTTTAAAGCTCAAACGTCCTACAATTGTTGGAAATTTAAAAAATGGCATTTTCTATTCTATTAGCAACATTTGGTATAAACAAAACATTTTATAATTCAGAAATAATTTCAGGAAACTGTATCTGCTATTGGAAAGATAATGCTAGAAAGGAAACTAAAACAAAAGAATATTATTTCCTCCTCCTCTTAACATTAAATAATACTGCTTTTGGCAAAAATAAAGAAAAGTTAAATAGCAGTAGATCGTGAAGATCCTAATTTCCATACAATATATAATTGAAAAGAACTCAGAAAATGGGGTCTTTGAGTTCCCAAGCATAAGAATACTTGATCAAACTTCAGTCAAAATATTTGAAGAACACAATGTTTTCATAAGTGTTTCAAAAGAAGGAAGTCTATTTATCTTTCTTTTTTTCATTCATTCTTAATAGTTCTACTTTTGAAAGATATAATTGAATTTTAGGCTTGATACTATTTTTTGAAAAATTATGTACATCTGAAAACTATTGCAATCTAGTTTTCTTTTAAAATTGCATGATGAGAAATTAGGAAGATGCTTTCAAAACTTTTAATGAAGCACTATAATCTTTTATAATCTATAAAATCCTACTTTATAGAATATTGTGTAATAAATGCTCTAGATGTGTTTTTGATTTACTATAGTTATTCAGTCTATTACTACTCAAGAAAACATAACATTTATAGAAAAACAAATTTTATTATTTTTTAGTTGCTTATGAAAAAACAACTTGTGTCAGTCTTATAATTACTGATAGAATATTATATATTGGCATTAGCTGATTTATTTTTATAGTCTTGGAAGAAATGTACCAAAACATCAGTTGAAATTGATCACCGTAAAGTGAAAAATGAGTCAGGATTTCATTTTACATGTATTTTAAACTTTTACTTTTTTCAAACACCATGACAGTAACATTGAATTATAACATTATATAGGTTTAAGGTATGCATCATTATAAATCAACATCTGTATAGACTGCATTAAGTATACCATGTAAATGGTCCCTTTTATCCAATTTGTCCATTCCTCTATCCCCTTCACTTCTGATAATTACTTAGTCTTATAGTTTGGAAGTCTATTTTTGTTTGATATGATTAATTTATTTTAGCACATATGAATGAAATCATATGGTGTTTGTGTTTGTCTGATTTACATCACTAGGCATTATTCCCTCTAGGTTCATTCATCCCATCCATGTTGTTGCAAATGGAAATTCTTTATATATATATTAGCTGAGTAGTAGTCTATTGTGTAGATATGTATATATATTCCATTGTATATTTGGTTTCATGAGTCCCACCTATTCAGGAGGCCAATACAGGAGGATGCCTTGAATCCAGGAGCTCTGGGAAGCAGTGCACTCTGCCAATTAGATATTTTCACTAAGTCCAAAATCAAAATGTGAACTTTCAGGAATAGTGGATCAGCAGAATGCACAAGGGAAGTTAAATTAGTCTACAGAGGAACAGAAGTTGTCAAAACACATGTTGATTAGTAACTCCTTCCTTCCTTCCTTCCTTTCTTTCTTTCTTTTTTTCTTTTTAAAGGAAAGGTGCAGGCAAGAATGAAAGTAAGTAAGAAGGCATGCACTACTCCCTCTGGGTGTACCAGTAATTTATATGTTTGAAATAAAAGACGTTTTCATGTAAATATACCTTATTCTAGTTTTCAATAAATGTTAGAAACATGTGGAACATAAATACTTTGAGGAGCAATGCTGCAAGAGTATGGTTTTTTGGATGTTGTTTCATGATGTTGTACAATGGAGGATCTTTTGTTTTGTTTGTTTTTTTACAATGACTATGAACAGGCGACTTCTCACTCATTGGATTTTTAAATTTTTTTCTCACTGTTTAACATGCAGAACAAAGACACATCTCAGTTAGACTAGAATTGCCAAAGGCTGCAGCATCATGAACATAGTCATTAACCATCATCATGGAAAAGATTTCAGGGTGCATGCTGGAGAAAATAAAATTTTCCTATAGAAGTCAATATGTGAAAACATTGAGCACGAAGATTCTGCTTCGGGTTGTATGGAAAGGTCAGTGATTTAAAGTAGTTTTTGAAATGAAACAAACTATTATCAACCAAAGTGAAAAAAACCTGAGATTTGATTATAAGAAGTACTATTCTCCTGGACCTTTTAAGTGACTATTATTCAATGTTCCTTAAGGACTAAGAGATACAATTATGTATCAGAAATCCCTGTACTTTCATTGTACAGAATTTCTAAAATTGTTTATACTCACATTTCTCAAAATGCAATAATTTCAAATGAAACAATAATCCTAAAGGAAATAATCATCAAATTTCCTTAGACATGCAATCTGAGTGGAATATTTGTGTCAATGTGAGCTTATTTTATATAAATGTGTCATAAAATCAAATGTTTAATTTAACTTGCTACAAGATTTACATTTTGCAGGACATTGACAAATTATACAAACAAAATATTTTACTAGAAAGTTTTATCAATAGAGCTTATATTATTAAGTAGCTATTTACTATAAAGATTATAGGATAAAAAAAGCAACTTGTATAGAAAGAGACAGCAATATTTTAAATAAACGTTGTTACCAAATATAATTGTCCTACCTATACCCAAATCCTCATGTGAGTTCAAGATGATATGTAGCATAGGTCCAATCGGAAGCAGGTATAAAATAGTTTAAAAATTAAATTTTATTGTTCTAAACTATTGAGTCTAAGCATTTTGCCTCAGGTTATCTAAGCTATCTAGAAGATCAAATACAATAACTTATTCCTTATAAAAATAAGCTAAAATATCATTTTTATATTAAATTTATTGGGAATATGAGATGAGTTATTAAGAAATGAAAACAAGAATGTATAAAGGGAGATAATAATGTCAGAAAATGGGTATCTAAAAAGAAACAGTACAATCGATAGTGAAAAGAGAAATTTTATACATATACTGATGACAAAATGTATGCTAGACCATAGCAAATATAAATACATGAATCAAAACTAATTAGGAAAGTAAGATATCTAGATAAAATGTTTTTATGTAGAGTAGTAGACCTCACTTTTATCTCTCAAGACTGTAAATGCAATAATTATGATAATGATGATGATGATGATGATAAAAATAATAATAGTATTGGGATGAAGAATAATTCTACAAAACATTAAAGAGACATGACCTGATGACTCAGGGATGAAGTAAATAACCCAAGGATCTGAGTTTGGGACACGTGGTGAGGTGTTAAAGGGGAAACCAAAATGAACAGTTAAATAAATAAATTTTATATTTCAATCCAGTAGAATATTAAATCAAAATGAAGAAAATGTTCACATAAAATTATAAATTATTTGTTTGATATTAAATTTCTACTAGATTCAAATATCTCTATTGGGTTCTTCTAGCTAAAATGTTTGATTGTATTTTATTCACTGATAAGTTTCATTTTTATATAATAACTTTATGTGAAAAATATCCATGAAATGTACTAAGAATATACTGAACATGATTTCCAATAAAAAGTTTTTTATGTCTGTTTGATCACTCATTTTGTTCTTTGACTGAAAGACAATTTTATAAAAATATACATTCTCAGAAACATTGTATCCATTAACTTAAAGTAGATTTCAAATGTCCTAAGAATTCTCTTACAGCTATTTTTATCTGTCTAAATTATTTTTAAAATCTTAAATTTTTTCTTGAACAATTAATTTTGATAGTATTCAAGAAAAGAAAAATAGTGTATAACAATGATCCGGAAATTACTCATCAAACAAATATATTCCAGATTCACTAAAGCTAAATCAAAACAGTACTGGATTAAGAATAGATAGTAGATTAGTAATCCAGTAGATTTTATTATGTTGGAAAGAATAATTATAATAAATGAATGTGAAATGTATTATCTATTTCATGATTCTGATATCTTAGTAACCATCTGAGTATTTAAAAACTTTTAAATGTCTCAATATTTCAAAAATGAAATTCATATAGGTTTTATTTTTAAAATATCAACATTTTTACATATACAATATTTTTAACTTAAGGAACTATAAGAAAATGCATTAATACATGACTAAGCATTAGCAGATTCATAATAAATATATCAAAATGAAAAGTGAAATTCAGATAAAAATAGCTAAAAATTATGACATATTCAAAGCATGTAGAATTCACTAACCGTTAAAATGCGCGACTAAAGGTATAAAGGGATTTCCATTATATACTATTGTGTAAAAGCAAAATGCAAAATGCCCAACAAGTGTGTACAATATGTTATTTCTGGAAACAAACCATAAAAAAAATCTCATACTGAATACCTACCTTTACATGTACATGTCTCTACAGGATCATCTGAACATGAAGATAACATACCAAAAGATATACATTATATTGCTAGAAAAGGTGAGATGTTGAGATTAAATGAGGATGGAGAGGCGACGAGGCAAACAAATGGGAGTGGGAAAATAAAGAAATCTTTTTAAAAAGAAAAATAACTGTTTAAAAGAAATAATAAATTTATGTGATTAAATAAAGTCACATACTTAGGCCTCTATGAAAAACGAGCTATAATTTAAGTAACTGAAAAAGATAATAGGAAAATTGGTTTTAATATATCCACATATGTGCCGAAATTGATTTATTTAATGTAGACAAATATCAAAGATTTGGATGGAAAATGCATTGTCATCATGCACTAAAATCATCCCTCCAAAGACCATTGTGGGTATCTCTTCCACTACAGTTCTCTAATCTGCTGATTCCAGAAGTAGTCCAGAATCCTTCTCTATATAGTGCTTCAGGTACTGTTTAAAAATTGGCAGCTTTTATCCCTCTCAGCACTTCTGGATTAAAGCAACTGTGCCTCCATTCTCTAAAGCAATTTGACATGATGAATGTGAAGAAATATATTGGGGACAAATAATTTCATATCTGAAGTATTTTTATTCAATTGTGATAAAAAATGTTACATTTAACCTTTGATGAGAGGTCTCTCGTTCCTTTGTTATTTTCGGTTTCTACTATCACACTCCGCCTTAAAGATATAAAAGTTTATTATTCTGCATAGAATATATGCTTATTTATAGCCATTAGCTAAGAGCAGATTGTGAATACTCAGTGGGATTCTCATATTTAAGTAGAAATCTGTAGCACTATCTCTCCCCTGATCATTTTATTTATGTGATTCAGCACTTCATCTTTTTCCCTCTTAATAGGTCTATTTATCTTGTAGTCATTCCACAAATTCAGTATATGTTCATAATAGCTCAAGATTAAAAGTACACAAACCCTCATTAATCCCACTGAGACCTATAGAACCATGCAGTGTTCTACATCATTAGAGTTTAGGTCACAATCTCAAATTTTTATGACTCAAGGTAAACTCCAAGCTGTGAGAACCTGATGTGAACAAGATAGTTAAAATTGAAGCAGCAATATAGCTAGGAACATTAAAGGCATTAATGAACAAACATAGACATAGAAACTTTTAGGAACCAGAAATAGATATCCATAAAGTAAAGTGAAGAACCATTATAGTTAAAGACAAAGGATTTCTAGTGGGGTTAAAATAATATAAACTATTCTTTAGAAAAATTAGTTGAGTTTTTTTTTAGGTCTTTTAATAACCTCACGATAAAAAAAGAGAACTGTCTCATTTAGTACATCTTAAGACAGAGTTTTTTCTTTGTGCTTAAATTGAATCTAAATATCTAAATTAAATGTAAAATATTTAAAATAATACATTAATATTTGAGAGTAGTTAATGGATTAATATTACTGTATTTTGACTCCTAAAATGTTTCATATGTGTTCTAAGCTAGGCTGACCATGTTTCCTTGACAAAAATGGGTCATGGGGATGGCAAGAACAAGAGGGGGCTATATTCACTAGTGACTAAGGGGAGGGGAGGAGGAGGAATAATCCAAGGCGGAGCAAAGCAGGCAGGTCAGCAATAATTTCACAGTAATGACATGTGGTCTTACTGGAATTCATAAAAATGACCAGGTCCAGTGCAAGTAATTTTGACAACTTAATCAAAAACTAAAGTTGGCGCCCCTATAAGCCCTGCTCCAAATATCCTATGTAAAACACATGCCACTTTAACCATCCCAGTGCCAGAAAAACCCAATAACTAGTCTAGTGGCAGAAATTTGCCCACACTTCTCAGTGCCGGAGATAATCCCCATAGTACCTACCTGCAAATCAAATATGCTGCAGTGTTCTGCTCCCCTAAAATAAGCAGGCAAAGGTGGAGTGAGAGGAATCCTCTTCTCCAATGGCTCCTGCCTCCTCTCAGGGGCGGGCACAGCAGTAGCAGTCACAGTCTGAGCAGTCAGGCCTACCAAGAGATATCTTTAATGTGGGCAAAAGGGATAGCTGCTTTTGGGTTCCCTCAGCAGAATGGCCCGAGAGCACTCAACTTCCCCTTTTGCCCTGTATTAAAGATGGCTATGGTTTATTAAAAATATGGGACAAAATTGACAGTTGGGAAACATGAAAAAGACTGATACTGTCCCATTTAAATGGTCGGCCTACTCTAATCACAAAAGGACTATGTCTGTCATCTGTGTTCTTATTCCCTGCAGTGATACTCATAAAACAGAGATAATCCAAATCACAGGCAGACAATAAATATTATTTTATAGAGAAGCTTATGTGATTAAAAAGTCTTTAAAATAAAGTGAAAGTAAATGCTAAGACATAATTTGATTGCCATCTAAATATTTCCCCTTCAACTATGAAAGATTTAAACTTCTCTTTCTGTGAAGAGAACCATACACATTTCAGTCATCTTTAATTCTTTCTTTAGAGGAATGTTATATTAAAGAAATAAAAATAATGTTTAAAGGAAAATTCTTCCCATGTATCACATTGTCACTTTTATACTTTCCTTATGCTATTCTTTAGTTTTTATAGAACTTTACTCTTCTAAGAATCGGGTTTCAAAGAATAATGAAAAAAATGAATTACTTTTTCACAAATTTTGCCTCATTTGTCTGAGATAAAATCTTGAATGTACAATAAATAAAATGTTCACTCTTCCATTGTTATTAATATTTTTTATTTTTGAATCTAATGTCAGGTAATTCTTAAAAATTTCACATGAGCAATCTTACACAGTCAATGAAAACAGCTTATTTGTAAAAATATATATTGAGATTATTTACTCTTAAAGGCATCCGATTTTGAATAATACTAAAGCTATGTGACTCTCAGCGAGGATATTTACTTATAGAGGAAAGACTTATGTACTGAAAATTAATAAAGCATTAATGAAAATTTCTAAAAAATAATGGAAGTAACAGGTAAAAGAAAATTAAGAACAAGGTACTTATACTGATTCATTTATTCAATATTTATTTAGTCTGCTTATTAACTGACATAATTCATATCCATGCAACACAATTTTTATTTTTTTTTTTATCTCAAAGGTCCTTGAAAAAGACACAATCGTCTCACTTTAGGAGATATTAGTTAGATGCATTACCACAAAATCTTTTAAATGAGCTTGTAAGCAAAGATCATAACAGGTTACATAAATCAGTATCTAGATAATGCAATATTGTCTTTACAATCTAAGAGATTTTCCAAAGACACATAAATACTGAAGCGATATTTAGTTAAAGATAATATGAAACTTGTAAAAATAGGACAGTTTAGAGTAACTTTGATATAGTTAGTTCATTTTCATATCTTTGGACAATTTCATCACAATTACTGACAACTAAAAATTAGAATTTCTATCACTATTGGTATAAAAGCAATCCTTATTTCATGAGGTAAATGTACTACCATAGCAAAACTTAAACTATTTTGAAAAATAAAAGATAAAAATAGAATAGATAATAGTAAAATGAAATGTATTAACTATCGCCAAACTTCTTTAAATCAATTAATGTGCAATCATACTTCATCTTCATTCTTATACAATGCTTCTGCAATATTTTAAAGCATAATCCAGATATATTTTATTCATGAGTAATTTAATACATAATTTTTAACTATAATGATTCTTGTAAATGTAAACAGATTTTACTACATCTATAAAAAATTAACAAAATCTTTTAAAAAGAATCAAATGTACGTTAATTTTCAAATTTCCCTGATTACTCATAATTTCTATTTTTGGTTATTTGTCTGAATTAAGTCCAAGCCAACTCTACAACTTTCACTCTTAAATCTCTCTTAACCTATAGCTAATCTACTGCTTTTATTATCTTCACAACTAAATTTTTGAGGAAAGAGGATCATTTTGTTCTGCAGTTCTAGTAATCTGACTTTAACTGATGACCTACTTTGTCATCATTTTTCACATTTCTCTTAGTTTTCTGTCCTTTATAAAGATTGCTCTATCTATAAAAGTTATTTTAAAATGCTAAAGCTCTATCTAGAGTTCGTTTAGATCTAGAGAAGTTTGGATTATTTTTATCAACATTGCTATAGATTTCTTTGAGTAATACCTAATGATTTCTCTGTATGTGATGTTAGCCAGTATTTATGAACATTCTATAGACCCATTATTTCATTCAGATTTTGCAGATTGCTAGTCTCTTATTATTTCTCTTGTTACTAGCTTTGATACATTTACAGAGAAATTTGCTCTTGTCTTTTATTTGGAATCACTGGTATATTTTGAAAAAAAAAAAAGAAAGAACATTTCTAAATTTTTTTATTTTTTAATATTCTTCAAAGGTAATTGTACATTTATAATTATTATTATAAAAATATTATCAACTTATCTATCTTAACTCGGTACCAATAGTCATAAATTTCTTCCTTTTCATGAAAGAACGTTTGAAGCTCATTTGCACCAGTCCAAGAGTGAATCATTTCTCCTGTTTCCTATTGTCAGGAGTTAGCCCTAAGATTGAGACACTGGAGTTACTCATTATTATGAGTATAATTATGAGTTACTCATTTTCCTACATCTTTACAAAGACAGAATAGAAAATATATTCTCATCATATATTCCAGAATCATACTTCCTGGAAGTTACCCAAATGAATTGAAAATACATGACAGCACAAAATCTGCACATGAATGTTTAAAGAAGTTGTGTTCATAATTGTCAAAAGATAGAAGCAAATGAGATGCAAAGGGTGACTGGGATGCAGATTGTGATACTTCACACAATAGAAAAAGATTCAGTGTTAGAAAGAAATGAGCTCTCAAGACATGAAATATTATAGAGAAAACTTAAGTGCTTATTAAAAAGTGAAAGAAGCCAATGTGAAAAAGTTGAATACTATATAGTATCTATAACGCGACATTCTAGAAAAGACATTATGAATAAAGAAAAAATAGGTCGTTGTAGCGACATATTTATTTATTAAATATCATCTTCAATACAATACAAGGAGTGAAACTATCAACTTTCAAAGAATGCACAGTATTAATAAGGAATCTGGTGTGGGATGGAGAAGGATATGCAGGAATTCTCTGTTATATCTGAGCAATTTTTCTCTAAACTTAAAACTGATAAAAATAGTGCATTAATTTACTGCACATATATAATTAACTTTATGTATGATGTGCAAAATTATTTGGATTAGCGAATTGTCATTACCTCAAGATACTTAGAAGTCCTGCTTTTTAATAAAAATGAACAAAATCAAACAAAAATAGAATTTTAATTAGTAAAATAAAGTTAATGGTTACAAGAAGAGAAGGTGGGAAACGGTCAACAAACTGGGTAAGAGGGGATAATTGTATGGTGAAGGAAGAATTGGAATGATTACAGTAAGCACAATGCATTATACACAGATGTTGATTTGCAGTGATACAAACCTTAAACTTATAAAAAGTTATGATGCAATGTTTCTTAAGTAAAATTAATTTTAAACAATCTATTGTAAATGGGAATTTCATTAAAACAATCAAAGTAGATCTTCATTATCAAGTGACCACATGAAAAGGAAAAGGAATAGTCTATTCTGACATTGTTTATAAGTACGACATGTTGATAACAAAAGTCATATAAGAAATATTTGAAAACAAAATTTTTGACAAAACCACACTGCTAGTTTAATTTCTATTTTTAATATAGATCTAAAATGTCATAATATTCTACAAGTTCAGAAAGCGAAGTCCATGAAGTGTATGTAAATTTTCTATTACAACTATTTAGTATTAAAATTGCAATTAAAGCTTAGATTTTTGGATTCCAGCTCTGATAAAGGTTATCAAAATATCTTAATAGCATTTTCATTGAAATTACAGCACTGTACACATAAAATCTTGCATATTTTTCCTAAATCAGTAATTAAATATTATCTCTAGACTTGGTTATTTTGTTTTAGAATATCTTATAAACCACAAAAACATATCCCAGGTGCTAATGCTCTCCTAAAATCTTCTGACATTTAAGTTATTATAACAATAGCTCTGAAAAAATGTTTCATATTACAGTTATCTGGAGATAGAGAACAAAGGCTACCAGTGTCCTGTTCACAGTGATTTTGATTTCTTTATTCAAGGGAGGGCCAAGTCCACCCATATGAATTTCCTTGCTAATAATTCACAAACATTTAAAAATGATTATACCCAAATAGACACATTAAAAAATTGTGCATTCTGATGAAAACATGTATTTTATTTTGTTATACCATTGTTTTCGTTTTCACTGGGCTTCACCCTTGTAAGCTCATCAGAGAAGCAAATAAACAGATCAATAAGTATATTTTCAAAAAAGCTACAAATTGGTTTGATTTATTGGCTACATTTTCTATTTCCCATTTTCCCCCAAAGCAGTATGATTCCATTCCTTTGTGGGAATTTTCAACCTGTCAAAAATGATTCTTGCTGATAGAGAAGGAAATGAACTGAATAAGATAAAATAATTTATAAATTTTGACTTTAATAAACTTCAAATTATACTTTTCAACTCATCAGATAACTGAGGTGTCAGGGTAAACAACGAATATGAAACTTAGAAAAATATGTGTCTATAATAAAAATATTTATCTCAATAACTGCTGTCCTCTGACCTACACAACATTTTTTTTTTAAACAACAAAACAAAGCAATCATAGGGCACATATAAAAACACAAAAAATATTCTGGTATGTATTCAGGGAATAATAAATTGAGAATCAGACTTAGATATGAAACACATTTTGGTACTCAGAGAAAAAGTTTAAAGCAACTACAATTTAATTGCTAAAAATTAATGGGAAAGATAGATATTCAATATCAGATAGATAATCACAGCAAAGAATGGAAACTATAAGAAAGAATTAAATGCAATTACTGGAAATACAAAGCAGTAACAGAAAAAAATGTATCAGAGTAAATTATTAGACTAGACTAAGAAAACAACCATGTTCTCTATTAAACTACTGAAATCAAAAACAAATACCAAAAGAAAATCTACCAGAAATCAAAATAAACAACAAAAAGTACCTATAGTGAACATAGACACATTTAGCAGATATCATGTGGACAGTAAAACCTTGGATAACATCTTGAGTTCTTGAAATGGGAATGAGGAAAGTTTAACCTAGAATTCTATACCTTATATAGTAACTTTTAAAAAATTGAAAGGGAAATAATAGCCTGCTCAGAACTAAAACAGAGAGTTCATATAATGGAATTATTTATAATAATGAAATTGTCTGATTTTATTGTGTGTAGCAACACGGATAATTGATGTAAATACCGAGCAACAAGATCCAACAGCAAATACCGCTACTTTGTGATTACTTTCTGAGAAAGATCAACAAACTAAAACTAATCTATAATGTTAGAAGTCTCCACACCACAAGAGTTTAATGAATGATGGAATGCATACGTAAGGTTCTTAAGGAGCTAATTGCATTGTCTTTCTGCAAGTGCCTTAATTATCAATTAAATGCACACAAGTTCCATGCTCTGATTTAGTAAAATAGCACATCTTGTTATGAATATTTTTAAAAAATTTCTAGCATATATTTGCAATTTATTTTTAAGAGATTTTTTGAAGAAACATTGTATTATAACAGCATATAGGTATAAGCATGCATCATTGTAAATCAACATTTCTGCATTGTTTGTTACCAATTCTATCTTCACCATCTAATTGACCTCATTTTCTATATGTTAAACATCCATGATTTTTTGATTTAGTATATCTGCTTGTGTTCTCTATATAAACCCCTTCTCGTTTTTTAAGAATCTTTTCAGTTTCTGTAACCAGTATTTCTCCCTGTATATAGTATTTTCCCTGAAGTGTATATGTTTATATGCATGTATTTCTTTGAGCAGTACTCAAGAGGATGGGATATGCTATCTCTAATTCTTGAAAATACCAAGAACAATATGGATAAGAAAAGAAAAGTAGCAAGAGAGCAAGGGAATATGTATTATGTAGTAAAGATTGTTGATGCTGTTTCCAAGCAAAAGTCACTAGCTTCCAACAGACAGGAGGTAATTTTTCAGATCAAGGAATATTTCAAGTAAATCTAATTTTTCAAAGTTTTGAAATTCATACACTCAGATGATCCTTGTCTCATTTCTCAAAATTCTGTTCTTCTCCAGTCCACTCCTGACTTTGATGTTTCAGACTTGGTGAAGCCAGAATAAAACTATAATTGAAATACTTTTGCATTGTTAATTCCAGTACCAAAACCTGGACTCTGTGGCTTTTTCTGTCCTCTGCTACATATGAAAATCATTTTATATGTTGCTAAGGAAAATGTGTTCCCATTTTTTTGAGGTAGTGTTGATTTATAACAGTTCATCAGTTCAGCATACAGCTTTTTATTTCAATATCTATATCCATATATCTATATCTATATCAATATATACTGTATATATATATGATCACTATCAAAATTCTAATTCTAATATAAAATTTGCCCCTTTTTCCCATTTTAAATGAACCTAGCCTCATTCCTTCTGGTAACCACCATTCTTCTTCAGAATCAAAGAGTTTTGCTTTTGTTTTATTTCTTTATCTTCTACAAATGAATGAAATCTAAGGATTTTATTTTTCTGTAACTGACATATTTCACCTAGCTTAATACCACCATGGTCCTTTCATGTTGGTGCAAATGGCAAAATTTAGTCTTTTATATAGCTGAATAATAATAATCTATTGTATATATACTTTCTTTATTCATCTGTTGATGAGTTTAGATTTCTTTCAAGTCTTGATTCTTGTAAAAAATGTCACTATGAATATACACACAATAAATTAAATTAAATTAACTGTATTTTGCTTTTATGTAAAGAGTTAGTTTTAAATTAAATGGGTTTTTTATTCATATAATTAAGTTGGTGATCACACGTGAACTTTTTCTTCATATTAACTTATGACTTTCTATACTCGATCTACTCAATATTTTCAAAATACTCTGGAATAGACAAGTTACAATAATACAATTAGTAATTTTCAGAAAAATGATTTAACATATGAGGGTCTGGGATAAAATATGTAGTATCTGTGATGTCACTATTACTGCATGGACAGTTTCATGTCATCAACATGATTTTACTAAATGTGGAGTTGAGAAACAAAAACTTGTCTAGAGACAGATCAAGACAGGTCCAGTGTACATTTGATTATAATTGTTAATAGGAAAACTTTGTTGCTAGATATTTAAAATTTATACTAATTTGTGTAATAGTTAAGAATGTTTCATTAATCTAATTTAGTGGTCTTAGGTTTCTATGAGTTTTGTTTGTTTGCTTGTTTATTCTCATAGCATTTAAGGGACAATATATTTGGTGAGAACATAAAAACACAAATATATATATATATATATACATGTGTCATATACATATGCTAAAATGAATAAGGATCATCTGACAAAATTATACACACACACACTATGTAAGTACCTGGTATGTTCGAGTGTGTGTATTTAACAACTCAGACAGTGATTCTTCTGAAGTTGTTGGATGGAACTGTCTAAGCCTATATGCTTCCAGGATCATATTTAAGTAAGAGAGAACTGAAGTAATAAAAAATATGCAATTTTCCAGTAGATTTAAAAAATGAATATGAATACTATTTGACATCATAAGAATTTATATTCTCCAACAATTTGCAGAGGCAGCATATTCTAATTTTTCACTCATTTGAATATGTTTGTAAATTAATCACATGAAACTATTTTTGTGATATACAGCTTTTGATTTAATAGGTAATACTAATTATGGTTTGTGAGGATGTTTATATTGATTTTTATTTACATTTTATTTTTATTTTTTCTGAATACATTAGTAATGTAAGGTTTCTCAATATTTACTGTAGTATCTTACTATTTATTTTATATTGGATACAAGACTACTTGTTAAGAGATTTTATATACTCTTTTGGTATCCTGTGAGTTTTAAAGGTAAAGATTTCTAGAAAATTAAAATTAGGGGTATGGAAGACATGGTGAAATTAAGTTTCTTAAGGGCTTTACAAAAGAAATTCATGATATGTATATGATTTTAATGTCCCAGAAAGTTATTCTTTGTGTCTAATTTTGATAACTTGCTATTTGAAATTCTTGTTTTCATCTCAGTGGATATATAAAGCACATAATGTTCCATTTGTTTTTGTATCATGGTATAAAACAAACATTTTGTCTTTGAGTTTCTCAATGAGTTTAATTTCAAATACATCTTTTTCTATATCTGAATTTACCTATTCTATACTTGCTTTTAATAACACTGTTGTTTCTGGATATGTAGCATTCAACTTCTATGTGTCCAAGTTATAAATGGCAAACTGTTATTTTCTAACTGCTTGCAATATGAATTGACTTTCTACTTATGAGTAATGTGATATGGTGAATATGAATATATTATTTTTCCTACTAAGATATATTGGGAAAAATAAGTAAACACTTGGTTATCGAAACAGAAGAATAAATGTTGAAAGTGAAAAGACAGTGGGGGCACACATTTATCTTGAAATAAGAGAATGGTTGTATCTGTATGAATTCCTGACTTTGCTGTTGTCAAAAATTGATGCAACAGGGGAAAATACACAACTGTCCTTTATATAATTTGTTTAAATTATTATATCTTCTAATAAATTATGATGGAGCCAGTAGATACACTGAGGTTTCTCAAAGCTAGTTTTCTGTTCCAATACATATTTATCTAAAAGTAGAAGACTCTAATAAATTATCAGTTACCTAAAACTTTATTTTCTTAAACATAAAACAAAAATTAAATTCCTTTACCATACTTCAGATGCTATCTAGAAAAAAAATATTTGCTTGATATGTATGAATATTGGTGTTGATAAAAATAAAGCTGAATTTTTTAGCAAAATATTGATTCAAAAGACTTCAAAGTCCTTTAAAAATGTTAGAACCTATAAAGTTCTTATAAAATAATTTATGCAATAAATATGAATAGAATAAGCTGTCTTTTATAAACTAAATTTTAATAAATATTTTAAAACTAGGCAAATAGGTTAAAAGATGTAAAGAAATACGTATCTTCATGCATTAATTCTCTGCATGTAAGTTTTGAAAATTTTTCTGGAAGCTGTTTTTATAATTCATAGTTAGACAGTAAATATATTTTGTCAGGCAGAGACTTGTCAATAAAATAGAAACCATACTACCTATTTAAAAGGGTAGATTAAATATAAGGAATATTTTACTAAGGTAAGACAGTTAAAAAGTGAAAGCACAGATCTTTAAGGACAACCACAGAACATATGTATAGAAAACATTTTCATCCTAGGGATACAGGTAAATGCATGGAAGAAGGTAGGGTTTCCAGGTGATTGAATAAGGGAATCTTTGCAGTTACAATTCAGCTATTCAGTTATTTTAGGAATATTTAAGAATAAGTCACCCAATACACTGACTCCTCGAATTTCAGAGAGGAACTGTAAAATGGGGCTGCCCATATATCTGAGGAAGAGATTTTTTCTTTTAATTTTAAAATAAAATGTATTTACATTCTGAATATATTGTCATTTGTGTTAAAGTGAATATTAATGATATTTTTCTTCAAATGTTGCTCTAAATGTAGAGATCGCTCTGTTTTAACCTGTATCAAAAGAAAGAGGTACATTATGCATCTACTTACTACCAAGCTTCTATTTTTTGAATACTGATACTTATTATCTCTTGGATTCACGATGCTACATTCATTTTTGCATATTGACATTTCATTTCAATCTACATTTCACAGCACTCCCTCCACCAGAGTTCATGTCTTTTACCGCCACCTTCTCCCCTCTTTCCTTCCCTTCCTCCTCCCATCCCTCTGTCAGTCATTCATCTTGTATTCTGTAAGGTTTGGCTGGGGATTATCTCTTTATCAGTTTTATTTCATTATATTCCACATATGAGTGAAACCACCTTGTACTTCTCTTTTTCTTTCTGATTTATTTCACTTAACATGAGCCCTTCCAACTCCATCCAGATGATTACAAAGTGCACAATTTCATGTTTTGCTTATTTTTGTTTTTTGTTTTTTAGCAGTTGCATAGAATTCCAGAGTATATAGATTACAGCTTCCATATCCGATCATCTGTTGTTGGGCATTTAGGTTGTTTCCATGTGTTGGCTATTGTGAACTGTGCTGTTATGAACGTTTGAGTGGAGATATTTTTTCTGATTAAAAAGTGTATATCTTCTGGTTATATGCCCAAGACTGGGATTACTGGATCGAATAGTAGATCCATCTTTATTTTTCTGAGAAATCTCCATACAGTTTTCCAAAGAGGTTGCACCAATTTACGGAATCTCAGCGGAGCTGTTTCAAAGACTGCCAAAAATGTTTAAGCTAATCTGGTGGTTCTGCTCTGAACTTCCAATGCTGAGTAATGCTGGCATGAATGCAAAAAATAAAAGCTATTATTCTCACTGCACCCATCTCAACTTTCAATTTTCCTCTAGTGGAACTTACTGGAAAATGCACTGAGTGAAACTGACAAATATGTATGGGTAATGCATTTTGCCAAGTTCTAGGCCCTCCATCACAGAATATAGAAGGTGGATTTGAAGATTATAATTGCAAAATATTCTTACATAAAATATATTTTATTGATTTAAAAAACAGAGATGCAAAATGTAGAAGCAACATAAATGTTCTTCTTCAATAACATTATACCATTATACATAATATAAAAACAAGTCACACATTCATGTGTTTTGGATTTTTGCTTTTCAAAGGTTTTTCTGTTATTTCTTGTGTGACATGATCATTTGTTCTATACATCTTCCAGGGTTTATCTTTTCAAAGAGAATCGAAACTGCTGCTGAATCTCTTAGAAATAAATTCAAAATCACATAAGAAAATAGGTTATTTAGATTACAAAAAAACTAACACTTAGAAAAATGCAGATATGACAAGATATGTTGAGAGCAAAATGATTTACCTGCTAACATTTATTTTTGACACTGGATTATAAGACAGATATGCATAGAAATGCAAATTGCATTTGGATGTTTATGGACTGAGAATAAGATTAGAGATTTGATTGGTGAAACAAATGATCAGAGTTGAAAGTGATCTCACCAGAGCAGGAAAACATGAACATAGCAGAAGAAATTTCAAGTTAAGAACATAATTTCGATATTATATTATATTAAGGAGGAGAATGGGAAGCTGAAATAGCATATTTCTGAAATGTAAACATGTAAGGACATTTAAAAATTGAGGCTATACTATTGCAGTAGTACCTCAGATGAATATCAGATGATACACTTAAATTACTTTCAGGTTAGTAATATCCTTAAGTACATGAACACAATGGAAATGTACTTGAAAACATTAATATAACAATGAACTATCATGATCAAATTGAAAAAAATGATTGCATCACGCATCATGGTGGCATATTTAATAAAACTGTAATGCATTTCAGTACATAATCAAGGTCTCAGGAGATGTTATTCTTCATAATATAGAGTGATATCTCAAGGCCTTAAAATGCTCTCGATTTGAAAATAAGGTAACAACATTCACTTAGATTTTGCTAATTAGCAAGTATTTTGACAGGTATTATGCTACCAAGTGTTTTGGGACAGGCTTTGTTTTATGCTTCAGAAATTCTGTTTAGCATGATGAATTTAAATAGCATCCTTAACTTGCATATTTTTTATTCCCTTTAAGTACATCTCATAAATTAAAAGCAGTGGGTGTATTGTAAAATCTAATTAGTTTTCCAGATTCCTGTCAGTTTTGTTTTTCTACTTGTAGTGAGAAAACATGCCATATATAGGTGGTGTGCCTCTCTTCAAGTTTTGTAAAGAACACTACAAAATCCTTAGTATTTAAGCTGGAATTTTTAAAAGAACATTGACTGTTTCAAGTCATTAGGGGATCATTTAGTGCAGTAGAGCAGTAATTTACTGAATTTCAGGCACTACTGGCTTAATACAGTTAGTACAATGTAATTTACACTCAGGGAGTAGTTTATACACCTGGAAGAATCCAAGCCATTGCCTACTTAATTGACATGAATTTTTAAAGAGAGATGGAGCACCCTAATATTTACATGAAAAGAAAATTGGAATTAAATTACCTGTTCAAGGTCAGAGAAAAAATTAATTGCTGAAATAAGACTTGAAGTTTTATTCTTATTCCAATGTTGCACTGAGAAAAAAAATCATCACTGTGATATGAACCTTTGTGAGCATAATCCTGGACTTTTTACTTTCAGGTGATGTAGGTTAATATAATGTATATCTCAAAGTTATACAGTAATTTGTCAGTTATCTAAGGGTCAAGTTTTAAGATCAAGAAATTTTGCAGATATCACAAATTACCCTTGAACAATCTGAAGAAGGGGGCACTTAAAAGCTGGATATACTTCCTCTCAGATATTCAATGTTCAATATTTGGACATATTCTTCCCTAGAATATTAGGTGAAGAAATAGACTTTATTTTAGGATCTGTGAACATGTAAAGAATTAAAAACTAGAATCATACGACATGTTGTATAGTTTAGCTACAGTCATCCAGGCATAAAGAATTGCAGGAAGGCCATTTGAACTGAATCCAGTGCACAAGCAAATCCTAGGACATATGGGACAAACAAAATGTTTTACTTTTGTCAAAGTATTGACAAACTTTGCCATGAAAAAAACCCAAAAAAACAAGAAACAAACAAAAAACTGAAAAACCAGTTGTCTGATATATTCTCAAAGGTCAGACTTAGATTGCAGTGAGCGTATAGAAGAGTTAGGAGTCACATACTCTCATGGAATCCACATTGAATCAGCAGCTATTTGCAAGACCTTGATCAGATACTCAGGATAAAGCAAGAGACTTCAGGCAAATTCACAATGAGAAGATTAAAATAAAGAGCTATCTGATCAACGGAAAGATGTAGGGAAACCAATACGAAAAATAATCACGAAAGTGGTTAAAAAAAACTTACAAGGAGAAACAGATTTAAAGACACAACACACCTTTCATATATAATTTTGGAAATGAGAGGATAATGAAAATACTTCTTTAATGTAAGTATTTCTTTAATGTAAATGTAAAATTTGTGAATTCAGAGATATATATTCATTTAAAATATTTTTCTTATTTCAGAG
Source organism: Solenodon paradoxus (assembly GCA_004363575.1). Taxonomy (NCBI): domain Eukaryota; kingdom Metazoa; phylum Chordata; class Mammalia; order Eulipotyphla; family Solenodontidae; genus Solenodon; species Solenodon paradoxus. The sequence goes on from RJWH01000035.1 coordinate 1,524,636, forward strand.
ATATTTGATATTATTTCAAACATATTTTATTTCAGAGAACAAAATCCAGAAGAAACCATGACCAGAAGATCTGCACTGGAAATATATTAAAGAAAACTTGCAGACAGGAGGAAAATTATAATAAACTATAATGTGGATCTACATAAGAGATGTAGAGAGCTGAAAATGGGAAGAAAATAGGGTAGATACGAAAGAATCATTTTATTTATGGTATCTTAAAAAGGTAATATGCTGAGGAAAACAAAGTAGAAATATATGGTTAAACAAAATTTAGCATTATAATGGGATTATAGCTTAAATGAGGATGTAAGGGAGGATACGGTAGTACAGTGTTTTCTACTATCACTTAAGTGAATTGATACTGTTTTTTACAGACTGTAATATGTTACTCAGATTTATTATACAAAAAATTGAAAAGTAAGTAGATTTAACTAATAATCCAGTAATGAAGATAAAAAGTAACAAAGCAAAAATGTACAGAAAAGCAAGCAGATGTTATATTTAATCTCAATTATAATGATAGTTAATTAAAAGTCAATAGACTACCATTATATGAGACAGGTGTTTATAATGTATATATATATATATATATATATATATACTATATCACATACCATATATAATATAATATATGTCATATAACAGTATATTTATATATAACAATTAATAATATCAATCAAAAAGCCCTGAATAACTCTGAAAGTGTTAGGGAGCTAGCTAGACACAAGTGCAGGGTGAGGGATCCTAACAGACATAAGGAACACCTGCTAGATATGAGCACTGGGTGGCAGTCTCTAGGGAACTGTCTTATTAAGAGAAACCCTCTCAAAGCCAGGGACTCTATAAAGATATGTATCTATCCTCTCAAAGAGATTCTCTCAAGGTCAGAGACATCTTTCGAACTCCAGGACTTTCCACAGCCCTGAACATGCACATGCCTTCAGTATCAGCTGGACGTGAGATGGGGTGCTATCTCTTGATTAACTTCAAGGATGTGAGAACCCCAATCAATCTAAAACCTAGGAGTTAGACACAGTGGTTGTAGTCCTTTCTCAGCAGGAACTATCCAGTAGGAACAGGATGGAAACACATGTGAACAGAGGGTAAAATCCTGTCCTTGGATGACCTCCCTCATTATACCATAATTATAATAAAATTAGTATCACTGTTTTGCGCCCACCCCCACCCCCATGAGTTTCAGTTAGGCAGTCACGAGGAAAAAAAAAGGGCAATAAGAGTTTAGTTATATAACTCTACCTGTCAATCAGCATGAAAGACAGGAACAGAATCAGCCCCAAGGGAAGGCCTAAGTGAGGACAAGTAGTGACTGTAAGGGCTAGAAAGGAGTACATTACAGCTGTTATACCCACCTGGGTGTCTGAAGACATATAATTTCCTTAATAAACCTGTATACTGCTTTTGTTTATAATAAATCTTTTGCAATGAGACTTATTTCACATATTCGTGCCTCGTTTGGATTCTTTCCAGCAGAGATACAAGGATCGAAGTCAGAAAATGCAAAGCAGAATACTAAAAAGTTGGGAGAATAAAACAAATTAACACAAACCCAATAACAAATGCACTTTACTCTCTATTAGATCAGGTTAATATTTCAGGTGGATACGAAATCATCTTCTCATTTGCTTAATCTACAATTAATCTACAAATATGGATGTATTAAAATATTTTACTTTTTAATACCTTAAGAAAGAAATTATTTTTATTAAAATGAAGGTATCTATAAGAAACATTCCAATCATCTGTCTAATATCCATACATGTATTGTACTTACCTATAAAACTTTTTTTTCTTTGTTTGTTTTGTAATAAAATACATTTTAATAAAAAGTATAGAATTACAAATCTCATTTTTTTACTAAGATTAGAAATTATAATGAAAATATTTTTAAAAATCAAATTGTGCAAGGAGTTCATCTTATTTGTCATAAAACTGCATTGCTCATTTTTATATCATGTATTAAATTTAAATAATTTATTTTAATATTTAATAATAACCAGTCTTTACTCAAAACACATGTTCTCTTCAACATCAGACTTTTCTTTTTCAGTCTGTGATCAAAATTGAGTGACTGTTTTCTTTTTCAGTCTGTGATCAAAATTGAGTGACTGTTAAACACTTACCTGTCTCCCCCTGATAAACTACTTTTCATCAAAGATCAACCCTCCAGGTCTGGAAGAGTAGTTTTTGAACACTGAGTTTAACTTTTGTGTGGTAGCTCATGGGTCCTTCTTGGTCTGTCACGCAGGATTACAGTCCTGTCCTGGATCTTACCTCTCTAGGATGGATTCAGTGCCAAGGAATATGCTTAACTAACTGGACAGTAATAACAAGTCTACCCACTATCCTGGGCCTCAGACTGGGACATCTGAAAGCTTGATAAAAGCCTTTCTGCTGGCTGGTGTGCTTTGTAGATAGTGGTGGTGTGGGGTTCAAGGTTGGCCAATGAGGAAGTTTCCTACTCGGGTCTCCAGGGGGCGCTAAGGAGTTCTGGTTCACTGAGCACCTGGGAAGAGGAAACTTGAGGTATCATTAGACTTGAGTGTCCTACCTGGTGGCACCACTGCTCAACTTACCTCCTATCTCTGAGCAATGCAGACGCTCTCAGTGGTCCTTGGTAAAGGGTTCTCAGTGATAAATCCAGTGTGCAAATTGTGCACGTGCTTCCAGCCTCCTCCTTCAAGAGCTTTCCAAATTCAATGAATTATATTAGCAACAGATTAAATATAAAATGCTTTTCTTAATGAGACTAGTAAGAATGTGTGCCAGTGGGGTTGGTGTGAGAAATAAAATACCTGCTTCCTCCACTGTACCCCACAGGGAAGTGGGTGACAGTGTGAACGAGCAGGGTGAATATTTAGATGATTCTTAAACTCAAGGAATAGAGTGGTTGTTTAAGAATATAGATTTGTTTTGGAAAACTCTTTTCACATGTATTAGCAGATATAAATGCAGTACTCATTTGTTGGCATTTTTTACAAATTTGAAGCTGTTTTTAGTTTAAGTTGATATGACATGTTCTGCTTGTTTTGTTCATAAAATTCTGTTTGTATATTAGAAAGATGAAACCTAAAGATTATTTTTCTTTTTAAATTGAGAGGGAATTAGAAAGGGGATCATGCAGAAAGTTATTGGAACCTGGAGATGAGGATTCAGTTTTACAAATGTGTTACAAATGTCACATAGCTCATAAAAATAACCAATACTTACATGATGCATTACAATTTACATAGTTCATATGTAGATTAGTTCTTTTATTCTTATAGTAGTCTCTCTCTCCTCTCTCTTGTCTAAGATCAGAAGACCTGCAGCAGCACATAACCAAAAGCAGTTAAGCAATGACTGAGTGGTTAAGTCTGAAAGAGAATGCCCTTCTCCATGCTCTGTGATCCTCGGCTGAGCTTTGCCCTCTTCGTCAGCCTCTGTTATGGGAGCACAATGTGTCAAGGCAAGGTGACAGAAAGGTGACATGGGAGACGGGAGAGGAGGAAAGAGATGGCGAAGGTTGGTGGGAAAAGGACTGATTTTAGACTAACAGTTCAGACAGGTCTCCCCGCAGTGCTCAAAGTGCAAAAAAGAGCATGACTGGTTTTCTAATCAGACTGAATACGTTTGTCATCTAGGGAGTTTTAAAAAATGTTGATTCCTGCTGTGTGCTTTGGATCTTCTAAATCAGAACGACCACAGCAAAGTTCAGCTCTAGTGCCTGAATGTTTGGACAACTTCCCAAGTGATCCTTTCAGTGCATCAAATCCCGTTCAGTTCTAGTCCATGTCTCTTTAGCTAGAAAACTTCCATACATTTTAGCTATTTGACATCTTCTGGGAACTTATTAAAAATGCAGAATCTGAGAATCCCACCTCAGTCCTGCAGGATTGGAATCTGCATTTTAACAAGAATTCAGAGGAATAGTAAGCACATTAAAATTTTAAAAGCAATGCTAATGAATCAGGGAAACTTTAAGAGATTGTGGGCTGAGGTAATCTGCATATACTTTTTCCAAGTTTGTCATTTATCTTTTGACTTTCCTCGTTATATAACTTTCCCAAGCAGACATTAATTTCAAATCAGATCTACCAATTCTTGCTTTATAGTTTCAGAATTTTTCACTGACACACAAAAGACTATCTTACTATGAAATTATTAGAAAAACTTTTTCATCAAGAATAGTGAAGTCATAATACACTTTACATTTTTTAATATGTCTAGATTTACATAAAGAACAAGGTAGGGATTCTGACCTTTTAGTTTATAAAATCTTTAAAAAAAACAAAAAAAGTTTTGATAACTAGTAAGCAGTGTGGAATGCAACATCAAAATTAGTCAGAATGGTTTCCTAACTATGATGTGTTTTTTTAAATAATCTATTAATTAATACAGTGATTACCCTCTCTAAATAACTCTTTGCCACCCTTGATAAATAGCTCCTTTTATTTAGTTTTATTTTTTATTGATAACCCTGCAGTTACTAAACTTATAAACAGAGAAACAAAGTGACAAAACTTTGCCCCTTTTACATTGAATTTGCCTTCATACAAACTGCTTATCCTTTCAATTAATCTATCTCCAGCATTGTTAATTAGACGTTCTAGTCTATGACCACATCCTTTAATGCTCTTATTCTTCTCACCTACTCTGGTCCTGGGTTGACCTCACACTTTATCTAAAATGATCTCTGCTTCAATTATTCCTGCTTATCAACACCAAAACCACCTGTCAGCTACACTCTGAAAATAACTGATTTTCTTAGCTCATTGTCAAACCACGTAGATTGGCATTCTTTACGTTCTCCCTTCAGTTCATCAACTACTTTCCAATTCCCAACTCATCAAATTGTAGTTTTTCCTTTCTACATTATTGCAATTAATTCTCTCAGGGTACTCATTTGTTTCTTAGTTATCTCTGCATTGTCCATGTCCCAGAGCTGTGAAAAACAATAAGCAAGCAAAATCATAATCATTAATATGGCTCTAAATAGTATAGTTTTATAAAAACAAAATATTAGTTATATAAAAACTTTTAAAAATTGCCTTCAAATAAGTTTATTTAAAAAGATTTTTCCAAATGAGATACTATATGGTTTAAATTACTATGACTCTTACTACTTCCTTATCGTTTATAAAGAGAGAAAGAAAAGTGGTAGCCGTGAAGGAAAATGATCGTTGAGTAAAATTAAGATATTGTAAAAACAAGAATGAAGAAAAGAATGATAAAATGTATAAAATATAATTAAGAGTTTTAGTAATATAGGGGTTTAAATAATCCAAAGATAGTTAAAGCTGGTTTGAGTTGGTTAAATTTTACTTTAGGAAAGACGTGTCAATGGATGAAGTAAGGAAATGTACAGATAGTTTCTATTAATGTGTAAATATACCCACATTGTATATCTGTTAGGTTAAAGAATAAAATTTTCCAAGAAAGCAGAAGCCAAAAATAACAAATTTTAATTATGGCTTCAGCTGGAAGAGTGGTAGTTAAATGCAGTTGTGTTCCCTCAGGGATGAAAAAGACAATCACTGGAGTGTAGGAAATGTTATTTTAATTTTCTACATAGATTTTAAAAAGGAAATGAGCCCCACCTACTAAGTTATCAACAAAACAAGACAAAACATATTCCTACCTTTACCAACTGGTGCATGTATGTTTCCAAATTAATATCTATATCTATTTATATGCCATCCTTTTATAAAAATTAATTTTTTAACGAGCAGTAGTATCACCCATATTTATTTGTTCTAAGATTTCATAAAAATTGCTGTTTATCTATAATTAGCCACATAGAAATAAATACTGTATTATATTTTTCTTATATAAATTTAAAAGGCTTATTTCAAGAAATAATTACTGAAGAAACTGAGAATGAATACCAAAAAGCAATACCCAAATGAAGTACTATGTTTCTTCTGTGTTATTTATATTCTCTTTGCCAGCTGATAGAAAGAAGTAAATAGTGATTAGATATTTTCAATGAAGAAAAAAAAAAAGCAAAAACCAAAAACACTGTAGTATTATAAGACTTAAAATTTGTATTTATCTTAAATTTATAGTATATGTAGCATCAAGATATCAGCCGAGTAAGAATATTTGTCTTTTTACTCCTGTAAGATTCATGACAATTTGGCCTTTTGTAGTACAAGCTTATGATTTATAGGACAAGTGTTTCATGCTTTTCAAAGTTGAAAACATTTTACCAATAATTTAGTGATATAAATTGGGGGATCATTTTTTTAAAGGATTATTTTTATTATTGAAAAATATGCAAGATTTTTTTCAGAAACATGAATACAGTAGATAAGAGGTCAATGAAAATATAACCTTTTCACTGTCACAGGAGACAGTTTGAAATCACTAAGTGATATTGATACAAATATCATGGATCTAATTGGAAAAGGATAAACAGACATATAAAGGAGATTTAGTAACATAGTCAAAAGTTTTTAAATAACTTAAGTGAAATTGAATTACCGTTGTCCCAAATTTATAGCCTGTCATTTAGAATACACATTGAACTCAGCGATGGACAAGTCATCAATATCGTTTCTGTCTATAAGGAGATTCAGCTGGAATCCTCTGAATTACAGAACAGTCTTACATATTAAGAAAACTTGCTATAATCTGTAATTGAGGGTAGAGCTTTGAAGTCAAAGGAGACATTCATTAAAACACAAAGAAACAGCTTTATTGAGAGAAATCGCTTTCGGTATTTTTAGCAAGCTCATAGATGTGTTTGCAAAAATTGAACAAAAACATGGCAATTCTTATGCCATATTACTTTTCAAAACCTCTGTTAAGACAGCAGTCTATCCAACCAAATAATGATTTACCCAGATTTGCTTCAGCTGACTATATGTTTGAGCCAATGAGATGTCACTAAATAGTTGCTAAGTAATTTTTAAAGTGTTTTAAGATAATCTGGGGATGAGAGAGCACAGATAATTCTAAATAAAAGGTAGAAGAGAATAAAAATAATTCAATGATATAAATATTTATAAAAACATAAATATACTAGTACTGTCATATTATTTTTCTTTATTGTCTTGTATTTAGAATCTATAGATTTATCAGATCAGTGCATTCATAATATAACACCAATGAACAGGAAAGCCAACAGTTTAATTTGGCATAGTGGAAAAACAAAATAAACTGACTCGTTAAGGATTTTTTTCACAGCAACTAATTTCAGCCTCCATAAACCTATGTTGTAACATTAGATGTAGAATATCCTCCTGTTCAGTCTACTAAAATTTAGTTTTCATTAATTGTAGCTGATTATGTTCTTGTATTCAATAAAATATTGGTGTATGATAGGCCCTACATGGGAAGTATTTAAATAATTTAAGAATATTCTTTTTATTCTGCACTTCTCCAGTTTCTACACATCCTATGTATGCCCTAGTCATATTGAATATTCTTATTCTTGTCATTTAATATCTTATTTATCATTTAAGATCCAGTATAAGTGTCATATGAAATATAAATCTGTTCTTGATATTTTTACTAAAGAGACATAAATATCACTTTTGGCTGATCATATTTTGTTGTTGTTGCTTAATGTTTATTATATTACATACTAATTTGTTCTATTCTCCTGCAATATCCTAAAAGACAATATATTACATTTACATATAACTTTGTTACAGGCTCATCATAATATTTAGTTGTAAAAATGTTAAATGAATAAAGGAATGACACTTCAATAATCTTTGTACAAGGAAAGATGTATGTTATTTTTTCCTTAATTACAAATATGTTTAAATGAAAGAAAGACTTAGAAAAACGTCTAGAGAAAGTATGAGATCAAAAGCACAAAAAACAAAAGAAAGCCTTCTGCTCAAGTGTTTTATATGCACTATAAACTTTTATTTAGCAAAGAGTTTACATAGCACTAGCATGATGGGCACTTTTCTCAGTGATTTACAAATATTAACTCATTTAATTTTTATAATAAACTTGTGATGTATGTGTTAATATCACCATTTTCAGGGCTGGATGATGGAATAGCAAGGGGGCTATAATTTTAGTCCTGGTGCTTTATCAGCATGGGTCTACCTACCGGAAATATTGAATCAAGATGCAATTTATCCAGCTCTTTATTTGATTAGTTGGCTAAAGCATTAACTCTGATGAAATTCCATAATAAATTTGATGTATCCAAACATTTCTTTTAATATAAGAGAATGGGTAAAATGATAAAGATGGGAAGATTGGAGGTGATTTATCATATATTTCTATCATATACATTTAAATGTATCCTCCCTAAAATAAAAAAGTGAAAAGAAACAAATTGTATATGCTTGTGTTTACTTATTAAAAATGTAGTCTTTCAATGAATTATGAAGAATATTTTTAAAATGGTGTATGGGTAATGATGTAGTTATTATTTTATACATATTATACATATATATGCATATATACAGAGAGAGAGAGAGAGAGAGAGAGAGAGAGAGAGAGAGAGAGTGCCAGTGAATGGATTATTACACTAGATATACTAGGAAACTGTCGGAGTCCTCAAATTTCATACATAAAATTTTAATAAGCTTTATTATGGAAGAACTGGTCAGTTGTCTTTGTCAAGTGCCAGAGAGTTCAAACCCATACCAAAATTTAATTCAAATAGTACATATGTTAGTGAATGACAAAATGTGATATCACCAATAATAATCTAAAGGATTCTTATCACAACTCTTTTAATTTGATTATTTAGCTTTGTAGAACACAATTGTGTGTATACACTGCTTTAAAGGAAGGTTGCTGAACAATCATGTAGCATAAAATACATAAACATTGTATATATAAATATATGTATATATTAATGACCAAGGTTTATAGAAGAAAAAATATATTCCCAAGGAAGTTTTATAGGGAAAAAATATCACAGAGGCGTTATATAAAAACTTAGCAGTCAACACAGAAGGGTTTAGCAGTAAGAATTTAATATAAAGTCTTCAGATTCCAGGCAAAAAATTGATTTTATTTTAAGTAAAATTTATGTTTTATATTAAATAATGAAAATATATTTGTTTTCTTAGTAGGAAGAAAATAATTGTTTAATTGCAATTTCAAAACCAAAACATGAAAAAAATTACATGTCCCTGAAAATATTTTAACCATAAGACACTGAAGATCACTACTAAATTCAGATTGAATCCTAATTAATTAGATTCTATTAAAAAGTCTATGATGGTAGAATGTTTTTTCAAATAAGAAAAGCATAGTGTTCTTATTAATATAAATATTGTTATTTAAAAATAGTGTTTAACTGTGTTATAACATACTATAATATATGCTCTATAAAGTCAGGGTTTGACCTTGTTGTTCTTTTAATTGATTTATTTCTCTAAAAGAGCATTCTCTAGAACTTTCTAAAACATGTGTAGCACATTAGACTCAGATTAGAGTACATTTCATTACTCTTCTGTTACATATAGTAATATACTATAGTTTTCCTCATGCTTATGCTAAGTCATAGTTTTAAAATTTCTGTAACATGAAACAAACATTCCAATCTGGAAAAAAAAAAATTCTGCTCTGAAGGCTTATTAAGAACTAGAACACCTGGGATATGGCCCCTGTAGCACTCCTCTTATTTATTACTTTCTTTTTTAAAATAAGCATATGTGTACATATATATACACACACATATATATATGTATATGAATGTTGAATTGTTCTTGTCTCTTGGATGTTTTTATGGGTCGAATTGCATTTACTTCAAAATATCTGCTAAAATCCTAACCCTCAGTACCATGAAAACACAAGAACACCATACAAAGAGGAATTATATGATTGGATTCATGTTTCTACAACCACGATGTGTCAAAGATTGCTTATCAGAAGTTAGAAGACAGACATCGAATCGGTTCTATCTCATAGCTCTTAGAAGGAACCACTCTTGTTTATAAATTGACTTCTAACTCCAGAATTAAGAAAAATAATGTTTGCTTTTTTTTGAGCCAGTCATTTTGTTATGGCAGCTCTAACAAACTAGTACATTAGCATTCGTCTTACTCATCTTCATATGTTTTTCTTTTATTCATCCTGGTAATCATAACAAATCATTAATTTCAACTATTTATCCAACACTAATTGACTCTTTTGTTCTTGGAATATGTCTAGATTCTAGATATACCAGTAAAATTTCTATAAGAACATAAAACAGGATTGGGAACTCCAGAATTACTAGTTGACAAAAGAATATAAAGTTGAGAAAAATCATAAAAAGGATATATGGAGATACATCACTAAGTGTGATACATTAAGTGTGTTCATGTTTTAAAATAATTTTATGGAATAAAGGGTGTTCTGTGATAGGGAAACATGACTCATGAAGTGGGAATAAACATAACTTTGAATGCATTCATTACTCAAATTGAGAATGAAAATGAACAGTTACCAGGAAAATTCAGTCAGTTAACAGTCAAATTAGCACCACAGTAGTGAGACTTAATCAAATCTATAGAACATTTAGTAAAAACCTCAAAAAGTACACGTCTTAGGTGCAAAATTAAAAATCTTTCAAATAAAATATATTATAATCTGGTCTAAAACGAAAACAAACAACCAACCATAACCTTAAAACAAGCTTAGTTAAGTTAAAAATAATTAACAAAAGTCATTTCTCCAGAGACAATAAAACCCATTATACAATACAACCAATACAAACCTAGCATCTTGTACTTTAAATTAAAAAAGAATGGGTGAAACACAGCAATGAGAATACAAAGATTGCAAGACTGTATAAAAGAATAATATTCATTTATATGACAAAAAGATGCAGCAGTTATATCATGTTAACACTATACAAAGTCAAGAGAGTTTATATTAATTTAATTTAAAGAGAAATATAGAATGAGCAATGTTATAATGAATGTAAAGGTGGATCTCATAACAATAAAGTCAAGTTAATACAAATATCAAACACTAAATGTATATTTTTCAAGAAGAGTTGAAAAGCTAGAATGGAAAGAGTAATAGAATAATACAAAATATGTTTAAATATGTCATCCGTTCTCTCAGACGTTGAGCTTATAGAAAGTAATCAGGTGATAAAAGACTCGGCCTAATTAACATATACACAACAAAGAACAAATCGATATTTTTTCCACTTGCACATAAGAATTCACCATGTAAGACAACATATTTTTACATAAAATAGAATGGAATCATCGTATATTATTCTCTGAGTAAAGGAGTTTACATTAATAATTAATAATAAAATATTACCTGAAAAGTATCTAAATCTTATACGCCAACATGATTTTAAATAGTCATTGAATCAAAGAAAATAATTCAAGTGAAATTTATATACGTTTTGAATTAAAGAATATGTAAAACACAAAATATTGCTATGTTTTCAAAGTGCATAATGAAGTATTTAAGAGAAAATCATATCCTTAAATGTTATATAAAGAGAAAATAATAAAATTCCATCTTAAGAAATTAGAATAGTCACACATACATATATACATACAATTTTGGAGGCTCAGGCACTAAAAACCTCTGCCCCATCTTGTCTGTTGATGGCCATTTAGGTTGTTTCCAGCTCTTGCTTATTGCAAATAGTACTGCAATAATTGGGCATCTGAACTGGTAAACTACTTCATTTAGGTGTGTAGTGTTGATAATTAGTCCTTCAGTGACAGTTCCAATAGTCCATATTATTTAAAGCTATTATGCACGAAGGCCAAATTTCTGTTGATAAGTCATTCCATGGATGCATTTTGGACACTTTGTCATGTCCATAAATAGTACTGTCAAGAATATGTCAAGTCCATACAATAAAGATAAATAATGTATGCACATTTGAAAATGAGAACAACTGCCTGCTTTAGCATTTGGCTAACATATTATTTATGGGATATATAACCAATGATTTACAAGATGAGCATTGTTTTTAATCTGTCCAATTGAGGCATATGTTTTTGAGTTAGACACTGCATATTAATTCTTCTATCCCCAAAAGTGAACAGAGTCTGAAGTGCACACTAGGATGTTTATTATTAGTGGATAAAATGATAATTACATTGGCAAAACTGCCAAATATAAAATGATGGATTCTGGTTTAAATGTCAGTATTACCATGTCCTACATTTGTAAATGTTACTCATTTACTCAGTTTCTGTAAACTTTTTTCCCTCTAATTATATAGCCCTAAATACCACAATTCAAAGGAAACACATAGGTATGTAATGTAGATAAAATGTCCACACAATGGCAGTTTATTATGACTGCCTATTAATTACGGCTTCTCCACTATATAACTCATTTCAGGCACTGAACTGGACTAGAACACATGCTACTCTACTTAAAGGTATGGTAAACATTTTCAGTGTCATAGATTATTCAATAGAATTTCAGTCATAATATATAAAGTTTAAATATAAATCTGAGGCTTATATATCAATCTTATTTTTAAATAATGATTTCATGAATAAAGTTGAGTCTCAGGTTCTTTTTATTCTAATGTTCTTGCACTGAAGAACTTGCTAAGTGTGGTGATGCAAAAGTATTCCAGAGGTTAAAGCAATCATCTTAAATATCTCTGTAAAGGTTCAGGCAAGTTTTCAAATATAGGAAAGTTAGTTAGACCTTTATGTCAGATGATGAATAGATAGTTATTCAAAAGAAACCCCATAACCAAACATACCAATCATATTCAGGTAAAACAATAGCATCTACATTTCTGCCTTTAAAGATGAGCAATTTAGTTGAATGGATAGCTGCTTTTATTGTAAAATATGTTTTGACAAAAGTTCTATAGTAAGTTAAAATGTGCTTAGTGTATAGATAAAACGAAACGCTCGTGTAAGTGGAGAAAATAATTTTCCCGTAGTTTAAGCCAAGACTATAATGTGCAATTAGACTTCACTTTGCAAATGCATTTCTGAATCATAAAGATATATTTTATGAGACACATTATTTGTAATAAGAATTGTGGTAATAACCTCGTATTTTCCCACTTTACGTAAATGATCTTATAGCTAATTATATAATATAATTCTTTTCTTCCTAGGAGGCATTTGCCAAAATGTCATTTCTAATAGGGAAGTATAAGGTTACAAAAGAGTACAGAATTAATCATAGAAATATGATATAGCAAATCAAAAATTTAGAAAAATCCAATAAATAAACCACAGATGCTAGCTAGTATATTGTTTTGTACTTCATTTTATCATATATTCTTTCACTAAACATATATTTTTGCACTTACCTGTAAGGTAGATACTCAGCTGACAGATGCCTAAATAAATGACTTTTTATTTTACAGAAAGGAAAAAAAACCTCCATTAATTTTAACCTACTTTATTCAGATAATAGTATACTTCAATTTAAGGATATAAAATCTTGTATTATGTTTCAAAATATAAGTAAAACCAAATGCAACAAGCAAACTGAAAATATTCCTTAGATTACTTTAAGACTTAAGCTTTTGATTTCCATTAATATTTTTATCATTGTGACATGAAACTTAGGTTGGTTTTCCACTAGCATAATTCTTGAGGTTATAAGAATATTTTTCAGTTGATTTCAGTAATTAGACTTTATTTATTAGATTTCTTCTATGAGTTAACATGAAGATATTTTGATTCTTTTCTTGTTATTTTTGGCAGCTTCCTTTAGTAAGATTACTCATCATGACAAAAACATAAATGTCAGCTCTGCAGCTTGTTACTGCGGTTAGCTTCAACAAGAATGTCAGGAGAAGTGACAGGGCAGAAAGTGATTCTGAGTGATAACATTCCTGTTGATAATAGATCTGCTCCCATGTAGGCTGCAGCAGTTTTGATCACTAAAACTTCTCATTTCTTAAATGAAAAAAACAAAATGAGAATTCCACTAGGCTGTTCTGGGAAATTTCAATCATTTTGCCAAACATTGTCAGATTTATCTTTAAATGATTTAAATGTCACACTCTATTTATTGAATCATTTTTACAACATGTCAGATCAGAGAGTTAACTACCATCTATAGAATTAGGAACCACAGTCATGATTTATATCAGAATATAATCCAAGGTGTACAATTAGTAAGAATTCATAAGCAGTATGATATTTTGAACCAAAATGTAACGGAGACAAAAGAGAAACATTTCTTGAATATTTGGCAGATTATTTATATATCAGTCTTTACTCTTTTTCATGATGAGAATGACTTAGCACGATGGGAATGACTCGGCACTATCATTTGCATATAAGCATTTTTCATTGACTTTAATGATGAAGTTTAAAAGAAGATAATGATTGTCACTTAAAGCTTATATAAATCTGTCAGGTTTAATAATGTAATTTTAACTTAATTTAATAAATATTTTAAATGAAAAAATCAATAACTTACTATTTTAAATTTTAATATTAGAATCCATCTTTGTAATCTGTTGTTTTATGTACTCATTATATTTAAGAAGATTTTGAATGTGTATCATTTATAAACACAAATTTCTAACAAAATTTTATATTAAATAGACTGTAGTATGTCAAGAGTATGAATATAGAAATAGCTTATCAATAGGAGAAATGAAATACAAAAAACTAAAACTACTTTGGAATACAAGGAGATACCCAATCTAATGCAGAACACTTTATGTCATTAAAAATCTTGCTGTTAATAATCAAAAAACATTACTCTGATTTTAGATAACTTCTGAACTTAGTATGGCACTCAAAAATGAGCTGAAACTCAGAAATTTTGTGGTTAATTAAAAAATTAATATATCATTATTCAATGCTTTATGCTTATACCTAACCCAAGGTGATTGATTATTATACAGAGATGATCCCAACCTTTCTTTAAGAAAAGTAAACCCAAACGTATATTAGTCATCACACACAAACCAATGTAATATATAGATTTCCTGATCAAATGTCAGAAAGGGTGTAAGTAAAATGTTGGTTGGCATTCAAGTAATAAGGGTATACCTAGTGGCTAAATTTATCATATCTGTACTAATCATGAAACCATAGGTGGCATTTATCAGGTTTTCATTCACACTTTGCACACAGCCAGCACTTTAATTTAGTATCTTTACCTGGTGAGCTGAACTAAGCCTTCATTTTGAAAGATGTGAGTCCCCAGTGGTCTTTAATTTTTTGAGTTGCTGTATATTCCCATTAAACTCAGTCATGGCAAGACTTAGAGGTATCCCATTGAATACCACAGGTTTTAAATATTTTCCTTCTTGTTCTAAGTTTACAGTAGAAAACTATACCGTACATTGATTTTCTAGTTCAGCAGGTTAAATTTCACTGAACTTACTCATGTCAGTTCAAGTCTCATAGTCATAGAGTAAACTGTAATAATATAATCAGTGTCTAGTGTCTAGCGGAAATACAAGGGCTGTCTGAAAAAAGAACAGTATCACTAAAGAAAAGCATTATTTTGTTGCAAAATCCTCAAGATCGATGCTATCGTTATTGCAGTAGGGCTGACCACACGATTCATAAAGTATCCATTATTCTCGATTGGCTCTGTGAGTGTCATTCTTCTGGACTTTGAGACTTAATTTTTAAGAGGTTTTCACTTAAGTATGAATACACTGCAAAGCCATAATTTTCTCTTGACTGCTCAACAATGTTCAGTTTAATGGGTTTACTTATAATGAGTTGAATCATGAAGCTTGATGCAGCTTATATTGCCTCTGAAATCTGAGAAGAATTTTGTCACTTTCTAAAAGTTGAACAACACAAATTGTCTCACATAAGAGGAAGTTTCCCAACATGCTCAAAATTGTTGGATCTTTAGAAACTTTAGTAATCTGAAAGAACCCAAAATTTTCAATTTTTTTCCTCTTGTCACCAACACACATATAATTTACTATGGTATCTGGATAGGAGTTATTTTCTAATTAGCAGATGTCATCATTTGATTAATAATAGTGGGACTGCATGGTGTTTTATAGAATATTCACATAATTTATTTCTCTTACAAATATGAGAACTGTTTGAGGTATCTGTAAGGTAACACAGGGAAGATGTACTCTTGATTTTGCCTGATAAAAGTGTTACATTTCTTTACCCCTGTTAATTGCTGTGAAGAAAAATAAAATTTACATCACTCCCCAGGTAGTGAGTTATGAGTTGATCTAGTCAAGGAACTACATGAAAAACAACAGATGGGTTTAGTCATCATTTGCTAAGTTTTAAGTACTCGGCAATCCATGTGACTTTTGCACCAGCCAAATGCAGCAGTTAAATGGAGATGTAACAGAAACCATTGATACATCCTTCAAATTTTAGATGATATCACTAATTTCTCCAATTCTTCCAGTAGTGTGTTATTGCTTATATTCTGTTATTTTGTTAAGAAGGGAAAGTTCTAGTGAACCTTCTATTTAACACTTCTCTTTCTACCATAATACTGTTATTAGAGAGTTAAATTGAGATATTTCTGCAATTTGAAAATTATGTTTATTCAAAGGACACAATCCCATTTTGAGAATCATTACTTTGCAGAACTTGGTCAAAACTTTGTCATTTGACCTCCATTAATATTCATTCAAATAAGTAGAGTCTATATACTATTTTGGATATTCAGGAATTAGAATCTATTCAGTTTTAGCATCTTCTTACCCCTGATAAGTAGAAATCACTGAATGATGGTTGTTCTAGTGCATAGCTCCAGGACCTTGAAACAAAATTTAAAGTGTAACTATATGGAAGTGTAGCAATACTTCCTTTAAGTGGATATGGTTCAGTTTACTGATTTAACATAAGGACAAGTTTATCAACTCTACCTTCAAATTAAATCAAGCATCTATGCAACAGTTTGTTTTATTTTTAGCAAATAATATTGTAGTAGATTGTCATCTGTTCTGTTTGTAGAGGAGCTTGTGATCAATTAATAACCATAGATCATTGCATATTAAAATGATCATCAGTTCATCCATGCTTTCTCTTAAAATTAATTTCACCTATATTGTCTGATATTCAAACACAGTCACCTGATCACTGCTACTTTAGTATGTCATTATTCCTTTTGAAGAGGAAATCCATTTCAATGAGGATATTTCCTATCATCTCCAAAATAAGAGCTTTCCAGGAATACTGGTAGTTATAGCAGTATTACATTTCAATGCTTGCAAAAAGGATTATAGCTCTACATCTTCTGTGTGAATAAGGTAGGGTGGAAGTGAGTTTTGTATAAATAGCTATTATATCATTTACACCTCCACATGTGTTTCTCTACAGTAGGCCAAGTTAATTTAGCATCATTTAATGCAAATATGACACTGTTAAATCTAGGTTTCCTACACTGAATCAAGCAAATTTTAGGGCTACTTCCAGCTGCCTAAGCTGGTAGATTTAATATCCCTAAATATAATTAACTGTCTGTATGTAGATAATTTCAATGAAATTCAGCCTCTTCCAATGTAATACTTTTTAAAGTGCTTTTGCAATGCATGTTCAATAGGGTAGCTGTTACTAAAACTTGCAATATTTTGCAATTCCTTTAATATTCAGGCTGTCTTTCTGCTCAAGATTTTGTAATTATCATACTGGGATAGATTTGTAAATTTGGAGGCCATTAGAAATGAGTATCAGTCTTTTCATATGTCTTTAAGTTATCTAAATCAATATTAATTTACTCAAGTCATCTCAGGTACTCTACCCCAGCTTATTCTACTAATGCTCTAACATTTGACAAGCTTGTATATTAAGCTTGATTTGTAACTTAGCAATTATACAATCAAACTGGGAGCTTTTATGAGGCTATTCCACTTGCCCATTCAAGCTGCTATAATAAATTACCATAGACTGGGTGACTCATAAATAACAGAAATATATTGCTCACAGTTCTGCATATTGGATGCTGGAGATGAGGGTGCCAGTGTGATCCCATGAGGGCTTACTTCCTGGTCATAGAATTTTGCTGGTATGCTCACCTGGTTGAAGAGGACAGGGATCTTTATAGACCTTTTTTTTTTTATAAGAACTTGACTCATTCATGAAGGATTCATCATCATAACCTAATAACATCCCAAGGTACTCTTCTCCTTTACTATCATATTAGGCGTTAGGATTTCATCATATGAATTTGGAGTAGCTACAGGCATTTAACCTATCATATGTGTATATATACATACAAGTATATGTGTTAATACATGTATGTATATGCACATGCATACATAATTCTTTGACATAGATACACTAATATTTTAATGTCTCCATAAAATCCTGTGTCTCCACCCGTTATTTTAGCTAAAAGTTTAGCACACTGAGCTTATCATATGTCTCTTTATGTCATAAGAAGTAACAAATCCTTTCTATAATATTTTGTTGCAATTTATACTATTTTACTTACATATAGCATTTCGTTGATTTTTCTAATTCTTGCTGTCAACCACTACTTCATTCATGCAACAATAGGTGCTAATTGTATTCACAAGTGAATTATTTATATCATGTTTTTCATATACAAGGATGTCATTACAATGTTCAGCTCAAAGAATTGAGTAATCTACCCTCAAAATACTGTTACTCTCTGTTTTCTGAGACCACTCATGGTAACAAGAGATGTATCAGTCAGGTTCAACTTACTAACCAAAGACTCTTCTGAATATTTAAAACAGGTGTAAAAGACAATGTATATTATTATCTTTACAGAAATTAGTGTGGGCAATTTGGTGGAAGGTAAAACAATGACAAGTCTTTCTGATGGGATTTGAGGAATATAGAGTAAAATGCAGCAATCCTGGATGCACCGTCAGAGACAGGAGAAAAGGATGAAAAATATACAGGTTTCTTCTCTTCTATTCCTCTACTGGTTTAACTCATCATTCAAACTCAGATGAGAACCAGCTCATATGGGAGGAAACCAGCATATGTCACTGCAAAAACGTCTCTCTGACACGTTGTTTATTTTGAGTTAAAGGCACTTAAAAAAAAGTAGGTGCAAGAAGTATACTCTGATCCTTTTTTTATTATTATTTCTTGAAATCAGGAGATAACTTTTTTTTCAAGTGAAAGACATCCTCCTTATATCTGGGGGAAGGAAAACATTCTTGCCACCATGTATGGAGAATTTAAGGTGGAGAAATCTGTACAAACACAATTTGTTAAACTAAGCCTTGTCATCCTATTTACTTCTTCACCATTTACCCAAACTAAAGCACTTCATTTTGTCAGTTCTTCACTAATCCATTATTTTTTGGGAATGAAAACTTCTACAAGCTTCCTGTTCTGATGACATCTTTGAATCTCAATTCTTTTGTGACTATTCACGTGTACATGAAAAAATAAAACGTATATTTTTTTAATCCTCTTAACCTATCTTACACTAGCTTAATTATTAGGTCGAGTCGGAAACCTTAAGGGGTTAAAGTAGAATTTTTTCTCACTTCTATTGGAAAACTGATATAACTGAAATGTGTCTTTTAAAAAGAAAATTATGAAGAAATAATTATTTAGAACAAAAAAATCAAAGAATATAATGACATTACTTACAGTAAATTAGAATACAAGGAAAATAATATGAATAGTTTATATGAAAAAATATATTAAATGTTATAAAGCAAGCATAAAATTAAGACCACTTACAAATAAAGCAAGAGCATGATATCATTACTACAAAGGAGGAAAACTATAAACAATAATATAGTCACACGGATGAGAGACTCTTCAGTCATATCTACAAGGTTAAAGTTAGTGCTAAGCACAGCTAATTTTATTCCACTTAAAGTGTTTCTCATATGAAACTATATATCTTTTAATTTTAAAGTATTTTTCCCTAAATTTACCTCAAACTACCACCAAGGCTAGCATCCACAGTAGAACTTCTGTTAAATGCCCATTTTTATAATTTACTGGACAGTACAACTTATAATGTGTTTGAAGTTTCAGTGTTATCCAAGAGGCAGCCCTCTATCACAGGGGTATTCATTTGCCTAGAATCATATACCTTAGATATGTATCAAATTAAAGGAACAATTCTGATCATAGATTTCACATATCAATAATTCACTGATGTTAGCATAGCTAAGAAAATGTAAGTTGAATCCAGTATAAATTAAGATTTCTTTCTCTTGACTAAAATTCCCATTGCTTGTCAAATAACACTCAAATTTAAGAAAAAGTCAATGTATTTTTCCACAGATGAAAAGTAACATATTTACAATTTTCTTTGCAAAGACATTATCTCTCTTTTAATACATTCTGATAGAAGTTATCATATTACCTACTTACTGATTTCTTTTTACTTTGAAATTCAGTGTAATCTGTTATAATTTGAATTTTAAGGAATAATTTATAATTTCATCAAGAATTGATTATTTGAAGTCTAATTTGTAAAAGTGATGTTCTACAAATCAGTTTTTTTAGTATAGATTATTCCTATACTGTTTTCCAAAATTCACAAACCTTTACCGATGTGTTTGAAGACAAAATATTCTTGACTAATACAAATCTTATAATAACTTTATTGAAAATTGAATAGAACAGAAAGTTTGCAAAGGCAGTGCTTAACATAACATCAGTGTTCAACTTTAAACAAGGGAATATGGCATCTAATTCTCAGAGCCACTCTTTAATTTGATCACATCTGGTGCGCATAAACACTGGCACAAAATCGACCTCATCACAGGATTTTTTTTTTATAAATCTTCTCAGTTCTCTTGCTTTGAATCAACACATCAAGCTCTTGCTGTCAAAACAGGAGAAGGAAAATGAAACAAAGATACCTTTTATCAAGGGGGAGGAAATAATGGCTGATTTATATCATCAAATAAAAGTCAACTAGAATAATATCGACATTGAAATTATATTGTCACTTTAACAAAATAAAATTTATAATCAATTTTTATACAATACTAGGTATTACTATGCTAAACAGATTTTCATATGAGTTATATTCATCACTGAAAAGGAATGAAGGGCCATTCGAGATAATGAAAATACATAAAGAAGGCATTTAGTTATTCTGGCTCTCAAAATGTGAGCATATATGTGGTTTTTTGTGAATGAATAAAAGATTTAGCATTTAACTTGCTTTAGTTCAGTTATTAGAATCAATAATCAGAATTGCTTCCCTGATTCCTAAATTCTTATGCTAACAAAATCAATGACAGGAAAATCAATATGCCAACAAATGGCATGCATTTCTTAATATTAGACTCTGGAAATCATGTTGATATGACCAGGAACCTTTGGTAATGAAATTCAGTTATATATCAATATAATATAACTGAAATACACAGAATGTTTATTTCAAATCTTATTTTAATTTTTGACTTTATTTTTGTGTTCCATAATTTGATAATTACAAAAGTTTTAAGATAATACAAAATAAGGCAGGATCACATGTGTATATTTTCATTGAATTCTTTTCCTTTAACTTTTAGTCCACTTAAAATTTTATTAAAATAAACAATATTGGTAATAAAATATACCCTCCACAGGACTTCCCTCACTCCTTGCTCCTGCTCCACCTATTGCCCTCCAGTAATCTCTGTTTTGTTGTCAAAATATTCTACTTTATTTTATTTTGCTTCATATCTTCATTTGCTTTGTTTCCTTGTATAAGACACAGAGGAGATTTACCAATGTCTGTCTTTCACCTTCTGATTTATTTCACTTCCCTTGAGTTCCTTTCATTTTGCTGTAAATGGCAAAATATCATTTTTGATAGTATTACATGGGCGTAATTATCGTATATTCTTTATTCAGTGATCCACCAATGGACATCAAAGTTATTCCAAATATTAGCTATTCTGCATAGGACTATGATAAACATATGTGCATGTATATATATATATTTTTATTTAAAAATTATGTATTCTTTAGATAGATATCCAGAAGTGGAAATGCTGGAACATATAGTAGTTCTTTTATTTGTTTATTGAGGAACATCCATACTATTTTTCAAAATGATTTGATGCCCATTTAAAACTGAATCCTGTGATCTCTATTTCCTGATAACAAGTTATTCATATATCCATGTACATATGTATTTAAGTAACTATTAATGCTATTGATACTGAAAAAGTATTAGAGTCTAATTCAAAGACTTTCTTGAGATTTTCTAAGTTGTTTTGATAGTATCATTTGTAATAAGATAATATGAAATAGCATGTATTGCATTTACTTGTCTTAATTTTATTTATTCTGAAATAGTTTTGTCATTCTTTGAACACAAAATAGGAATATTTATGACATTTGTGTTTTGTTTCTCCTTTATTTTGCATTATTTTGTCTTTTCTCTTTCAAACATTTACACATTTTGTCATATATCTACTAATTTATAGTTTAATTTTTATTATTTTTTACCTTAAATCATCTGAGATCAGGAAAATTAATGTCAGTAATCATATGTATGTATGTATGTATTTTCTTGGGACCTCTTTATAATCAAGCATATGATTATTTTGTTAAATGTGGTACTCAACAAATGTAAATTAACTTGATTATGACAGGGTTTTTAAACTATCAATATCATTTGAGAATCAGGTTGTGTAATTGTTCTAACATTTCGCATGTGTGTGTGTATATGTGTGTGTGCACATAACTTTATTTTTGGAACCTTGTCTTTATTGCAATCATTTGCTAATACATGGAAAGTTTTTAAAAAAATATATGGTAGGTGACTGAAAGTTTGGATGTGTGAACTTCAGATGCTTCGTAAGTTCCAATTTTGTTCTGTGATTGAATTTGTGTTGGCATGAAAGTTATTAACTCTCAAATACAAAATATGCTGTTTTTGATATGACAGAGATATAGTCTTGTTTACAATGATGTTAAAAGCAAATCCATGAAAATGAAGAAAGTGAAGGCCAACAAAACTCAATATTTATTAATACAATTTCTACACTCATTTATACTGTGTTCTGTCATTCATATTTTTATTCATAAATACAATAGCATATATATGTGAACTCTGAATCCAGACTAACTTTAATATTAAGATGCTAATATATATTTGAATTCACTTCTGATTTTCGAATTCTGGTTTATTTCCTTTTCCCATTTCTTGTTCAGATTTTTCCAACTATAGAACATATCAGTAAAGAAAACAAATGTTGTATTTGTGCTTCTAAAACCTATCTTCATACATAAAAAAGAGACCAATGCAAATTTAACTAAAATGTTCTGAATGTCCATACTTTTGTTTTAGGTTGTAAAATTTTAATTTTGTCTCCTTCTGAAGAACAAAATGCCACAAAATGAGATTCTGATGTATTTTTTAATATGGTATGGTATTATAGAGACAAACACACTGTGCACTATCTAAACCACATTAAATTAAGCAAAAATTCATAGGAAAATTATATGTATGGCAACTAGAAACCAGCTTGCACAACTGGTTTACACTGATGAACACCTTAAACCTTAAACTTATACAAAGTTTAGAACAATTTTACTTCAATGCAATTTAAAAATAAAAGAGAAAAAATAAACAAGATATTCTTTTATAACAAATATGTATGGTGCCTTTAAATAAAGTATTTATAAGTATATAACAGAAAATCATTGTTGTGAAAGAATGATCTCTTAATAAAATGTTTGTTATTTTATATGTTGAACAAGAAGTTCTTTATCTTAATTTGCTATTAAAGCTTTTGTACCCAATTCATGCAAAACTGATTATCTTTATTATTGTATAATCAGTTGCACACTTCAGATTTTACTTCACTGTGCTTAATTTCATTTAATTTCAGAAAAAGGGGTCAGAAAAAGTATTCATTCTATGAATGGATTTCCATGATAGAAAGATTTCTATTTTAATATGGAAAAAATGAAAACAATTTAATTTTCTCTCTTCTGAAACTTCAATAAGAAAACACTAAGTAGATTCTCTTGATTATGCATGTACTTATAAGAATAAAGGGCATGGATGAGCAATTATAAACGTAAGAGTATTTGAAGAGAAGAGATTTGTCCAAAATAATTTCTATGGACATGTGCTAACTGGTATATTGAACTTGGAAAGCCAAAACCTGATAGGAAAGAATAATAGTATTGTAATAAGGTGAAATATGCAAAGGAACGCTGAAAGATTTCAGTAACTTCAGGCTCTATATCCATTGGAAGGCAGATGGGTATGTGTACTTGAAAACAGGGTATGGTTTAAACAATTGCAATCCCTTCCTCTACGTGCTGCAACTCTGAAGGCTTACTTTTTGCAGGTCTTTAAAAATATATTGGAGTAAGGATAAGAAAACTCAGGAAAGAGTAGGGTAATACATAGGTACTACAGAGTGTTATGTGAAAGTCTGGATGGTCAGTTGTCCCAATGTCTTTCACTTGGATGTCTGGAAAGAGAAAATCAGTCTTTCATCAGCTTCACTCATATCTCCACTTTTATCTCTACCAACAAAAAGGCAAAGTCCCTCTGTTGTTCAAAATACTGATAATTGGGACTCCTAGAGTGAAATGACTGTTTTCCAGCAACTTAAAGTTAAGACTTGTAGTAAATAATCTCCATTCTCTAATCAATACATTTCACTCACATTTATAAATTCCTAGCAATCATTTGGTGTCTCTATCTTCATTAACATACAAAAAAATTGCCAAATATAACCAGACTCACTAGTATGAAAAACAAACCAAGCATGCCTCAATAAACTAACTACCCAAATATGAACATTGAAAATCTAAAAGTAAAGAAAAAATACAGACTTGTACTTATAGCATGAAAAAAAAACAAAAAAAAATGAATAAAGCTGATAATATCCTACAATGGGGTATATAAAGTAAATGTCATGAGAACAGAACAGCATACTAATAAATGAAAGATTTAGAACACACAAAATATTCTAAGATATATTTTTTTAGAAAGGAGAAGACAGGTAAATTATAGGTAGATGATAAAACAGAAAAAAAAAAAAAACAATTTAGAAAATTCACTATTAAAAAATCCAGAATTTTAAATTAAGTAAGTGGAGGGGAAAATAATCTAAGAACTAATAAACATTATTTTCCAGAGCTAAAGGCCATATTATGCAAAGCAGCACCTGAAAAATGACAGAATTGGACTTCTAGTGGTGATTTTAATGTACTATGTACAGATGTTGATTTATTATGATTCACATCCAAAACTTAAGTTATCACACAGTGTTCACTTCAATAAAAATTAGAATTAAAAAAGAGATACATACCAGCATTGTTGTCATTATTTTCATGAGCACAGACAAATGAAAGATTCTAACACCTTTTGAAATGGGATTTGAAGGGAAAGAGTTTATACAAAAAGAATGGAGGATAATTAACAAGAATATACATTTCAGTGTAGACAACAGCATTCAACAGACATTTGGGAATGGAAACAACTTATCATTTGAGAGTGAAAGCTACCCAAGACAAAATCATGGAATAAACAAAGATGAGGGGGACATGAGCATAAGGAAAGAGATATGAACCTTAGCAAAAAGAGAATGAAGACTAACCTTGAGGCTCAGGTGGCTAAAGTGAAGGCCATGTAAAGCCCACTGGACTGGGTTTGAGACTCAGGGTCAGGAATTCAAAAAGAGAGAGAGGAAATGAGGTTTCTTAAGGTCAAGCAAAGAAGCCCTATTGCATTTTAAAGCTAGAAAGTCATTTTCAAGAGTAAACCATTCAAGCTGGAGTAAGAGGACTGAGTGCAGCAGAGAAATATTCACTTAAAATAAAACATAAATTATTCTATGCCTATAAATTATTGAAAATATAACTCCATTTTCAAATTTGAAGTTGTTTATGGAAAATCTGAGAAATAGGAAAGCATGAATTCCCAAGCAAAATATTACCCTAGAAAGGAAATATAATTGCATGCTTCATATTTTGAATACATATATATACATATATATATATTTTTAAATATTTGTCACCACTGAATATAGACTTAACTTAAAATTATATGACAACAATGGGGAAATGGAAGTAATAGAGAATGTCTCATTTTTTAGATAGTAGAGAGGGACACCTGCTGTAAGAGAACCAAATCTAAATTCTGTGATAGTTGATAGATAATACTAAAACTTTGTAACAAAGATAATTGAAAATAGATCATTAAAATAGATGTAAGAAAAAGCAGAAGAAACCATTGAATGAACAAAAAATGTTTCTCTAAAGAGGAAATGAGAACTGAGACAGACTTTTCATTAAAACAAATCTATTACTTAAATTCAGTTTCTTTTCATTGGTGCCTACTGAGAGTTGTAGACACTATTCTGGTCAAAAAAACAAAAACAAATTTTTAAGTCTGTCTTACAGCATTGAAGGAAATTTGTTTCAAGAATATAAATGTCATCAATAGATCTTAAAGTGTTGGCAAAAATGAATGAAATTTGGTAAATAAAGGAAGATGAGAAATATTTTATAAAAAATGTTCACATTTGTGTTTTTGATTAGCAAATAAGGACTCCCTCGAGACAAAACAAGACATCCTGAAAGAGTTGAAGCATTTTAGTGGGTTGTTTATTACTATTATAAAGA
This sequence comes from Solenodon paradoxus, assembly GCA_004363575.1. Taxonomy (NCBI): domain Eukaryota; kingdom Metazoa; phylum Chordata; class Mammalia; order Eulipotyphla; family Solenodontidae; genus Solenodon; species Solenodon paradoxus. The sequence continues at coordinate 1,551,053 of RJWH01000035.1, forward strand.
GAGCTATTTAACAGAATAGCAGAATGGCTTTTTATTTTATAATATATACATCTACATCTACATCATATGCATCTGTATCCACATATACACACTTATTTTAATCATGATATACATATGTGACAGTGAGAATATGTATGTATGTATGCATGTGTGCAAATGTGAATGACTGCTGCTCAATCTTTTTTCTTTTACTAATTTTTGAAGTTCTGGAGAATTCTGATCTCTAGCTCTACTTCCTTTTCACGGTGACTTTTGTCCTATCCTTTTTGCCCACATTTGCCTCTGCTTGCTTCTTTCCTCTAAAGCAGTTTTTACTTTGTTCTTTTAAGTCCAATGGAACCAAGTAGTTCACTGCTATGGGTAAACTCAGTTCTACACAGGAAATAGGACTGAATTTAAATAACTAAAGATGGCAAATTGGAATACTGCCCAAAACCCTTTAAAAAATTATACTATTACTAGGGTGCCTGGTGGTGTAGCTGTAATCTACAGCCTCTCACTGTACTTGTTCACATACTGGACCCAGTTCGAGACCCAGGTGGAGCTGTGGGGTGGGGAAGGCATTCACGATAAACAATAAAATAGCAAAATGAAAAATAAAATAAAATGCCTCTCCCTCCTCTCTTCCTGTCCACCTACCTGCTTGCCTTCATTTCTGCCTGCACCTTAAAAGAAAAAAAAAATCTTACTATATTCTCTTTTACAGATACACGTCATAGTTCAGATTCTCTCATTCAGGGAAGAACTTGATTCAAAGTGAAGCACATTAAGTCACGCTTTTCTGATGTTGCAATTTGGTGATTACCATTCCTCCCTCCTGCATTTGGATAGTCTCATTTTCATAAAGAGATTGTTTTGTAGAAAATAAGGACCACATGCTAATGCTTCCTACATTTCATTTGTCCATTTTTTTGCCCTTTGAACTTTAGAATTGTTCCACTCATTCAAAGTTCTCTTTTCTTCTACACTCTCACCTGAGCCTTACCACATCAAAGAAAATCTCAGAAAGAGAGCTAACAAATGATAGTTATTCTGGAGAAATTTTCACTTATTGTAAAGACCTGAAATTATTTACTTCAATTTGTAGCAATCTTCTACATTTTGGTCCACATTACACTGAGTGATTTTCATTATACTTAGGTGTTTAAAGTTGTGGTTTTTTTTTTTTTTTTTTAGTTTCAAACCTTATCTATTTTACAAATGCAGTATTTAATAACTGTGTTAATAGATAAATTAGCAAGTGAATATTATTTGCATTGCTAAGAAAATTTAACAAAATATCTGCTGTCATGAAAATGGTATTTGGTAAGTCTAATAATATATTTTCTTGTTGTGATATAGTATTTAGGTCATTTTAACAAAATTTCTACTGAAACTGTTAGAAACGTTATCTAAAGCTGAATAAGAAGAAGGAAGAAGAAGCGGAGGGAGAAAAAAATGTAAAAGATATTAATTTTCACACATAGGTGAATGTCTCAGGGTTGAGTCTGCTTTAAGATACCAACATTCATATTTTATAAATTTTGTGTATTCTTCTCTCTCTTTCTCTAACTTTTACTTTACTGTACTGTATGCTCCATAAAACAAGAGGGCCAATGAATGATCTAAGCTTTTCCATCTGGAAAAGATAGTGCTTAGGTGATACCAGAATAGAAACATATTTAGTTCACTTATCTGACTCAGAATATATCATGATGTTTAGATGAAGTAATACTAAATGATTGTACATATTTGAATGTAAGGACTATTTCTAAGACCAATATAATATTAACATTTGCATATTTTCATTACAGTTTATATACAAGTAATAAATATTGAATATTTCTTCTTTTGTGTGGTTGATTGAAAAGAATTCAATCTCTTCAAGCATATTGAGTCTGAATAATATGTAGAATATGTATATGAAACATTTTTAGAGCTCTCAAGTTAGAAATTAATGTTTGTCAATCACTTTCTTGTAGGATCCCTTTGTAGGTTGGAAGAAGGAAAGCTGACTCAGTTTCATTAGAGGCCCCAGAGTACTGTAGCCTCATGCTTATCTTGTATAAATGTCAAAAGTAGTGGCAGGAAAGGGAGTCTATAATGCTTGACACGGACGTGACTGGGAATAGTGAGACTTTGAAAAAGAGAGGCGAGAGACACAGAGAGAGAAATTACTGAAAAACTGTCAAAAAGATCTTGGAGCAAACTTTATAGCATTAACAATAAACCTTTTGTTTTGTTTTGTTTTACTCTGGCCTCAGAAAATAAATAATTCTATATTTCACAAGTATATCATTTACTTTTATCTGAACAGAATTACAGTAACCTGGCTAATTTACCTGCAAATACAAATTTCTAAAGAGTTTTTAAAAAGGTCGGGTTACAAAACTTTAATTAAAAAATAACGTAACTACCTGATAATCACAGCATATAATGTTTCTTCTTCTTCTTATTATTATTTTAACCTCTAATTGCTTTCTTTCATGAAGTGTCATTAAGTTCCTAGAAAGGAATTAGTAGAGCCTTTTTTTTTAATAGTTCAAACTTGATTTAAAAACAGTCTGGAGAAATCTGAAAAGCATAATTCAATAGAGTAGAAAAAATTAACTAAGTAATTAAGCATGGAACTAAAAAGTGGCTAGAGACTTAAAAATCCTTGTTATATATTTATTAGATGATTCAATATTATTTTTCAATTAGCATTTCATATTTTTATTACTTTATCATTAAAATGAAAGCATTGTTAAAAATAGGGAACTTATGTTCTAGTATTTCTGGAAAACATTAAGTACAGATGCATGTGTTAGAATATTTTGAACGATAACCATTATCAGATGAGCTCCTTTGCTTAATTTTAGGGCAAGCATGTCAAAACCTATTTGCTACTGGTTAAGAAAATTTTTGTAAATGATAGTATAATCATGTTTTGCTGTAGTGAAACTAGCATCTGCTGTCACTTTAAACACACCCTGGGGCATTTTAAACAACACATCACAGTAAAGGATGATGGCTGCTTTCAGATACCTGCTGTGACGTAAAATTTATTCTTGGGAATCAGCAACGCTGTTTTTAAATCCACTGTCTGAACTGAAAATATGAAAGATGTGTCTCATTATAAGATTTTATACATTATTGGTTAGAGATAGAAAGTATTTCACCAGGAATGATAACTTACAAAATAAAATATGAAAAGATAGCTAGTCAAACATATTTTCTCAACTTAATTCAGATATATTTTGCATCCATTCAAATGCACCCGTTTGAATGCTCAATTCAAGGTCTTCTGACAAATATGACAATGATATCACCACCACTGTAATAAAGATATGAAGCATGTGCTTCAATCATCTCAGTCAGCCTTATCTTTTCCCCTTTGCAATCAATCTCTCCCATTTGGCACCAGCTAGGTTCACTGAAATTTTTAACAATAGGTTTAGTATTGTAAATTCTATAACTTTAAATATATGAAATAAAACAGAGTGTACTATTTTACATTTGTTTTTCTTCAGTATAATATGTTTAGGTATATTGATGTTAGTCCATGTATTGATTTTTCATGGTTTCCTTTAACTCTATAATCATATTTTCTAGTAGTAATTTGAAAACAGATAAGACATATATATTTTTAAGTGTTTATTTCCTAGATTCAACATCAGAGGCTGTGAGGTTAAGTTCCTAATAACAGATTTTTAATTCTTGGTCATGTGTCATAGTCTCTGTTTTTTGATTCCTATTTTGTATAATTTTTATTTTGGTTTGGACATTATTGATGATGCTTTAAAGATGATGAGAACTATTATATTCCTCTAAAGAGTCTTGGTCATTCAAATTATGCTAATTACCGTTGGGGCACTTGAACTTGAATAACTTGTTTTCATGTTTTATTTGTGTATATAGCTGATAAATTCATGGATTTTCCAAGTCTAACACAGTAAGATTCAACCTTCAATTTAGTCTCCCTGTGGATTTTAAGGTTTGGGATTTATATTTTCTTAAGCTAGTAGTCTATCCAAGACCAAAAAGGTTTTACTGCTGAACTATATAGGCTTTCTCTTGTCACTTGAATTCTAGGAGGGTAATATGTACATCATGGCTGATTTGGAAATCCTGGATTAACACGGCACTGTTTGACATCTATTCTGTTTTCAGTCCATGACAACTTACCCCCTCAGGTAACTTGTAGTGAGCATGGTCTGCTTAACTCTGGCCCCAGGAATCTCAAGGAATCACTAGTCATAGTTAGGGGATTTCTGTTTGGATGACACTCTCCTTTCTAGTCTTCTATTCTGCTAAATCACCTATTTCATTTGCCCTGAACTCTTGATCTCTGCCTCCTCCAGTGAGAGAGACCATCACAAACTACTTACAATAGAACTTGCTGGTTTATTTAGGAAATAGGACACAGAGAGCTAGAGTGACTTGTGGGGAAAGTTTTCTTTCATGAGTTTTCTTTATTTCTGTAATCGCAGCTTTGCAATTCCAAATGCTAAAAGCAATTTACCTGAATTTTCAATCTGATTAATTTTGTTCAGATTGATTGATTCATTCATTTGCTTGTTTATTGTTATTGTTGCTGCTTTCCCCAAACCTGGGTTGCAAACTGTGGTCCTTCGACTTAGCATAGTCCACACTCCAGGTGCCAACTCAGTACCTGAGCCTTCAGGATAAGCATGGGCTTAAGTTTCCCAGTGAATTAAGAACAGTCTAATGCCAGTTAAGCTTTTATTTCTGGAGCAGAATTTGATTCAAACATTTTTAAGTATATACCACAAAATTATGCAAAAGAAGAAAATGATCTATTTTATGTGACGATAGATAATTATGTCTGAATTCTGGCTTACAGAAACCACCTGGAATGGTTCCTGAACCCAGGATGGTTCCACCCACCTTCACTGCTAGCTCCAGGTCCCAGGCTCCCAAGATTCTGCTCCCTGGTCCCCATCTCACTGGACCCACTCAGAAGAGTCCTAGACCTGCATATGTCCACCCAACTTGTGCAGGTTCACCTGACTGGCTCACTGGACCACCCAGAAGAAACCTTGAGCTGTGCCTACTTTGCTTCATGACACTCACTGAACTCCAGCATCCCCAGGTCTTTGCTCCCAGGGACTTCAGATCACCAGATTCACACTAAAGAGGCCCTGAGGTATGCCCTCCCAGCTTCGCCTTGCTTATCAGTCTCAGTGACCCGAGGTCTTCACTCCCTCAAACCCTGTATCACTGGACGTACCCACAGAGACCCAGAACAAATACCAGCCTATCAGGCCTCAGGGCAGAAACCAGTTTTCAATAGGCCTCTGGACTTGTGGGCCATTATCCACATCCTGCTCAGGTAACACCAGGAGAAACACCACTTGGTCTCAGGACCCTAGGATACCCATGGTGCCTCAACTCAGACCCAGAACCATAAATCTTAAATTACATAATTGGACTAACTGAGAGCTATATTCCTAGACTGCACCTACTACGTTTTAAACTCCATGTACTGGAGAGCAGAAGGAAGGAAATTTAAAAAAAAAAAAACCAAAACGAATAGAGCAGAAACAAATGAAGCTAAAAACAAAAAGACTATTCAAATGACTTGTGGATACAAGCTTGTTCTTTGAAAAAAAAATATAAATAACACTGATACACCCTAGCTAACCCACTAAGAAAAAGAGAAAGAAACCCCTAATAAGAAAAATAAGAAATTAAAGAGCAATTGAAAGTGCCACTACAGAATTACAAAGGATCATGAGAAACTATTATGAACACATATGCTAACAAATTCATCAATCACGAGGTAACAGACAGATTTCTAGGACCCTGCATTCTCCCAAAACTGAAACAGGAGGACACAGTCAACTTAGACCGTTACAAGCACATAAATTGAAGCATCAATAAAAAACACTCCCTAAAAACAAAAGCCAAGGTCCAGATGGCTTCACCAGTGAATTCCATGAAACATTCAAAGAGCTTATCTCCATTTTCCTTAAAATCTCCCACAGTTAAGGAGGGAAAATCCCAAATACATTCTATGAGATCAATATTACCCTGAGTCTAAAATTCGACAAAAACAGCATCAAAAAAATAAAATTATGGACCAATATCACTGATAAATATAGATTCAAATTTTTTTTAAAAAAAAGTCCTGACAAACAGAATTCAACCACCCATCAATAAAATTATAAGCAATATGAAGTGGGTTTTATTCCAATGATGCAAGGATGGTTCAATATACTCAGATAAATCTGTGTAATACACCACATCAGCACTGAAAATGAAAAACCACATGATGACATCAATAGATACAGAAAAAGTATTTGAGTCAGTACCATTCATGATTAAGATCCTCACCAAAATAGGAATAAAGGGAATATGCTTCAATCTAATAGAAACGTATATGACAAACCCACAGCAAGCATCTTAATCAATGGTAAAAAACTGAAAACCTTTCCCCTAAGATCTGTAACAATATAATGTTACCCTCTATCACTACTGCTCTTCAACATAGTTCTGGAAATCTTGGCCAGAACAATGAGGCAAGAAAAGCACATTAAAAGAAACCAAATTGGAAAAGAAGAAATAAAACTACCATTATTTGCATGGGATATGATATTATACCAAGAAAACCCAGATTATATGAAAAAACTGACTGAAATAATAAATGAATACAGAAAAATGACAGGATATAAAATCAACACACAAAAACCAATTGTATTCCTATACATAAACAATGAAGTAGAGAAAAAAGAAATTAAGAAATTTCTTTCACAATAGCACCAAGAAAATTCAAATACTTGGGAATAAATTTAACAAGGTTGTGAAAGACCTTTAGATTGAAAACTACAGGACCTTAACAAAGGAAATAAAAGAAGACACAAAGAGATGGAAAGAATTCCAAATTCATGAACTGGAAAATTAATATAGTAAAAATGGTAATTCTATTGATTTAAATAATCTCCAAGTATACAAACATTTTTGGGACTATGGAAGATTAATTGTTGCTTATTTAAAAACCAAATAATGGCCATGAGGTTTCCCACATACTAATTCTTCTTACTAATAACCACTAGATTTCTATAATGAAAGCTAAAAATATCCCACACCTAAATTCTATCTGTATCATAGATGAATAGGTATCGTCTCTCTATATACACATTAAAAATATGCAACTGTCAGTCCTTTTCTTTCCTAGAGAAGTTGAGAAATCCTTTGCTATTTGGAGGCCAAATAATAAAAATGAAAAGCATTCTGATTTCACACACTAACATTTAAAATGTAAATAGATCTTCTCTGAGAATCAAATATGTCCTGAGTTTTATAACTTAGCGATGTCTTCAAAGTCTTGGTCCTCATTTTCTTTTGCAATGTATACATATACCTTTTGAGTTAGGTAAATCTTTCTGTACTTCGCTCCTTACCTATACAGAATGTAAATGGACTTCCCAAAGCATGTTATTAGCTTAGAATCCCCAGGTATTAGCAAAATCGAGTCAGGAAATCCCTGCTATGCAAAACCATAACAATATTTCTGTGTACTCAAATATCCCACAAAGAAAAATATAAAAGGAAATATAGAACCTTAGAGAAATTCTAAGAATTTTTTGCTGTGTATTTGTTTTAAGAAAACAAGTAAAATTTAAAAAGTTGTAAGACTATACTTTGCTTAGAAGCAACTTACTCTAAATATATCTCTAATATATGCATCAATGGCTTAGTCTGCACCATAATGATAACTTTTTGAGTTACAAAACTATTTCAACTTGATTATAAATATCGGTAATTATTTAAGTTCATCAAAAGTATGCTTAAAAGGTTTATTTTATATAAATTAAAACACCATAAAGAAATACGAACTACACATAAAAAACATTTGTTACAACTGGAGAATGATTTCAACCATTTTCCAAAAAAGAATATTTTCTAATCCCTTTTATTGAGTTCTTATTAAATATCAGTGTTGCACAATCTCTTGAAATCATGGAGTAGATAATAATGCTATTCATAATATTTATCTTGGGATTACTAAATAATTTCAAAGTATCAATAAGGATAAGGCGAATATATAACAAAAGTTTGAATAAGTATTCCAATAACAAATGTCCTAAATAAATGTGAATGAAATCAATGACATAGAATCTGTAGTTAATACTTATCTGCTGACAATTCTAAAATCATTTGGAAATAGTGAGTCTTCTCTTGTAAATATTAACTACAGTGTAAGTTATCATGGTGTCATTAATATTACATCTCCTAAACCACCTATTTGCTAGAGTATAAATGAAACAGCAGAGAGACATTTTTCTGTAACAACAAAAAATAGCATGATTGACCCATCTTTCCTCAAGCAGTTATATCAGAATTAATGCTTGAATTTAAAAACAGTCTTTTGACCATTTGCTTTGAATTCACCAAATGTCCAAAACTCTATTCTTCTATATAGATATCATGTGTAGTAATATAAAAGCCCTATATTGTCTCCAGCTATGATAAAATGTTGTTCTCTTCACTTCTGATTCTTCCTTTGATCTATCAAACTTAGTTAACATTGATGTATGAAGATGGAGTTTTCTTTCTCACATATATTTATAATTCATCAAAGATTTATTTCGGTGCATTGAATGATATAAAACAGCAATGTCATATTTTCTCTACAAGAATACAAAAGTGTCACACCATCATTTATTAAAATAGTTTTCTGCAATAAATCCTTTTCTACTTCTATAAAACTTGTGTATGTGTATGTGTGTGAGAGAGAGAACTTCTTGAAATCTCTGTATTTCTATTTACTTGTCTATTGTCAATATTATTGTCTTAATATAAATTAAATAAATCTTACATGTAATATAACTAAATCATGAGAAAGAGCATCTGTGTCTGATGGCAGACTGCAGTGATCCATAAAGAATTGATTTTCATATGGCTAAAGTAACTAAATTGTTCCTTGGCCTTTTTTTTTTTTTTTTTTTTTTTTGGTGACAACTAGCTATGTAGTTTGTGTAGAAAACAAAATTTCAGGTAGACATGTGGATAGATAAGGATGGAGAACATTCAAAAGGCTGCTTTTTCCCCACAATATTCTCCTCTCTCTGTCTGTCTCTCCACAGTATGGAAACCCCTACCCTCACTAAGGCACACATGCATCCATATTAAATAATACTCTTCCCAATTAGCAATAGAGTCAATTATGGACATGTTTATATATTTTAGCTAATTGTTTGTAACTGGATTGTTTTACATCAACTTTCAAAATCTGTTTTTTAAAAAGTGAACTCATTTCCTTCTTCATCCTGTCTTCTCTCCCAATGACTAAAATACAGATTTTTTACTTTCAGTACCAAACACCATGCAGTGAATAAAATTGTTTTGAGAAAGGAAATCATACATGGCAGAGGAAAGTACGAATATAACTTTGTCTTTAACAACAGGAAACACCATACTACTTCTAGACTGACTAAATGAAGATATGTAGATCAGAGAAAATAGCATCTTTTTTTAAGCAACTCTAACTTGAGATATTTCATTAGTAAATTCTATAATTCATCTCATCTAACTCAAATGGCCAGTAAGAATTCAGGTGATAATTTGTTTCTTTACTATTTAAAATAGCTACATTGTCCAATAAAGCATGATTAGAAGTAAATGTAGGAACTGCGCATCATCTGTATGATTAGATATTAATAATGTTTATTTTAATATCATTAAAATATAACTGAGAAACATACAAAATAATATATAATGGAATTTCAGCTCAATGCAGAAAATATGATAATGTAAGACTACATAATGTCTTAAACACAACTTTTAGTAAGAGAAAAAAGAATTTCAAGTTTATTGTGAAAGTATGATTTCAAGTAAAATACTTTATATAAACTAACATAGGAACAAGAATACAATCATAAAATCGTTTACCTTTTTGTCTAAGTGTGATATTACTGATGCATGATAATGGGTTAATAATGTATTTAGAATGCTGTGAACTTCTTCAGTTTCCAAGGCAACTGATTTTCCATTTTCTATTCAAAGTTTTCTGTAAGTTAAATATATTGCAATATTACATTCATTAAATTAAAGATTAAAGAAGGAAATTGATTTGAAATTATAACATTCTAAAGTAAAAAGCAAAAAGAAATTACTTTTCCATTTTATATTTTATTTAAGAACATTAAATTATGTATATGTAGAATTAAAAAACTAAACAAAAATGTTCTCAAATAATTAGGCGAATAAAACACAAAATTAAAAAACAAATTGCAGAGAAGTTTTTTGGAATTGTTATCACATTTTTACTAAAGCACCTCTTAAAATCTGAATAACCCCATTCCTGATGTCACATCACGTGCATGTGGAGAGTGTACATTTTTATAGTTTTTTCACATTATCATACTAGGTATTAGGTAATTTGAATCTATCTTTATCAGTTTCCAGCACCCCGTGGTTTTCCTCTTCAGATGTATGATAAATTTGTTTGGATTTCTCAGTTAGATTTGAAGTAATTAAAAGATCCCTTTGTGCATGAATCATGTTCTACTCTAGAAGAAATAAAAATGCCACAGAATTGAAGTTCTCTTGAAAAGTAAGAGGCAAATAATCAGAACTTTAAGAATTGTTGATTGAGATTATCAGTGGAAATGTAGCTGTAGTGCTCTCAAGGGTTTGGGTACACAAATCCACATGTCATGTGAATGTAATAATTAGTAATCTATGTCTCTTATGAATTCAGAATTATGCTGAAAATGTTTTAAATAGTGCCAAATTTTAATGTCTCTAGGCAAGATTTTTTTGTATTAATTAAGCAAAATGGAAATAGTGCTTCCAGTACTTATACAGGAAACTATTAAGCACAAGACTTGAAAAATACTGCAGAATACAAATTATGCTAATAATGCTGATAAGGACCTAGGAATTAGTAAGTAATAAATATTCCCTGAAATGAATAAAAATAACATTGTATCAAATTACTCTGTCAAAAAACTCATTCATTATATACATAGATAGTTATATATGTATGTATTTTTTTAAGGAAAGGTACAGGCAGGAATGAAGGCAAATAGGTAAACAAGTACATCAAGTACAAAGAGAGATGAAGAGAAAACACTTCATTTATTTTATTCAGTGGTTCATCTTGGTTGTTTTCCTGGGCATTGGGTCTTGAAATGGGGAGTTTAGGATATATGTGGACTGCACCCGGTGAACTAAATTGCTAGTCAAATTACGTTTTTTCTTTTTTTTAAATATTTGATCCTATTTTCTCATGCTATAAAGTATGTCAATTCTAATATTGCATGATAGCTTTTTGTGTTTTTAATGGGAAATGTGTAGGCAGGAATGAAGGTGTGTAGGCATGCAGGCAGGGAGAGAGCAGAGGAAGAAGCATTTTATTTGTTTTGTTTAATTGTTCACACTGGTTGCTTCCCCCAGGACCTAAAACTCAAATCCAAGAGTGTATGATCTGCATTCCTTTGGACCTAACCATTATTCCACCTGAGAATGACTACATGATATCTATAATATGTAACTAATTTTAAATTTAATGATTTTATTATCACAAAGTTATCTCAAAAGCAAGTTTAACTTTTTTTATATTTTTATAGCTGTAGGTTTATCCATTTATACATGCATGTATATTCTTATATTTGCTATATACTGGCTTCTATAAGTTAAGAGGTCCTAAGTGTCTGTAATATTCTAAGTATCTCTAATCTTTCAAATATCAATACCTTGAACCAAGTTTTAAAATATTGTGTTAAACCTGTAAAACTTTGGGGTCAAAACACAATAAAGCTTACATGGTTTTGTTGCTTTTAACATAGCAGTGCTCTGTCATAAATGCAAAGAAGACTTTTCTTATTTAAATATAGTCTAGAAAAGAAATAATACTGATCAGCTGTCATACAACACACATGAAAAAAAATATAATTTAACATGACTAACACTTTGCTAATTGTGCTGCTTGATTGATTTTGTCTGACTACGATGGATACCGTTAGTCAGAAACTTTAAAGTTTTACCTCCTTGTAGGCCAACAAGTTTGACTGTCACACTTATTTATACATATGCATTATTTGTATTGTAAATGTGTGTATTATAAATATGTATGCACATATAATGTATACGAGTGTGTTTATAAACAGAAGATCTGGGATACTTGAGTCAAAGACATCTTGAATCAAAGTTAATTTGCTATTCACAGAAAAGCATCAAAAAGCAATATTTTGTGAATGTTTCTTAAGTATTAGTCCCTTTGGGATTGGTGAGAGTTGATGGCACGTGCAGACATAATAGGCACACTGTAGAAGTGCCACCCCAAATCAAGAAACGTTGATCTTACACAAGTCTGTTGGTCACAAGGGTATTTATGATAGAGGGTGAGTTTGTCTTTATCTGGAATACAAGAATACCTTCTCAAAAACAGAGAATTATCACTTAGTGTCCTGGAATTTGTCTGGGGAGAGAAACATTATGTGTGCTATCAAAAAAAAAAATGTCCTTTCGAACACAAAAAAGAGACATTATCTAGATCCTCAAATAATCACTTCTATGCATTTGTCTTGTATAGCAAAGTGCTGAGTCTCAAAGTTAAGTTGAATGGTTTTGCTCATGACAGTATAGTCCAGTAGAGTGAATATATTTTTGCAAGTATTCAGTACTTTTCAAACATTATTAGTGCCCTTTGCTCAGAAGATCCAGACTGAGCAGACATAAGATATTCATGGAGAATTACATGTCTCAAAGGACACATAATCTTAATTGTGATATTTAAATAGGTTTTATCCAATGGAGCTATTTTCGTATAACAGTATCTATAGGGGCTTATTTAACTTTCCAAAATTTTTGAATTCATTCTTCTGAACAACACATACATTCCATAATCATCAAAACTAGGGTATTTATTAAGAATTCATTTCAGATCTGCAACCATGATGCAAATAAGTCTGACTCACAGTACTCAATTTCTAATAATCTAATAAATAAGACAATATGAAATTTCTATGTATTTCTTCCTCTTCCCATTCTTACCTTCTCCAAAGTAATCTAAGAAGTAACAGTCATTGTTGTTTTAAAACAATTCCATATATATCACAAGTTATACAATTGAAAACTCAATTCCATAAATGACATCAAGAGATTTCCCCAGGGAAAGTAACTGATTATTTACTTGAGCCAAAGCCAGAAGATTCTCTCAAATAAACTCTGACATTTCTAAACAATATAATTTCTGAAGAGGCAACTCAGAACACAGAACACTAAAGTATGGTTTGTATGATGAAAAAAGGCTTTTTGTACAAAAATATGTCCTTTCATTTAAAATTTCCAAAATTAGATAGCCATCTGGTTGAGCAATTTAACTGTATAAAAATGTTAAGTATAATTTGAAAAAAAATTATCAGACTTTCATTTAAAATCTTTTGTTATTGGATCTTTTAAAAATCATCAAATCAAAGTGCTAGCGAATACTTGGTGTCATTGACTGACAATTTGTAGCTCAAGACTTTACAAACTCTTCTGAGAAATTATTTTGCTTAAGACACTTATAAACAAATTTTCAATTTTTTTTCATATTTTAAACTAATACAATGTTAGTTGTTGTAAAATGCAAATACACATAAAATTTGCCATTTCAACAATCTAAAATATAAAACAGAATGGAATTTAGAATATTCGCAATGTGGTTTAACTATTACCACCATCTAGTTCTAGAATATTTTTATCTTTTCCAAAGGAAAAGCTATAACCATTAAGCATACATTTTCCATCCAAGTACTGACTATCACTAATTTGCTTTCTATGTCTTTGGATTTGCCCATTTAAATATTTGCATATTTGATAACAATGAAATCATGCAATATATGATCTTTTGTGTTTGATATTTTTGATTAAAAGAATAATTTCAAATAGTATCCATATTTTATCATGTATAAGCACTTCATTCCCTTTATTATTGAATAATATTCCAGTTTATAGAGGAACCACATTTTCTTCATCCTTTCATTAATTGGCAGGTATTATGGTTGTTTCAAACTTTCAACCTCTGTAAGTAGTACTACCATAAACATTCATACACCAGTTTTTATTTAAACACTTGTCTGAAATTTTTTGATAAATATTTAGTAGTGAAATGCCACAATTTGATAAATTTATGTTATGTATGAAGAACCACTAAACTGTTTTTCACCACATATTTGCCAAAGCTTGTCATATCCTAGTTCAAAAATTACAGTAGCCAGCTGAATGATGTTAAATGGTAGCTCGACGTGGTTTTGATATAGATTTCCTTAAAGTCTAATAATATCTAACTCATCAATATGTGTAGTTTTCAATTATTGTTCATCTTTCTGACCTTCAGGGACCACATAGAAAATAAATTATATAAATAATTGCAAGACTTCCTTTCTTGTTTCCTTGGCTTTTGCGAGGGGAGGGGGGTTCTCAGGCCCTAATTTCTGACAAACTTCTTATAATATAGGAGATAATGCTGTCATGAAACCCTTCCTTAAATTCTGAGGCTAATACTACTACCAGCACAGATGTAGTTCTGAAACAGACATTCTGGACAAAACATTGATTATAGAGAGCGGGAAAAGTGTATTACCTCTCCTTGCCACTGTCACATTTCTCCCAACTTTAGTAATCTCTGATTCTGTGGAATTTTAGGAAAGCTTGCTTCACCCTCTTGTTATTGCTACATTAATAATGTCCTTTGTAGACTCAAGAAGTGAAGGTGTCTTTAACATTTTGGTGCTTGCTTTCTTCCTCTAAATTCAGTACTAGTTGGCCAGATGCCCAGAAGACAAAAAGTATATTTCATCTAGAGCAGGTAGTAAATGTGTTATGTTTTGTGGGTCTTGTGGTTTTTGTTGCAATGACTCAAATAAGCCATTGTGGTGTACAAATATCCACTGATAATACATTTTAAAAGTCTGTACCTGTATTCAATAAAATTTTATTTACAAAGAGGCTATAAAACGGATCTGTTGCACAGACTATAATTTGCAAGTCTTAGTTTAAGAAAAGATAGAATATGAAATAGTTTAAATAATCTTTAGTTTAATCCTATAAAAAGTAATCAAAATATATCTAACAGGTATATAATGTAGGCCACATATGTACATTTAAATTTTCATAGAGATGACTTCAGAAATTTGTGACACAGGTAAAACGAATTTCAGTATTAGGGTTTATTTAACGCCATATATTATATCCTTTCAACATATAATCAGTATAGTGTTGCTGTTATTTTACATTCATCTATCATGCAAGATTTTGAGACGGAGAGTGCATTTTAAATTTATATGGCATTTCAATTAAAAAAAATTAATGAGAGATATTTGATTTATATTAGATTTCATAAAATCTATATTTCCATGTAGTTATAGACATACTTAGACAATTTCTAAAGACAGAATGAAGCAACAAAACATTTTTCCTTTCATAATCCATGTCAAAAAATCTGGCTCTTCTGCTTTTTATAAGAATTGATGACTGAAGCAAAGACATATGAGTTCCAAAACATCTTCTAATCAAATTAAGGAAATTCATTGACTATTGTGACTACTCAATATTATTAACATAAAACTTAAAGGACATTGAATAAATTGAAAAGGGACTTCAAATTTATCAATATCAGCAAAGTGTTATTTAAATTTTCTTAGAGTTTTCATAGCTACTGCACATAATATTGTGTATAATAAATACAGATTGATCATTGTTAGAAAAATGGTTGCAATCACTATTGATGTATATTAAGAAAGTTCAATTTCAACATAAAATTTATAATTATTCAGA
Source organism: Solenodon paradoxus (assembly GCA_004363575.1). Lineage (NCBI taxonomy): Eukaryota > Metazoa > Chordata > Mammalia > Eulipotyphla > Solenodontidae > Solenodon > Solenodon paradoxus. The sequence goes on from RJWH01000035.1 coordinate 1,566,803, forward strand.
AAGTCTGATTTCAAAAGTCTGCAACATATGCATTTATACAGACCTCAACAGGTACTTACTTGGTTTAATATTCTGCTACTAATGTTTTAAAATACTTAAAAATTGACTAAGCGGGCCAACATTTTCATTTTTATTGGCCATTGTAAAGTATGTGTTTGGTCTTGCTATTTAGATTAGCTACAAATAAGATCCACTTTTCCTTCAAACTTTAAACGAGACTTGTATGTCTGCAGTATGACCTGTAAAAATGAAATTATTAATTTTTATTCTGACTATTAAATATCTAAGAAGAATTAACTTTTTCAAGAAATTTAGAATTGGAGTTAATGTTGCGTCAATATTTTTGTACAAGTTAACCAATGAGTTCTGGCAAAAATGTAATATCCTACAACTTATTACCTTCTATTTCTTTCAACAGTTATGTAAACTGATGCCGATTCATAAACAATTGCATGTGGTTACTTAACACTGTAATAATTATCAAATTTTATAGAATTTCTATGGAATCTGTTCAAAAACAGTATAATTTATTTTAATTGATTTTATTTAAAGGATATTGTATTATAAGATTACATAGGTCTAAAATTGACATCATAGTAAATAAACATCTATATATAATATAGTAAATTCACCACAACATTCCCATTTTTTTCCTTCACTATGCAATTAGTCTCCTACTGAGTTGGCCATCCCACCTTCCCCCTTCACCTGCCTCAGTTTTGCTTTTTTTTTTTTTTGCTGAAATTTGGTTTTTTCATTGAGTTCCTTTTTTTTTTTTTAATTTAGTTCATTCATTTTCTTGATGCTTGATTTATCTACACACCATAGATGAGTGATTTTATATTATCTGTCTCCCTCTGGTTTATCTTTCTAAGCATCATTCTATCTAGGTCCATCCATGTTGCTGCAAATGGAAGGATTTTACCTTTTCCTTTTTATAGCTGAACAGTAACCTGATGATTTATATATATTCCAACTTTTGCTTTTTGTAAGTAATACTGCAATAAATATAGGATGCATATATACAGACAAATAAGTATTGCTGTGTTTTTAGGGTAAATAGTTAAGTAATAAATGGATTAGATGAGATTTCCATTCTCAATTTTTTGAGGAATCTGCATACTGCTTTTGACAGTGGTTGTGCCATCTTACACTCCCACCAACAGTGTTCCATTTTCTCACCATCCTCTCTAGCATTTGTTATCATTCAATAAATAATAGCCATTCTTACTAGTGTCACCTGATACTTTACTATACTTATTTATTATTTCCTTCACCTTTTTACTGGAGTCCTTTGGGTTCTCTCTATATATTACCATGTTCTCTGCAAATACTGAAGTTTCACTTCTTCTTTTCTAGTTTGGATAACTTTTATCCTTTTTCTTATATTATTGCACTGACCAGGACTTCCAACACTATATTAAATAGTAGTGGTGAGAGTGGAAATCCTTGCTTTATTCCTGATCTTAGAGGAAAAGTTTTCAGCTTTTCTCCATTGAGTATGCTGCTGACTATGTGTTTGTACTATTTTTTTTTATTTTATTACATTCCATCTATAACCATTATTTGCAGAGTTATAAAGGTGTGCTGAATCTTGTCAAAATATTTTCTGCATTTATTGAGATGATAATGTGGTTTTGTCCTTTGTATTGATAAGGTGTATCACATTTACTGACTTGCATATGTTAAACCAGCCTTGCATATCTGGAACAAATTTCACTATATCATAGCAGACGTTTCATTTAATGAGTGGTTGTATTTGTTTGCTTGTATTTTGTCAAGAATTTCTGCATTAATATTCATCGAGGATATGGGTCTGTAGTTTTCTTTTTTGGTGATATTGTCTGATTTTAGAATCAGGGTAACACTGACAACATAAAACATATTTGGAAATTTGCCTTCTTCAATTTTTCTTGAAAAAATTGAGAAAGATTGGCATTAATTCTGCTTTGAACATTTGATAGAATTCACCAGTGAAGCCATCTGGTCTTGAGCATTTGTTTCTGGGGAGATTAGTAATAACTATTTCAATTCCTTGTTTGTGCTCAATCTGTTCAGTATTTCTATTTCTTCCTGATTTAATCTTGCATGGTATATGTTTCTAAGAATGTTTTCACTTCTTCTAGATTATCCAATTTGTTGCCATATAGTTGTATATAGTATTTTCTTATTATCCTCTGATTTCTGTTGTATGAGTTGTGATTTCTTCCATTTCAATTCTGATTTTATTTACCTGTTTTTTTTTCTCTCTCTTTTGTGAATCTGGCTAGTGGCTTGTCTATTTTGTTTATCCTTTCAAAAAAAAAATTATTGATTTCATTGATTTTGAGCAATCATTTTGATGTCTATTTTATTGATTTATACCCTATTTTATTATTTTCTTCCTTCACTAGATATTGGTTTCTTTCTTCGTTTTCTAGTTTCTTTAAGTATTTAGGTATTTTTATTTGTAATTTTTTTCTCAGGTATGATTGAATCACTATAAATTTCCCTTTTATTGCTGCTTTTACTGTATCCCACAGATCATGATAGGTTGTGTCTTTATTTTCATTAGGCTTCAGGTATTTTTTAATTTCACCTTTGATCTCCTCTTTGATCCAATAATTATTCAATAACATTATTTATTTTCCATTTGTTTGCAGTTTTTATTTTCATCCTCTTTTTTTTGATTTTTAGTTTGATGCTATTTTGAGAAATAATCTTTACAAATTTATTGAAACTTGCTATGAATCCCATTATATGGTCTAGTTTTGACAATGTTGCATGAGCACTTGAAAACAATATGGAGTCTATTGTTTCAGAGTGAAATAACCCATATCTGTTAAGTTTATCTTTTATTGATTGTTTAAAGTTATTGCTTATTGATCTTTTATTATGAGTGATATTTAAAATCTCCTACTATTATTGTGTTTCTATCTCTGTCTCCCTTTAGAGCTGCTAATATTATCTTGACATATTATTTCTCCTTTATTGGGTACATATGCATTAATATGTATTACATCTTCCTGTGTATTGGTCCTTTTATTATTACATAGTCAATATATTTATCTTTGATTACCTTTTTCTGCTGGGAGAGTATCTGAGATGAGTATAGTATTTCCTACTGTTTTAGATTTACCATTGACTTGGAGTAACTTTCTCCATTGCTTCAATTACATCTGCATTTCTCTCTGGATCTTAAGTGAGTTTCCTGTGACAGCATGTATTTGGTTTCTGTTTCTTAATCCATCTAGCCACTCTGTGCCTTTTAATTGGTCAATAGAGTCCACTTAGAATTATTATTGAAATTTGAGGACTTGTTACTGCCATTTTTACTTTTGTTTTCTGGTTTTGTCTATCTAGTTATTACCTTGTATAGTCTTTTGCTAAACCACTCATTTTCTATTTAGATAGAAGAGACTCTTTTGACATTTCTTGTAGGAGAAGCTCTCATGAAAGCAAATTCTTTCAACTTTTGTGTCATGGAGCATTCTTGTATCTCCCACATAGGTGGGAGAGAGTTTTGCACGATATGGTATTCTTGGCTAGAAGTTTTTATCTCAGAATATTTTGAAAACAGCTCTCTATTGACTCTTACTACAGGGTTTCTGCTGAGAAGTCAGATGACAGACTGACAGAAGAAGCACCTTCATATGCCACTTATTTTTTTCCTGGCCATGTTTAAATTCTTTCTTTTTCTCAGATTTTTGATAGTTTCATAATTATATGCCTAGAGTAGGTGTTTTTGCATTTATATTTCTGGGAATTCTGTTGATTTCATTGACTTTTGTGTTCATTTTCTTCCTCATGTTTGGGAAGTTTTCAGGGATTATTTCTCTAACTGTTCTCTTCTCCCTTTTTTTTCCATTACTTTCTGGGATACTCATTATTCTTATGTCACTTTTTCTAAAGAAGTTAAATAGTTCTTGGAGTGCTATTTTAATTTTTTTTGATATTTAATATCTATCTTTTCTACTTGGATTCTTTCTATATTTCTATCCCACAAATCATGGATCCTTTACTGCATTAGTTAATTCTGTTTCCATAGTTTTCTTTGTTATTTTTGATGTTGTGGATTACATTCTTTACCTCCCATCTCTGTTTGTTTCTTTTGCATAACTTCAATTTTTACCTTCTGTTCCTATTTCATTCAACTGTCTCTGAGATTTCTTTTTATCTCTCTGAATTTCTTTATGATTAGAACTTTGAGTTCCTTCCCATTAAATAGAAACAATTTTCTATTTCTTCCAAACTGATTTCTTATGGCATGTAGTTTTCCTGTATTATAACAGTTCTTTAGGATTTTGAGGTGTATTCAGCTTTCATTCTTCTCATTAGATGTAGTCTTCTGGCTGTTTTATTATTTGTTTGCTTTGTTTTGTTTTTTCATTTTGAAAGGTGACTCTCAAGTTTTGTGTTATAATTTTGTCCCTTGCAGGTTTCCATAATGTGATTCTTTTGTTGTACTGGGAGTAGAATATGGTTGCTGGATGGAGTAGAGGTGTGCAGATGGGGTAAATAGAGTGTTTATTGTAGTCAGATGAACCTGGGTGAAACTGATTCTGCTGACATCTATTGGGCCAGTCCTCTTCTCTGAGCTTCCAGAATTAGACCCAGCAGCCCACCAATCATGCTATCAGAGTTCCTTTTCACTAAAGTCAGATCACAAAGGGTAGGAGAGGAAGAGAAAAAGTACGACCCTCTCCTCTGCACTCTTTACTGCTTTTCCAGTCCATGTGAAAAACAGATTTCTAAGTCAAGGCCCCTCTTTGGGCATCCCTATAGCCTAGCTTTTGTGTCACCAGCATTATTCCACTTCCCTGGGACTCTATGCTGGTCATTGTCCATTACAAGGTCCGCCACCTATGTCCACCCCTGTCCCTATCAGAACAAATATCAGCTCCTGCCACCAGCTGTTTATTCCATCATTCTTCTCCAATGCTGATGTCTTAACCCACATGTCTCTCAGCATGCAACTCTTGTCTCACAGGCCTCTTGTGCTTCCTCCTAATGCTATCACTACTATTCACAAACTGTTGGTGTAATAATGGTCACCCTGTCAGTATCTTTGCCAGTAAAAATGCAGCTGTGCCTCCCAACACAAATGAGGAAAACAATTTCTGCAGTCATCTTTTTCTATCCCACGCTGAGTACAATTTTTAACATGTTTAAAACAATGGAGTAAAGTAATGAGGTAATTATCATTTTCCTATTTTAAAACTCCAGTAAATCCAGAATTTCTAAACTAAAATGACATGAAAAACATATTATTCAACACTTAACTTTTTCTTTTACAAAATATCTGCACCATGAATTTGATTTAAAGGTTGAATTTTGACAGTTTTCATTTATGAAATATTTTGAGAAAATATGTACCAAATATATTAACTGAGCAATATTTATTAAGCCACACAACTTATTGAAAGCAAAGTAACATATTTGCAGTACTGTGAATCAACTGATCATAAATATTTTCGGAAATAATTATATTGCACAGAAGTATGTTGCGTAACTTAAGTGAAGATCTTTCACTGCTTTAAAATACTTTAAAGTATTTAATATATATTTGTCTGACAAAATTTTCATTACAAAATTAATAATTTATTTTATAATCACATCAACCAAAAAAAGTTTTCATGGTTTGCAAGAAACAAGTTATTGATAGCTAGCCAAAGTTAAAAACTATGATCTTGTTAAATAAGACTTTTGAAATGTTTTTAAATGTTAAATTTTGATTTCAGGTGGCTGTCATTTTTTTTACTTTGGGAGAATCCTTTTCAATAAAATAAGTGCCTTTTAAATATATCTGAATTTTGTCAAATTTATCATTTACAAATTTGCTTTAGACAACACACATCATTTTTCATTTTATTCCACCTAGCAAATTGCACGTGGCATTCATCATGAATTAACAACATATATCTTTTGACAACTTTTTATTATCACTTTTCCCTTTGTAGCAGGAGATTGTGCATTATTAATCCATTCTGAATCAGTAATATGTATTCATTTTAAAATCAATTTATGCAAATTACATGTGGCATTCATCATGAATTAGCAACATGAATCTTGAAGCCTTTTTTCATTACTTTTCCTGTTGTAGCAAGAGATTCTGCATCTTTAATCCATTCTGAGTCAATATTTCTTCATTTTAAAATCAATTTATGTTCCTCCCTTCATATTTTGACTGGAAAGTATAATTTAATTATATTATAATTAATATAATTGATAATGTGTTTTAAGATTATAATGTATATAGTATTACAGTAATTCATCATGTATTCATGAAATATTTCAATAAACATGTTACTGTGCTATTTGTAAGATATAGACATTTGTGTATTTTAACTGAATCAATCTATTAATACTGACTATATATATTTGGATATAATACTAGAAAGACAAAGTTATCAGAAATTCATATTGCAATAAAGTCATAATGTTATACACTATTCAGAGTTAAAGTGAAATGTCATGATAACAAAACAATACATTAGTGTTTACAGAATATTTCACTTCTCTTTGTTTAATAAAGTAGAAATTAATAAACATTAAATGAATACAAAACTTAGATCCTTCTTTCAAGTGCTTATAACTGTTAAGGAGATAGCAGACACAAACAGAGGGAGAGGGACCCTAATAGACGAAACCTGTATTATTAAGGAATACCTGCTTGAATTGAGCACTGAGTCAGCTAAACTCTCTAAAGGGCAGAGAAAGTGTCCAAGTGCTGAACTTCCCAAGCACTAAGTCAGTTAGACATGAATTGAATTACCAAGGACAGGGAATATCTCTCAGTTACAATGACAGAAGGGCACCAACCAATCAAAAAGATGGGAGGAGAGACATACTTTCACATGACCTGGGTCAAGTCACTCCAGTAACAACTGAGTAGAGACGCGTGCAGAAAGAGCAAAATCCCTCCTTCAATGACCTTCCTCATTATAATACAGTTAGCAATGCAGTTTTGTCCCTTACCCTGTGGGTTTTACTGAGGTGGTTATTGGAAGGAACATGTGCAGCAATAGTTTGGTTATATAACTCCACATAACCATCGGCATGAATGACAAGAGCAGAATCCACCCCTGTAGAAGACCTTAGGGAGGATAAGTGGTACATATAAAGCTCAGGATGGAATACACTCCTTGTTTCTGAACCCCGTTCTGGGCAGCATGTCCTCCTTTCTGAGGTTTTAAGGATGTACTATTTCTTTAAATACGCCTGTGACTGAACCCACCTGGGTCCAGCTCATCCTTCTTTCTGAAGATTTACTTTCCCTTTCATAGACCTTCACTGCTTTTGTTTGCAATATATCCCTTGTTGCAATCACTTCTTTCATGTGTCTGCTTGTCCTTTGATTTCTTTCCTGTGGGGAGACAAGGATCTAAGTGAGGTATGGAAATCCAATAAAGAGTACTAAAGAATTGAGAAAATTAAAAAACAAACACTGGTAGCATAATATCAACCAGGTAACATAACTATATGTGGCTACTGGCAACTTATTAGGTAACATATGGTTAGATGGTTCTACAGCATTAGAAATTTTAATGACATGCTTTTATAATTTAAGTAGCAAGTAGAGATAAAATGCCACCATTTTAAATTTTGTCACCCTCAATAAATTCCTCTTCAAAATAACTGTCATCAAAATATCCAAAGAACACAATGTTCTAAACTAAGTAACCCTGGTAACTTTATAATTTTTTATATGACAGGTTTTAAATTGATTGATGTTAGCATTTTTCCTAAGCCAGAAATGGTGGCACACCAAGCATGTAAATTTTGATGGAGTTAATAGAATTATCATGAGGGGTGAAAAAGGTTCAGAACATGATATTTTTTGAGGAACAAGAAGAATTAAAGTGCTAGAGCTAATGCATCATGTGATTTGAGGGCAAGGAGTTTCCGTGGAGACCAAATGAAAAGGAATCAGAAGGAAATTGTAGAGAGAAAAAAATTCTGGAAAAAAACTGTGAAAACCAAATGTAGGCAGATCTGTAAAACACAAATTTCAAATATCCACAGAAATGATCTACTTTGTTTAGAGTTTATAATAAAATTGAGCTTAGCTCATTAGCTCCTGTTCTGCTCACTAGCAAGATAACTTTATGTAATATTTCCAATGAGCTTCCAATCTGAAACATGAAAATAATAACAAAATCAGGATTTTTAGAATTATTTGTTTAGCATCAATGTGCAGTTAATTCACATTTTTTTTTCTGCCTAATTTCCTAGAATCCTAAATTCCTATTGTTATTTTCTTCCCTGGTGAGGCTGACTTCTAGGAGACACTAATTTCTATTCCTTTTCACCTAGACTAAGTAACTCACATTAATTATCTCACTTTGGCATCTATTTGATTCACATGTTAGGTAAGAGTTAAATGCAAAATGGATGCTGGGGGAAAGGAGAACAAAAGCAGTGTATTTTAAAATGCAGCTAATCTGAAGGTCTCCAAGCAATTTAGAAGAAACCATTAACAGAGTAATCAGAACACCTATCCCACTTCAGAACTCCCATGGGTGAGGAAAAGGATAGAGAGCAAGCTGCTGAACTCTTTAAAAGCTCAAGTCCCACAAGTTCCCCTTGTCACTTCCTCTTGAGAAGACTGACCTGCCCTTACCCTCTTTCTTAAGTGCATCTTTTCACTTTCCCTTTAATTAGCCTCTCTTGATTTCTACTAGTATTTTTACTCCCTTTGTTCTTGGAACTTGTGAGGGGTCTACAAATTCCAAAGTTGGAAGCAAGTTTCTAAAGCCCCCATGTTCCACTTACCTAACCCATGGGGAAATGTTGATATAGGTAGTCAACTTTCAGTCAAAATTTTGATGTGGGGATTGCAAATGTTTAACTTGAAAATCTTTAAATCTTCACCTCTCTGGGTGTCTCTGAAGACATAGGATTCAATACGGTTTATCTCATCCTGCCTCTTTTTTCCATTATATTTTTATTTTATTTTATTTTCCAACTTGATGGAGAGATATTAAAAAATATATAATTGTATATATTTAAAGTGTAAAGTTGATTATTTTGTATGTATATACATTGTGGAACAATCTTCATGATCAAGATAATTAACATTATGTAGTTACTATATTTTAGGTAATCTATAATTCATATGTAAAAATACGCAACAACTTAATTGAGCAATTTATGGTAAAGCCTGAAACACCTGAACTTGATTAAAAATAGATTTATTATTAAGAAATGATTTTACATATTTACTTGGAGTTATTGGTAAGTGAATAACATCTTTCATTGTAGAGCTAAGTGAAAATTAATATCCTTTAAGTTCTTTTTTCCACCAGCTAATGATGATCAAGGGCCACAAGCAGAAAACTGAAAAAAACTTATTATTGTCATAAAAGGAGAAGGTAGCTCCTTCTCTAAAAGTCCTTCCTCACCCAGATCATATGTTCAAAATATTGTGTGGTTTTTGCCAAGGAAGGGGAGGGAAGGCGTATTTGTCACAAGTAAAGAATCCAAGCTCCTTTTATCAGGATGAGCACAGCTTACTGGGGACTGGTGTGTATTCCAATGAACTTTCATTTATGTAGCTATAGTAGAAAGTAAAGTTGTAGCTTGCTATCTCAAATAGACTAGGCACGATCTAGCCTATGACACAGTACATACAAATAAAGCACACAGAGAGGAAAAGGGGTCTCTGAATTCCACTTAGCTTAATAAGTCTGAAAATGTGCCTATATATGATGTTACTTCCTATGCCCATGTGTCAGTTCAAGACTCTCGCACTGTTTTTGGTGCTAATCTGGTGTTTTTACAGTTGGTAGAACTTGAAGCTTAGGACAATGAGCTCTTACACTTCATTGTGGGGGAAGCCTGCTGCAGCTCAGCTGATAAGCTGAAATCATTGATACCTATGGTCCATGAGGAGAGTCTTCAATTTCTTTCAAAGCCTGACTGTCTTCCAGAAATTTCCCAACTACAAAAAAGATTTTGTGCAATGGTTCTCCTTTGGCATCCTCACTGACAGTGCCAGCAAGATCTCAGCCTGTGAGATTGTATCACGTGGACTGCAAATTTCACTGACTTGAACCCCATTTTCATGACTCTCTCTTGTTATATCCTATAATCAGTGTTGGCCACTGGGGATGGTCTCCCAACATTTTTGGTAGTGTCCCTAACAGTTGTTCTGATAACTTGTGAGAATAAGTTGTCTCTTACTTGGTATCACTCTTTAATCAAAACTTGCAGTTTAAGATGAGCCCTCAACAGTTTGTTCTCACAGGATTGTCCATGGCTTGTCCAGAACATGTCTCTTAAACATTCACATATGTTCAGTTGCTTACATACAGTGATTTATATTTTATTTTACAGCATAGTTTCATAAATATAGCTTGTTCACTCATTTACAATCCTTATTTACAATAGTATCCTTTGGGTATCTGGTATCTTCTGACTTCTGGAAGAGGGGCAGAGTTCCAGGATCGGACCGACTTTTGGTCCTACTTTGGTTTCCTTGCATGAAAGTGAAAAGATTTAATATGTTTTTCTTCATTATCCTTTTCTTATCTTTGTCTCCATGTTGACCAATTCCCAGCTCTAGTCAGTGACCATGGTTCTTCTCATGCCCATTTCAGAGCTAAACTGTCCAGCTGCCATCATTTTCTAATTTATAGTTGTAAATGTTATTGTCCTCTGTAACCTTGCCAGTTTTATGTGTCTTATGATTAAAAATAAGCACAAATGAGCCATATGTTAGCTTTAATTTAACCATTTTGAGGAAATAGCAAAACACCAGATGACAATTATTTATGAACATAGGAAGTGGTTTAAAATAGATAACACAATTTTCTCATAATTGGTCTCCTATAGATGCCCCACTTCCACATGAAGATGATTTTGAAATGATAATGGTAACCCCAAGACGAAAAAGAAGTTGTTGCTTACACTCTAAGCATTCTTTAATGGAAGAAGCATCTACATTCCCTAAGTCTTTAACCTTCTTCTAAGAAAAAAGTGATCGATATTCTCTTATGCTGACAAGAGTATAGTTTGGGAAGATCAGTCCCAATTTTATCTGTAAAGCTGTCCTCTTTTCTCTCTCTCTCTCTCTCTCTGGATAGAAAGACACAAGAGAAACCAAACTGATCTTTACTCCTGACTGTCTCAGATGAAGACAACTCTTTGTCTCCTCTTTGCATCATGGACACCACTTTTTCATTTCTCAGTACAGGATTTGAATATATGGTCTGTCCCAGTTGCCTCAAAATTGACAGTTATTGAAAGTCTCCATTTGTTTGTCATTGGATATGGTCTTTTTTCCTACCACTCCTGTTTTTTAAATCTATTTGTCCAGGCCATGAAAAACCTTAGTGAGATGGAGAATTTTGCCCACTTTCCAACAGATGGGACTTTTAAAAATAAGGTCATTTGCACATCTTAATTCTTTTAAAATAGATATATTTTCTATATGGACATAATGAAATAAGACAAAGAATCAATTTTGTGGGTAGACGTTAACAGCACTTTGTTGACATTTTACATACAAAAAGTTACTGAGTTTCAATTTTTTTGACAGTGGAAAAAAATGAAGTTATAAAACACATACATACTCATTCTGGATCTGCTCTTTTGATAATTTGATAATTATATTATTTTTTCGCAGTACTGTTTGAATTTTTAGAAGTGTTGCCAATTTCTGTGCTAAAATAAACATAAAATGTGCATATATTGACCTTTCCAGATTCCTTCTTCAGGAGGATTAATCAGAGGTCAGTCTCTTTAACAGCATGTTTCTCTCTTCCTGGAATACCTTTTTATTTTATTTCTTTTCTGGTTTCCAATGGGGAATAAGGAAAGTGAAATGTTGATTTTAACTACCATTATCAGAGTTTGCTTTGTTTGCATTATAAAATAAAATGTACTTCATCCAGATATTAAACTTTCCACAACCTACTATTAATCATTTTTTTTTCAGTATATATTTTTGGTGCTAACCATAATTTTTTACCAGTTTAGAACTCATCTTTGCTTTGCCAGTCAATATTTTTTGGTAATTACTGCACTACATTGAAAGGACTATTTATCCTTTTTCTTTGAACTCTAAAAAATTATTTAATATTAAGGCTGCCAACTCTGTGATCACATTTCCCAAAAAAACTTTTTTAATGTTCTTATGTTATCTTTTTAATATACTATTGAAAGCCTGTGTTTTAATTCGCTATATTTAAATTTACTTGTCACATTTACTTTTCATGTAGATTTCACATTTTTTCAGATTTATTTAAATTGCATCATGATATAGTATGATGATGTGAGATAACCCTTTCAGGAGAATCTGCTGAAAAGATGAAACATATAAGATATTGCAAATAATACTGGATATATAGACTAGTGGTAGATCAAAGGAGAGATGAAAAAGAGTGAAATAAAATAGGAGTACATAATGTCTTCCATTAAATTGTAAAACATATCCCATGAGCTTATAAGTGTAACCTTAACTTAATATTAAATATTGTGCTTTTGTATAATATAATGATTCTTGCCATTAGATGTTCTATGTTTGTGCTCTCCCAGAATAAAAAGACTTGGTTGAGGCAAAATGTGTTTGCTTTGGGGTTTGTTAGAACTACAGCTACAGACAAAGATTAAAAAAAGGTCTTGAATTGTGATCTGAGTTGCCTAACTGGGTACTGTATTTATTATCCACATAAGAAAGGCAGGGTAATTCTCAATCTGGTGAACTGTATTAATTTGAGTTTGAAGTTCATCAAGTTTAACTGGAGGCCCATTTTGTAAATTAGACTGAAGTCAGTGTCAGTCTAGTTCAACTGGTACAATAACATGCAAAATAGAAAGTTAGTTGAGTAATGATTGGTCAAGTTTCAGTACTGGTAGTTAGATGAATTGACTTTGCTTCAGCTTCCAGAGGAGGCTGTGTCTGAGCATGCTTGGCATGCCTGAACTTGCCTGGACTTGCCTGGACATGACTGGTTCTCAACAACCTTCCAATTCTGTTTTCATTATCCATTTAAAGACTCCAAAATGTTGCTTAATTTTTGTCATGAGCTTAGGGAAGCATCTCATCAATTTAATGATCAATAAACAATATTTCAATATTTTTATTGTTGATAGATTATTTGTAGATATTTCATTTGACTTTGAAAGGTGCTCCCTAGATACAAAGATTTTTTTGAAGGAAAGGTGCAGATAGGAATGAAGGTGAATAGACTGTCAGGCAGCAAAAGAGAGGAAGAAGAAACATTTATATTTTTTATTTAGTTGTTCATCTCTCCCCTGGCCTGGGTCTTGAACCTGGTACCTTGGGGTGTATGTGAACTATGCTCAGAGTATACTAGACCTCTAGGTCACCAGGGTATACCAGGAACATATATAATTAAGCAATTTATATAAACCCATAGATTCTATATCCCTGATTGACTATTAATGTTTGTCATAGTGAATTATTCTTTCTATATGCTTCACTGAAAGATCATTGTGTTTAGATCATGTGTATGCAAATTGAAATAATAATATCTATTTTTAATTTATTATTTGATATAAATTATCTTTCCTTTGATGACAATGTTGATTTTTTTAAATTATTATTGGGAACCATAAAGTATTGTTAAAGAATCCTTGATAACATTAATTTTGATACCTTAAATTTTATTAAGTTGCCTTAAATGGCAACATAAATATTCCCTCCAATCTCCTCGTTTTAACACATTAGTGTCATGAAAAATCATTCCTAGCAAACAATAATATGTAATTTCCTTTCTCAATATTAGATGCAAAAAAGAATATTTTGCCCCTTTTAAAATAGAAAATATGTTGCTGAATGCAATGGGTTTTGTCTTAGGCTGCCCATATGTACCATTTAGATGAGATGCTGTAAGGGAAAAAAGCCTGCCTGCCACTTCACAGCAGCATGAAGACAGCTGTAAAGACCAGCCAAGCAGTAGAGCCATAAAACATCCTGTGGTCTGAGCTTGCTGGAATGAGGCAGGCAAATGACAAGTCACCAACAGATAAAGAATGTCTGTCTTGCAAATTGAGTCTTATGTGTGTGTATAGCCCATGGGAAGAATTTACAATTAAATTACTTAGGTTCCAACTTGCAAGCCCCCACTCCCCACCTCTAATTTACACCTCTCTAACCTATGTAAGTGTAACTTCGCCTGCAATCCTTGCTCAGACTTTGGAGAATACTCCCTGAGCCCGTGGACATAATAAACTTGCTGAAGCTTCTAAAGAGTACTTGCTTGGTTTGTCCCAAGAGAGTTGTAACAATAGTACTTTTTTTTTTTTCATATTTCCTGACTGTCCCATTGTTTTAATACAAATATCAATTTATCCTATTTTTAGTAAGCTAAGACCATTTTTAAAATTGGGCAAAAGGGGAAGTTGAGTTTCCCTGGGCCCAGTCTGTTAAGGGGGCCCTAAAGCAGCTGTCCCTTTTACCTCATATTAAATATGGCCTTTGTCAGAACTGAATATGATGGGCCATAGTCGTTACTTCTGCTCCTTCCTGCTATGGGAAACAAGAGTCCTGAGGGAAGAGGATTTTCCCCATGCCACCAAGAACCTATGTCTTCAGAGGGAACAGAACACCCAGCATAGTGTAGCAGATAAGTAACTATGGGGATTATTTCTGGCACTAAAGGGATTTTTCTGACACTGTGGGCATTATTGGGCATTTCTAGCACTGAAACGGATTTAAAGTGAGGTTTATAAGGGCAACAAGTTTGGTTTTTGCCTAAAGTGCCAAAATTCCTTGCACTGGCCCTGCCTGTTTATATGAAGTCCTACCACATCACCTGTTGCTACTATGTGATTGCTGATAAGCATCCCATAGTACTTATTTGTTGTTGGCCTGGCTGCTTTGCTCCTGCACAGATTGCTCCATTCACTACTGCTTAGTCACCAGCACATAACCCTTCCCCCTACTTTTTTTTTGCTAGCCTAATGTACAGTTTTTGTCTCGAGAAATATAATCAGCCTTGTTTGTTCCCTTGATGAGCATCAGTCAGAAGCCCCAAACCAAGGTTTCTTGGAAGTTTTATTACTGCAACAAGTAAGGAGACAGCATGATAAAGCACTTCTTTCCTGAGTTCTCTCCATGGGACTTTATTGGGGGTTCACCTGAGGAAGTGATAGGTTAGAAAGTTGTTGGGGAGGATTATAAGTCTGTTGCACAGGTTCCCAGTCTTCCTTACACTGGGTGGTGCTTGAACATATTCAAGAAAATGGTCCTGCAAAGTAGCTTTTAATTTAATTCTAGCTATTTTGCATTTGATAGGCCCAGGGTGGGTCAGAATCACTTAGCTTGATCCAAAACTTTAATTACTTCCCTAAGGCAAGACTACTTATCTAGTCTTGAACTGCTAGGTTTTAAATAGCCATTCAATGGCTTAAGGCCTCAGGGATTTTGAAGGTAGCCTTATGGAGTGTTTTCCACTATTTTATTGGCTTTCCTTTTGTTGGCCTACTGACAATTATGTGAATGCTCTCACGTAGCACTTCTTACAACATAAAAACAGAGAGTTTGTGAGATAACCACATATCAATTATGAGAATCTCTTTGCTAGCAATGAAAATTATGATTCTGGCTACCATACACAATAGATTTTATTACACAGCTATTAAAAATTCTGAAACTCAATGATATGGATAATACATTAGATTTAAAATTTAGAAGAAATTGAGGCACCTCAAAAAGTAGAATGAAACAATTACACAGTAAGAAGTATGTAATTAAAGCCATGTTGCTGGTAAATAGAGTCTTTACTCTCTTTTCAATATCTTTATTCCAGATGTAGTTAAATGTGACTTTGCCTTTAATTTACCAGGAGGGAGACAACAGTCATCATAGAAATAGTCTTTGAGGAATTCTTTGTTTTTGTAGATTGTGTGCAGACAACTAGATTCATCATTCCTCCAAATCTCTACACAGAATTTGACTTATAAGAAAAATATGTATTTGGTCATTCAGATAACCAAACCATATTTCTTATTGTGGAATTCAGGTCACCCAAAGAATCCATGACAGAGTTAGGCAAGTGAGCAAGCAGAGATTTAATTAGAGGTTAAAGGAATGGAGCTGACCAAGGGAGGTCCAGACCCCGTGGGTTCAGGGTAGCTCCACATATCAGATAGGCACAAGGAGTAAGCAAGTTAGGGGTCCATTAGTGGGGAGCAGCCAGTCAAGGGAGGCTGACTCCAGTGGCCTTGCCTGCGACCTGAGTTTTTAAGGGAAAATCCCACATGGTGAGGAAGGGGGATGGCATGAGGAGGTCTGAAGACCAGATTTCAGTTCCTGATTGAGCAAGGTGACATTGTCCTTTGGAGTTATTGGTGATCTTCTTCAACTTGTATCATTTTTTTGTTTCTTGGTGGAGGATCATCCTGGTCAAACTCATCCATAGACTTTCTTTATCCATATTCCATGACTGGGTGCTGGTGCCAGAGGCAATTCATTGTCCTGATAGTTGAACTTTAATCCCTGGTCAAAGGTTTGCTCTCATGGGCGTTCTGACACATATTGTAGAAGGAAGGAAGCCACACCCCCAGTTTCTAGCCACTGTGGACCAGCAGTGGCCACCAAGCAATCAGGCACCTGGCAGTCTAGAGTGGCTAGAAGCTACTGACTAGATAAAAGGACTTTTTCTTTTCACCTGAAAATGGAGCCCTATATACATTTTGCAATTCTGTGTGTTGCCCATGTGAGGAAATCACAAACGGATAACTGAATTCCATTTGTAATTCCTATTCTAATTTACACCTCCCCTTCTCCCTCACCAATAAAAGTGTACCCCAAAAGTATTTCGGGGCTCAGATTCTATACCTGGCCCACATGTAATAAAGCTGTCATCACCACTTCTAAAAGAAGTAAAAGAACCGTTTGGATTTTGTTGGTTGAGAGAGACCTGTAACAATATATCTTTGGTCTTCATCTACAGTTCAAGGCTTCTAGTTCCCAAAACCCTGGAATTTTCTTAGTGTTGATATTGATAAAGGTGTCTCTTGCTATGTCAATGAGGTAAACTGTTGGAGAGCACTTAAAGGTTGGGACAGGTTGTCAGAAAACCAACTACATTATTAGAAGTTTGGAATTTCCAGCCCCACCCTCACTGCCCAGAACTCTAGGGAAGGGATTTGGGTTGGAGTTTGAATTCAATTGCAAAGGCCAGTGATACAATCTATCATGCCTAAGTAATGAAACCTCCAGAAAAATCCAAACTTTGAAAAGTTTCTAAGTTAGTGAATATGAGATTTGAGGAAGATAGTGTGTCTGGAGAGGGTGTGGAAATGTCCTCTGGAACTATTTCATCTAACTCTGAGTTATAGCCTCTTGAATAAATCAAGAATCTAGTTAGTAAATGGGTTTCCCGGGTTCTGTGAGTTGTCCTAGCAAATATATAAAATCTGAATAGGATATCCTGGGAACCTCCGATTTGTTGATAGTAGGTAAGAGGCACAGGTAACAGCCTGGACTTGTGGCTAGCTCCTGAAGTCTTAGGAAATTATAACCTCTCATCTCTTTATGCCAAGGTGGCAAAAGGGACAGGAGGGTCTTAGTCACTCCTCTGATCACTCACTACTTCATTGTCTAGGACTAACATCAGGTACTCTGTAAAAGCAAAATGGATGGAAAGCATAGTTTTCAGAATTTCCAGGAACAAGGACTATGATGGGATTTGGGGAACATAAAGAATTGTCTCTGCCATAGTAAATTAAAAGCTATGAACTGAAGGGATCTATCTGGACTGTGATCAAGAGAGATCTTTAATATATTATTTGGAATAAAAATTATAAGGAAGGGGAGAAGAGATAATCAGTTAGTCAGAGACAGCCAGTTAGTCAGAACCTGAACTTTTGACTGGAATCGTGGGAGACTGTGCTTTTAACCAGTAGAATCAAATGTTATCACCAGGGAGATAGTGTTAGAATTGAGCCGAATTATCACACTTCCTGCTGATGTCTAGATAATTGTTCTGTGAGTTCAAATCCCTCTCCTTTACTCCATGATGAAAGTTACTTTGTGGACATCTTTTCATTTCAATTACTCAAAATGTATTTAGGGTGCTGATAAAAGTGGAATGAGAACCATAGTGGACAAAAAATAGTAAAGATTCTAGAGCTGAGATGATCATATATATTTTACCTTCACATTATACTGTTATATTCCTCATTTTGATTGCTTTTAACCTAAGCATTTCACTTAACTGAAGGTTAATATTCAATTGAGGAAGGAAAAGCACAGCAACTGATACTAGTTGTTATAACTTTGCTCTGTTCAGAAGCTTCTTATTTTCTGGACCTTAAATAAATGCAGTTGGCTCAAGTAGGTGAAACTTTCTTATTGCTTTCCTTCAAGTTAGCACTTTTATGTTTAATATTGTTTTATTATGCAACAAAATGTATATTGTATAGATCTGTTTTTTTTTGTAAAGAGTTTTGTGAAGGAAAAGGCCCATCTACCACTTCCAGCTGCCATGAAGACAGCCAAGCTAGCAGCGCTATAAACATTCTGATGTCTGAGCTCACTGGGATGCAAGAGACAACTGATAAGACAAAGAACTTCCTTAATTGCCTGCAAAGGGGATTGTGTGTGTGTGTGTGTGTGTGTGTGTGTGTGTGTGTGTTGCAAATATGTGACTCGCGAATTGAATTCTGTGTGTACTGCCCATGTGAAGAATTTACAAATGACTAATTTGGGTTCCACTTGTAATCCTGTTCTAATTTATACCTCCCTTCTCCCACACTTCTTCTAACCTATATAAGTGTAACACAACTGCCATCTACGCTCAGCCTTTGGGAAGGATCCCTGCTGAGCCTGCACATAATAAATCTGCCTAAAATACTTCCAAAAAGTGCCCACTTGGTTTATCCCAGAGAGCCATAACAATTTGGTTTCATGTTATTCCATTCCATGAAATTCATGTTTTAAAAATTATTACCATACTCATCTCTTTCAGAAAAAATTATTTAATTTTTATTACATTGAATTAAAGTAAAGATTCTATTTTAACTTGTGTTCTATTTTAAGAATATAATAATAATAATAATATTCAACTCCGGGTTTATGGAGGAAATATGACACATAGTCACACCTCAGAGATACTGGGCTTGTTCCATCCACCTCAACAAAGTGAATGTTGCAATAATTTTGTCACAGAAGTTTTTTTGTTTTTCAGTGCATATGCAAATCATGTTTTTACTACACTGTCATCTGTAAGTGGTACAACAGCATTCTCTTAAAAAAGGTACATATCTTTATTAAATGTGACACAGACACAACTGAACATGTGCTGTTGGAAAAAATTGGTGTCATAGGTTTGTTCCACACAAGGCTGCCACAAACCTCCACTTTATAAAAATGCAGTATCTTACACATTCTGGTGGAGTAGTAATTTGGTCAATCACCTCTGAAGGAACACAAACCCCAATACCCCTAGGTTTGAGTCCCAGCAACAGGTCCAGGGGAAAACATCCAGTGTGAATATCTAAATAAAAAAAGTTAAATAAATAAAAATGCTTTCTTCTCTCTCTACTTGACTGCCTGCCTGCCTGCTCAGCTTCACTCTTGCCTGAACCTTTCCTTAAAAAGAAAAAAAGAAAGAAAAAGAAAAGGGATATCTGTGAAGTACAATAAAGCAAAGCACAATAAAGTGAGGTATGACTATGCTAAGGCTTTTATTTTTGGTATATTAAAGGCAGTTAAGAAATATCTCTAACGTTTTGTGATAGAATCTTCAGATTAGAGTTTGCTAGATTAGGTGTTACGGCTCTCCTGTCCCATGACAAACTAAGCAGGCACTCTTTTGGAAGTAATTTAGGCAAGTTTATTACATCGACGGGGTCAACAGTCAAAGGTTGAGCCCAGATGGCAGATGAGGGTACACGTCTATAGTTTAGAGCAAGCGCAGGAAGAGAGGGTAAATTTGAGAGGCGGGGTTATAAGTGCGAATCCAAATAAATTATTTGAAAATTCCTCACATGGATTATACACATACCAGATTCAATTTGCAAGACACACACATCAGTTGCCTGCAGCATTCTATAAGCTTAGATCTCTGGATGTTTCATGGCTCTGCTACCTTAAGTGGTCTCTACAGCTATCTTCATGGCTGCTGGGAAGCTATGGGCACGCGTTTTTCCCTTACATACGTACTTTCTTAGAGGTATATTCAGAAATTTCATTATCTCACTTGTGCGTACTTGTCTCTGTTCCCCCAGTCCCACCGCCTTCTCTCCTGCCCTGTGAGCTCAGAAATATTTTAAAAATATTTTGCAGATTTATTACATTTATGGTACTTTATAGAAAGCGACTCTACATTCATGAGCCATGGTCAATTTCTGCCTTCTCATTTTCATGTCTAGTTTCGTAGCACTAGTCTGGACTAAAACTTTTAGCTTATTGAAGATTTTAAATCCATATATTCATTTTATTTATTGACTTCAGACTATAATCACTATATTAACATTTGGTCTTCTTAAACCTAATGTCTGTCAGCAGCATTTGCCCTAATTAGTAGAATAGTGAGTTTTTTGAAATTGGGAACTCTTCTGTTTAACATTCTCACTCAACCTGTTACCATGTTTGACTATGTATCAGTCTTTGGAGGGGGTGGTTGGGTGGGATGGTGAAGTGGGGAGAGGGAGGTTGTTTTCAAAAAACTTTACTTGTGTTACTCAAACTTCACAAAATTCTGGAAAATGTCAAGCTATGGAAACAATAAAAAGATCTGTATTAGTAGATGCTGGGGGAAAAGAGGATACACAATAAAAGGGATGAAATCTAAAGACACTGAACTTTATTTAATAATAATATATCAATATTTGTTCCTCAATGGTAAAAAATATATCACAGTAATGAAGTAAGTTAATAATAGAGGTAACCAGGAGCTTGGGGGAAAAGTAGTATATTGGAACATTTCTTACTGCTCTATTTTTTGTAAATAAAAAGCTATTCTAAAACTGAAATTTATTAATATTTTAAAAGGCAAATAATCTAGGACATAGACTTAGAATCCGTATATCATAAACTCTAAATGATTATGATTCTCTGTCTCCTGAGCAGACAAATGTAATAAAAGACAACATCATAACATAGTTTTCCTTGAGCTGTAAACAAGCAAAAAGAACAATTCCATTGTAAAAATAATATAGTCCAACAGAAAACCAGGACAGATTTTTTTGCCCACAGTACCTCTGATTATTGCTAAATTGAACAATTATTCTAATAAGTACATTCTCTTCTAATATTGACACTGTATTTTAAGTCATTTTTCACTTCTTGGTGAAATTCATTGCTTTAATACATATTTGTTTTCAATATAATTGACTTTAATATTGATTGTTGAAACTAAACAGTGATCAATTATGATTTATCTATAAACAGAAAACGTTTGGTGTTCTTTAATTATTTTTCCAATTTAAAAAAGTGATGATTAATGGACTTTAAAATAATAAAATGTTCATGATGTACATATTAAATGAGGCTGTTCTGTTTAAAAATGTACCTCTGGAGCATCATGTGCAAGGTAATATACTTAACTATTAATATACTTGACTGCACAAAAAAGAAGAACTTCAGGTGTTTTTAACTAGCCTTAAGCTGTACAAGGACATTTTAACTCTCACATTTCATACAGTTTTAGTTCCAAAGGTAAATGTCAGCGCTTACCATTAAACAATGTCCACAAAGCATCTGATCATTATGTGGATAATCTTATGTGCTTACTCTGACAATAAAGAAAAAGCAGTTTCTCATATTGTTGACAAAAATAATACCTAGTTTAAAAAATTATCTTTCCAAATGATTTGCGAGTCCTTGCTATTTAAATTTTAAAGTCATGGTCTTGGAGATGGTTACCTTTAAAAAGCTAGCTTAAGATTTTCTAAAATATTAAGGACAAGAAATATTGTCTTCTTTCATTATGTGCCATGCCATGGTTCTATTAGGTTCACATATAGAACGACTTTCTAAGAATTCACTTTCATTTTTATTATTCTCAATTTATCCCAATAAAACAAGCTCTTTTTTCTTGATCAGAAATCCCTTTAGGATTAAATCCCTTTGTGATTTATTTATGTATATATTTTTAAGGATTTAGAGAAGCAAAACAGACAAGTTTGGAGAATAGTATATTGGAAGAAACATTGTGCTTGTGTTCAATTAAATCTTGGCTTCTGTTTTTCTGGACTTTCACAGTCAGACTTAGATGTTATACTTCAATGACTGTTTTTTTTTTTTTGCCTAAAACATCTAAATGCACTAAAGGCGTGCAAGAGAAAATATACCTCTGCTTCATTCTTTTGTTCTGTCTTTCAATCAGGCTTAAGAGCAACTTCAGAGAAGTCTTAGCCTGGAGCCAACCACTGCTGCTTGCTGTGGGAAGCATAGTGTGGCTGTCTTCACACCAGACCCAGTGCATACACTCAACATGATAAAGTATTACTAGAATCTTATGGCTTTATTTAAAAGATACACACAAGTCCCAGCCCGTAGTTGGCTAAATGGTGTATGCCATTTTTCTCCTTCAAGGCCACATAGCCCAGATGTTTCCTGGACATCATACCATTACTTAGCACAAATATAGAATGAGGCTATTTGATTTTTATAAATTCATATTCATCAACATAAGTAAAATAACACAGTTTTTTATGTTAATGGCATGTCTATGCAAATATAGTCTGTCAATTGATATTGGTCAGTTGATAATAGTATTCAATATTAAGTTATTCATTCTTCTTTTTATTTTTACCAGAATGTAAATATGAGCATATTTGCAAAGACAAAAACTCTAGGAGTAATGGTCAACTCCATTTTACCTTATCCATTGCTCTGATTGTCTATTGTGTAACTGCTCCACTTTATGCAAATATCACAAATGCATTCCTATTAAAGACAGTTTCAAAAAGGCAAAGAAAAAACAAGGACTATATGTCTGCAATGATTGTTTGCTGTCTGGTCACATATAGAGTTTATTAATTCAGTCCAAGCTTGAGCTTGTGGATATCTACCAGCAAAATATTCTCATCTCATTATTTTGTGATTTTATGCATTCTCAACAGCATATTTGTATTCAACATGTGGTATATACTGCATGCACCCATATATACCCTTTCTGTACCTACATCTCCTTATTATTTGTTTAATAAAATCATCTCAGAGGCAAGCAGAGCAGACTAAATAAATAAGAGCTCATCATAAAAATGACTTGCAAATTCAATAGACAGTCATGTCCACTGGCAGGTTGACTTCATCTTATATACACACCCAAGCTATTAAAAAGGTGATGGACCTGGAGTTAAAGCAGGCTTGAATATAAAAGGAATATGAGAATATTATGAAATCTATTACAAAAAGCCCTCTAGAGCCAAAATCAATATGTTTGTTTATGACTTGAATCTGTAAGTTACTTTTGCAGAAGGAATACATCTAAGTGAAACATATTAAAGAAGCTCGTTTGAATACATTTCTGGTCTGTGGATTAAAGGTAGAAAAAAATACAAGGGATTAGAAGAGACTTTTTTTTTAAACCCAAAACATTGCTAGTTCTATTGTTAACACCAAATAAAGAAAACATGGCTAAATGGTCTTAAACAAGTTAGTGACTAGTGATTTTAAAAAATAAATAATAAACATACTATGATGGTCTAAAATGATATATGTAATGCATGTGGTATCTGTGTCACTTATTACATTTTCATGTCACAAGGGAGTATAATGCAAATGTCATTATGCCTAGATGACCTACTGTTGAAGAATTTTGAAAATAGTTGGAAATGACTGAATAAAGAGATTACAGGAAGAAATAGCACTCTAGTTTTCTTAAGGAATTTCTTATATAATTTAAGTTTTCCCACAATTTGGCATTTCCTAGAATTCTGCAATCAGGATCTAGTAAAGCACATCTAATAGAAAACTTTTTGAATCCTCCACATCAAATGAAGAAGTAAAGTTGAGTACATAGGTTTCTTGCATATTGCTAATTAAAATGAGAATATAAATTATTCTTGTATGAGGATAAATTGCTATTTCAAGCAATGCTGATTAAAATGCTTAAGCAACACCAGCTCCCCCACTGTGGGTTACAGCTTTTCCTCCTTATCTCAGGAATAGCATAAATGTTAAGACATAGAAGCAAGAGGCTTTTTTATGGATTTATAAGAATGAAGCACATTTAAAATAGTTTAACAGAAAATGGGAAAATAAACTGACTAAATGAGCTGATTATAGTATAGAAATATTAATAGCAACCTTGATGGCTCAGTTGGGAATACTAACCACAATTTTTATATAATGATGCAAATCTACATGGCTGTGCGGTTTTTCCCATCAGTAATCTTCATGCATGTTATAATATCCTAAATTATATCCTTCAAATGATTCTTCAAAATCATGCTATAAATTCACAAATGAACCAGATGTTTTATGAGGGCAGTTGAATTTGGAATTCTGTTGCTCAGAAGAAGAAATTTCAAGACACATACCATCAACACCATGTTAGGTATTCTTTATTAAAACTTGCTAAGGTAAAAATACTTTAGTCTCTTTGAAATATTAAATACAAAGTAACAATTTGAATTGTATATAACCCATTATACTTACAAAACTGGCTCCAGTGTCCAGGAGAAAAAGAATGCATCAGCTGATGGAAAACAACACTCCAAAATCATGTTTATCATAAAAGTTGCAGTATAATACAATAGCTATGGATATGGAGACTATAGAACATCTGCTTAGGTATTAATCCTAATTTCTCACCTACTTGGTCAAGCCACCAAGATACCTTCTATGCTGCATATTCTCATCTGTAAAATGGAGATTATGATACTCACCAAATGCATTTTTATGAGAATTAAATAAATAGATTTTATAAAACATTTGTTACAGTGATTGGAACGTAATAAGTATAATATTTGTATTTAAATAGTGTTATCCGAAATTTTATTAAATCTTTTGTTTCTTATAAGACCCCCAAATACAGAAAAACAAAGCATCTAATCTATACCAACACTAACATTGCCATTGAAAAAATACGTGCTTTTGCTTGACATCATTAAAATAAAACAAACCTCTACAGAAGGCAATGGCAAGAGAATAATAGACAAGTCACAGACTGAAAGTATTTGCAATAGACACATGTAATAAAGAACTGTTATTCATATCAAGAACTCTTAAAACACATCAGTAAAGAAACAAGCCAACTGGCCAACTGATTAAAAAGATGTACCCAAAACCTCAGCAGATATTCACCAAAGAAGACATGCAGATGACAAAAATATGAAATAATGTTTCACATCATACGTCTTCAGAGAAATGCTAATTAAGACAATTAGATAGTACTACATGTCTATTAGAATGCCCAGTTTTCGGAACAGTAGCAGTAAATGATGGCGAGGATGAGGAGTAACAGATTCATTATTGGTGGAAATGCAAAATGGTGGGATCCCTTTGGAAGACTGGAAGAGCAAGAGGTTGGAGGCAGCTGGTGCTCTGCATTGTTGGTAAGTGCCTAAGGAGCTGGCAAATGTTTAGTTTAACTTTAGTAAATCTACAGTGCATTTCATTTCCCAAAAAATCTGCATTCCATGCCAGTGAATATTAGTCACCTGCTGTGAAATAAAGGAGATAATTTAGTTCTTCATCTTTCAACAATTTCAAGGTGTAATTTTATCTATAGGACATTGAAAAAACAACAAAGACATATGAAAAGCAAGGTAATTCATAAATTTATTTTGTAGATTAGTTGTAAACATAGAGTAAAACTCATTAATTTAAATAATTGAAGGACATACCTTTTTTTTTAATCTGGAAATTAGTTTGGCAAAATGGTATCTATTATAATTCCTCCTGGACTTTAATAAATAAATACGAATCATGCAATTATCACATTGTTTGTATGCAAATGAATCCTACTAAAATGTTTAGAAATGATTAAACAAGTTCAATATTCTGATTTTTTTTCTCTGGCACTGTTGAGAAATATATGCTAATACAGTTATATGAAATTTCTGGGGGTTACTTCAATGATTTGTAAAATGGATTGAGGTTTAAGGTTTCTAAATTCCATTCAACAACTATATATTTTCCCCTGCAATTTTATACTACTTTAAAATTTTAAATAATTTAGCATATCATTTCTAATTACTTGAAAATAAATGCCAGTTTCTTATTTTTTATATACTTATCCAGCTCTCCTCAACACACACACTCAACAAAAAGCAAATAACAAATAGTTAATTTATCAAATTATCTATGATGGCATGATTCTCTGTTCATAGAATATACTCAGCAGCTGAACTCTGAATGATTTGAGCCACCTAACTAACAGAAGAAGATGCTGAAGAACTCAACTCACAAGTTTACATTGTGTCATCTTAAGAAAGTCACTCTGAGTGCTCATACCAGCATCAATGAAAGCAGTAGTGCAATTGGCAAATAAAATATCTTAATGTTTCTTTTTTTTTTTGGTTTTGTAAAGAATAAAGAAAACTTTGCTTGAGGATGTATTCAATGACACAATGTGTTTCAGTTTGCAACTCTGTGCTCCTGTTTGTGATTAAAGAAAATGCAAATTTATTTAAGTGTATATGAAAAGCTAAAATGGGTTCTTAACACTGACAGGTGACTATACTATACTTAGATAATTCACTTACTCTCCTATTGCCCTAGAGTATTTTTCCACACTGTCCTTTCTCTCTTAAAACCTCCAATACTCCCTAACTCATCTTCACTTATACATAATACCCATGCTTCCAATTCCACTGGGGAAACTGAGGCAATCACAAGAAAATATGTATACTCTCCTCACTACATGCTACACATCCTCATGGATGAGCATCTGTATACATATGAAACAACTTTCTGTTCTTCGTAATTAACTCTTCACTTAGCTACCGTCGGTCCTTCCACCTGTCCTTCGCTTCCCTAGTCAGACATTGCTTCAACATTACTTCATCATATTAAAATTTCTCTATCTAATTGATTATTTCAGTCAATGTAAAAGCATTTTTATTTTTCTCATATATTAAAAACATTTGGCCCCTCTTTTCTACTATTCTTGGTTCTCTTTACAGACACACGTTGTGAAACAATTGTCTATACTCATTATCTTTAAATAAGTGCTTCACATTTTCTCTAGAATTGAGTATTTACACTGGTTATTTCATCAAAGCTACTCTTTTGCCAAGATCACCAACATATTTTCCATGCTACATTAAACTGCAAATACCTATCACTGATATTTGTCAAAGTCAATGCTCTCTTCTTTGATAGTGTTTCTTCACTTGACTTCTAGCTTAGTCTACCTTTTGGCATTTACTCCTGACTTATTGATTCCACAACAGTCTTCTTTCGTCTTTCACCTCTTTTATCAGACTTTTACTATCGGATTATTTTAGGAATATCTGTCCTTAGTATTCTTCTTTGTCTAAACCCACACCCATAATAATCTAACAATGAAATAGCATTTGAAATAATACACAGTATCACATTTGCCAACTCAGATTCAATATGAATTAGAAATATTACCCACAACCAAATTTACCAATACATTTGGAGGCATAGATAAATGAGATTTAGGATCACACAGGTCCTCAGTTTCCTTCATTCTGCCCTGAATTCATTTTGAGTTCAAATTAACACAGATGATCTCTATATGATGTGTCTGCTCACATACACTTCTAAATAAGGGGCTATATTGGTAAACCAAATACACTTGTATTCATATAAGTAAATAGCATATAACATGTGCGATGGAGCACCCACATAAATTTGTAGATCGCAAGTGTATGGGAAACAGATTTAGACCAGAAGTATCGCTTTGCTCCACTCCAAAGATAAGGAATCTTCTCTGGCAGAAATCATTTATGTATTTGTTAGGAAGACTATTGCTAGTATATTTATAAGGAAATTTGGCTAAATTATTTGCATTCTTTATTTCCCCTGTTAAAAGGAAACTGAATAGAGAGCAGGCTAGCTATTTTACTGTATACATCCCAGTATCGTGTCACATATTTAGACTAATGATACCCAGTTTATTCATCCAGCCAACACTTCTGAATTGCTTAATATTAATAATTTTCAATATCTCTATTAAGATGTTAAATAGACATCTCACACTCAACACGTAAGGTTAAAACTAATAACTACATGGTAAGTCACTAAATTCATTACTAGCTTTGAATTTAAAAATAAGTAAATCTTTATGTCAATTCTATATTTTTATATAAATATAAATTGCTGGCGAGATTCTTCTAGAAATGGTAGTCAATGTGACCTCTCTGGAGAAAGATTTAGCAATAATAATAATTCTACGCAAATCTTTTTTCAGGAATAGTTTGTCATTTACTTAAAAAAATCCTCGTATGCTTTATTTTATTTAATACTCATAATAACTTAATTAAACAGATACTATTTATTTTTATTATTTTTATTCTATGTAGGAGGAGGCTATGCTACAGAATGATAAATAGCAAATAGCAACTGAGCTAGTAATGACTGTATGAGAATTCCATATAGCTGGGTTTTTTTCCTGTTATCCATATTATCAGCCACAAGAATAACATGACTCTAATGTCACTTAATAACCCAAGCCATTTTTTGATGTTATGGTTTATATTCAGTGACAATAGCAATGCCAATCTTGCAAGTCCAGAACTATGCGCTGAATTATCAGCATTGCACACCAAACTCATCCAATTTGTATTGACTATTTTAAATTTTGAGAGTAACACAGTAACACTGAGCAGCATTTTTAACATCAGATGTCACATAATGGTTTATAGTTGAACTTAATTCATAATCCTTGTGTTCTAATGTCATCACGTCTTTGCCAGTCTGGGTCTTCCACACTTGATGTGATGTAAACCAAATATTGCGTGAAAAAATGGCATGGAACAGAATCTCAGCATGGCAGAGTTCAATCTAAGACCAAGATTTGAGAAATTACACAACACACAAACGGTACATTTATCCAATATCAAGACATTGTGGATATTTAAGAACAAAGTAAAACAGGTTTAACATTTTAATTTATTGTATTAATTTTCAGAGGACTAGACCAAGTTTGTGTTAACTACTTAAATGAATTGTATTTCTTTTGATATAAAAGCATCATAAAAAAAAGTCTTGATAGGGCACTTAGAGCTAAGAAAATTGGGGGATCTAAGATCTGTAACAGAAGTGCTGCTCCCAAGAAGATCAACCTTGTATGTCAACTGTACTATTTTTCTATCACACCCCAGGAAAACACTGTTCTACCCATTTCTGAAACCCACCTGAACCACATCATATGTATCAATAGTTCTCTTACTATCTTTCTCAGCTTTTAGACTATGCAACTTGAGCAGGACTAAGTTAACGTCATTAATAAAAAGCAGTGCAGTGTTAATAATGTTTCTGATTTTTGCATCCTAATGTCCATATTCTTCTTTCACTATTTGTTGCTCTGTATTTTAAGAAGTAAGCTGGAAAGATGCATTAGCACAACATTTCCACTAATAAAGGAGGGTAAGAAGCATAATTGCAAGTAGTAAAAACAAGGCGCAAAGGAGAAGGAAAAAGCAACATTTCAAAGTTTTACATTTTAGATACAAACAATTTTATTTGGTAAAAATTGTCTTCATTTTGCACTTATTCCAGTTTGTACTTGCTTTAGTTTTCACATTTCAAGCAAGCCTATCCCCAACATGTTATGATATAAGGAGGGTAGGGGAGCAGATTAAATAAATATGTTGACAATAGACTGAACATCAGTTTGCTGTTTTCACTCTAACTTTAGAGTTTACTTCTAGTGTTCCTTTGTTCTGTTAACAAAACTATTTTCCTATTTTTGAGGTTGTAAGGATCCAACGTCACAAAATACCTTAGTAGTTTGGTCACTATCTTGTGTTCAAGTACATGTCTGAAACATACAGATTAAACATAGCATATGGGGAAAGGAAAGATGCTTCTAAAACAATGAGAGATGGAATCATCTTTCTAAAGCAATGTTTCAATAATTTGAATGACATATTGCTCAGTATCCGAAATATTCCTGACCTTCAGGAAAGTTGAAAAACCAAACACAAACAGAAACTTCATTCCAAATTTTGATGTTTTATCAGGGATTCCAGAATCCAGATTGTAACAGCTAAAATGACAACAGAGCTCAGTGGGTAATGCGATCAATGAGTCAGGGGGTAGATTGGTAAACAATGCTCATTGACAATTTTCTCTTTGCCGTTCCCTCTTCACAAATTCCATTTTCATAAAAGGCAAAATTCTCTCCCTTTTATGTAAGCAGCAAAGACCTCAAAGCAGTTTTCATTTTGTGCAGTTTGTTGAAGCTACTGAAAAACTTCTTTGTACTAGAGAGGATCTTTTCTTTATATGGGTAAAACCGAAAAAAGCTTTTTCGTCTCTTTTTATCTTTCCCAGAAACAAAGTACTGACTAACTCACATGATTAGTCTCAGTATTAAAAGCAAGAAAAAATATCCCCTTGAAATTCTCTTCTCTCATGAATATGACACATAGTCTATATTTTAGTCAATTTTAGCTTCATCCTTAAATGCAAGCTAATGATGCCCTTCCTCTGTCTAGCAAACGCTACAAGGGAACTTTCTGAAGCATTTAATAGCACATTTCTAAAATTCGGTTTTAAGAAATGGAGATTAAGTGAGAAGAATGTGTGTGAAATATATAGGGAACTCTTTGACACACAGTAGATAGTATATATGTATGCATCTCCAAGGGAGAGAGCATGTCATTCACGGAGGGTAATTATGACAATTTTATTTGGAGGTACAAGCATCTTTGGGAATTCTGAGAGGTGATGTGTATGAAACTTCTTGGGACTAAGGAAACATTTTGCAGAAGTAGCTCATTTCAGTTCATCTCAGTCAAGTCTTCGTAACCAGATAAGGTTACTAGATAAAGTGGCCAAAGCTACTATCAAAAAATGAGAATCTGATTGATTTAAAAAATGATTCTCCTCTGTAAATTCATGTCCATCAGGAGATAAAAAAATGACATAATATTTCTTTTAAAATGGAGATAGATGGAGAGGGAGAAAAGGGAGAGAAAGGTGGGGAAAGGAGGAAATCAGAAGGGAGAGAGGAAGGAAAAAGGAAGGAAGGAAGGAAAGAAGGGAAGGAAGGAAGTATATTAGTGAATGTATCTAGTCCATTTGTAATATCTACTCATATCATTTATAAAACTTTTAAATTTGTACTTATATTCCTAGCAAGTTAGTACTTAATGTAAGTTTTGAACTGTATAGGGTCATATCCTCCACTTCTCTGTTAACAATGCATGCCATCTTTTATCAGGAACTTTCTAAAGAGGATTTAAAATTCTTAATCTTAATTTCCTTTAATCTCTGGTTTCTCTACCCGCTGGGTCCCTAGACAATTTTACCACTGGACAATAGAGATTCTTGCTTTCAATTTTTTCAAACCTATGGTCTTTTCTAACTAATTTCCAACTGAAAGTATTCTTCACATTCCCAATACCTGGACCCAGGAGTGTATTTTCTTTGCCACATTATCTTCTTAAAACCTTGTGTAACTTCACCTTTGGAATTGATCAGAATTTAACCAGCCCGTGCTATGTGGAAACAGCAGAGACCTCCATTTCTGTTCTTTTTAGTTGACGGTAGAATACTCCACTTATGCTCCATCCTCCATTAATTTTTCCTGTGTATAATGGGGGCTTATTAAATTATTAAAACTTTAGCTGCTCCTTTCCTCCTAAATCAGTGGGTCTTCTTTCAAGTCTCTCACTCGCTCTCTCTTTTTCTCTCTCTTCTCTCTCCTTCAGTCACATTTTTTCCCTAAAACCCTTTCTTATTTTATTGAGTATCTTTCACAAGGAAAGAAAACCTATGAATTCTAAAAATTGTAGTTTTGATAAAAAAAATCCATTTTTGAAACAAAATTTTCCCTTTGCTCCATAGTTGGATAATTCCACCCAAAAGATATCATCTATCCATTTAATATCTGTCTCCTGCAGAGAATCAATTGATTTTTCAGCTCTCTTGCCCAAAGAAAATTTCATCTTCCTCAAAATGTGCCTGATACTTCTCAATCCATACATTACCCCTCAGGGTAGAGATGCAATCCTTTGGACTCCTCCATTAAATATTTAATTTGAATCTCTTCTCCTGTCATAGTAAGAGCCCTGTTTTAAGGATTCTAGTCTTTTTCTGACTAGCTGACCTGACTTAAATATGTTTCTTATCAAGAACGAAAGAGAGAGAAGGTTGTTTCCTGGGGAAAACTTCAATAGCCTTTATATTGACTATGCATAAAATAAAAACACAAGTATGATTGATTTTCTTTTCAGGAAAGCATATTACTAAATAAGTTTTATCTCAGAGGTTTTCCCTTTCCATCTTTTTAAATCCTTAAAATGGTTCCCTTTTCCTCACCATTATAAAATCTCTGAGCACCATCTTTTTTTCCAGTTTCATATTGGAGAGTATTACTGTGAACATGTTTTTACTCTATACATACAACTTATACTCTCATACATGTTTATTCTGTTCTCAAAGATCTCAGATCTTCCGCTGTGCAAATCTCTCTTTCTCTAATGAAATCCATCTTCTGGATCTATTCATTTCTTTACTTTTGACATAAACCTAATATGTTCAAATATTTTAAAAATTCAGAAAATTTCAGGAAATAATATAGTGAGCACATGTACAATCACCCCTAAATTTTAATATTATATTTACTTCATAATACCCTTTGAAAGTCTCAACCTATTGAGTTCCTTTTACTCCCTACCTGAAATTTCTCTCTTAAAGTCATGAGTGGCCTTCTCATATATGCTTTTCTACAATTACTATGACTATATGTGTCATTTTATGCTACACATTGATATTTGAGTTTCAAATGTATTTTAAAAATTGCCTTTTACATTCATTTCTTTGAAATTCATTCATGTTGACACTTGTTAGTCAATTTCAACTTCAAAATAGTACATATTGCTTTTTATTCTCTTACTTTCTGAAGGAAATCTGTTATTTTCGCTTTTTTCTGTTAAAGTCAACTTTGGGGTGAACTTAATCATACAAATCTACTTGTATCTATACATAGTTGAAATAAAAGTGAACTTTAAGTTATTCTTATCTTGTCAGGCATCTTACTTGACATGAAAGAATACTTCCACAATGTATAGCAATTTAATTTCTCTGTATAACCAACCTATGGTTGATAGTCATGAAAATTTTGTTTTTGAAAAACTGCTGCTGCTGAATTTAGACATTTATTTTACTTCCTTTATTGAAATATAGTTTATAGACAATGAAATTGAACTGTTTTTAAAATGACAATTTTAAAGGAACAGTGTATTGCAGTATTATGTAGGTTTAGGTGCACATCTTTGCAAATCTGCATCTGTGTGGAATACATTGTTTTCCACCAACAGCTCAGTGCTCTCCTTCACCTTGTAATTGACCATTTTTATCTAACTTACCCATTTCTTTCCTCTTTCCTTCTGGTAAACACAATTTTTGTCTTACAGACTAAAAGTTGATTTTATTTGGTTCATTGAGTTCTCCATAGATCACATATCAGTGAATCATACAATATTTGTCTCTTCATCTGAATTATTTCACTAAGCATGTTCCCTCTAGATCCATTCATTTGTTGCAAACGGCAGGATTTTCTATTTTATAACTGCGTAATATCAGTTTTAATTATGTAAATAGGTGAGTTCTAAAAATTGCATACATTTAGCAAAAGTATATATAACAAAACATGAAGTTAATAAAAGTAAAAATATAACAATTGAATTATGATATAAAATCTTCTATTATCTCATATATTTGCTCATGTCTCTTTGCTGTCAGTACCATTGTCCACACAATTCAACAATTAGGGAGATACTGAATGACCATGCTGAAGTTTTTCTCTCTTAGTGTGCTTTGCTAAATAAAAGTATAGACAGCAATCAGCTTCCTCTACATGGAGATAACATCTGGATCACGGAAGGACCATCCTTCTTTAATCAACTCTTTAGTGGTTTTACCATAATGGGGATATGACTAATGCTACACCAATTTTATGATCTAAATATATAAATGATTGAACTTACAAATCATAAAAGGTCTTTAATAATGTAAGTCATTTAATCTGTTGATAGATATGCTTGCTCTCAAAGCTGAAAAGCATTAGTGTTTTTCAAAACATTCTTTGCTTTGTTTCAGTTCACCTTTTCCTCCCACGTATGTTCAAGTACCTGAAATGGGCTCTTTCATATTACCGCAGAAAATTATTCAAAAATAGATTATTGCAGACAATAGGTCTACTTTTTCTAGCTGATTTTTATATGGAATAGTACTTTTAACTTATATTTCATCAAATTTGAATTTATTTTCTCATTGATAAAATATTTTTGGCTGTCTTGTAGAGCCTAATTTTCCTCATGTAATTTGTATTTGAGTTTTCAGGCTCATTATCAGAAGATAACTTTCACTTTTTCTCTGGATTTAAGTTATTGTAGTCTAGCAAGTTTGGTTTTTCTTCCTCACTGATATTGTAATTTTGAAAAAAGCATGTCTTGGTTTGTTCTCTTGGTCTATGCATCTTATCACATAATCAGTTAGTAGCCAGTGGGAGACAATGTCCCCATTTTATCTCAGTTACCTAGTTTTGCTCATTTGTGCCATTAATGTGTGCTGTTGTAATTTTGTTTTGAGAGGGAGGTTAATTTAATTTAGTCAATGCACATAATATATTCATGAAAGTATATTC
Source organism: Solenodon paradoxus (assembly GCA_004363575.1). Classification (NCBI taxonomy): domain Eukaryota; kingdom Metazoa; phylum Chordata; class Mammalia; order Eulipotyphla; family Solenodontidae; genus Solenodon; species Solenodon paradoxus. Next base: position 1,601,503 of record RJWH01000035.1, read on the forward strand.
CATTCAGGTCAATTAAGGAGAATTTTAGTAACTAATAACATTAAAGTCAAAACCCTCTACTTGTTTTACTTGTAGATTTGGAGAAAATCAAGCCCATAGTTCTGGATCCTGTATGTCATATGTACTTTTTATCCACAGCCATAGTTCTCTAATCTACAGAATTCTTTGGTCATTTTTTAAGTGCAGAATAGTGTAGGCTATTTCAGAAAATGAACTTATATCCTTGCCTTTGTGAAAGCAGCTAACTAGGAATTAAGTATTTTCATGATTTCTACTATATGTCACATTTTTAACAATACCACTAATCTTCAATTTTAATATGCATGCAAATTTAGCAGCACTACGTCCTTCTTCAACCTCTAAGAGAAATTATATGCAGATTTTATTTCTCATCTTTTTAGAAGCTGTGAATTTATTTTCCAATATGACTTGTAGTCTTCTTGTGTAATTTTTTAAAAGAAAACTTCAAGTAAGGATTAACAAAATGCAAAAAGTTTATAATTTACAGACACTACTAAAAATATTAATTGACAAGTTATTTTTTTATATTCTATTAGGAAACACACCCAAAGATCATTTATAAATGGAAAGTAAATGTTTTCTATTTATACTTTATTCCATATGATGGGGTTGTGTTTTACCTTAGTAAAAAATACACAAAAATACACTTGTCACCTAAATCATGATTATTAAAATTCAAAATTTTACAAATATAAATAATGTTCATAAACTTTTTAGCAGTCCTTTGCCTCTTACTTATTTTTCCCATAGTATATTCTCAATTATGGATTCATTCAAGTTGCTGTCTTATGAAAACTATGGCTAGGGAGTTTTAATTATTTATTAAAGAAAGTTCCTTATTATCCAAAATATTTTTATATAATTACTTGTAAGAACTCAAATTAGGCTTTCGAAATGACTCAACTTGAATATGCAAAGACATAAATGTCTCTTCTAGCCAAACTTTTCATCAAGATAAGCTTTATGCATGTTCTCTTTTGTTCCTTTCTTTTGTCAAAATTCAATATTAGAAAAGTTTCATCATTGTGAATTGTATATGAAAACATTAAAAAATGCATGAGATCATATGTCTAACCATTAGAATGATGAAAATTTAAAAGACTGATACTCCTAAATACAGGTAAAGATGCTGAATTATTGAAACTCTCACGCATTGTGAGAATGCAAACTGATACAAATGCTTTGGGAAACAATGTACAGTTTCATATCGACTTCAACTTGTGCTTAAAATAAAGTCCATAAATATTTTTACTAAGATTTCCCCAAGAAGAATGACAACATCTATTCCCACAAAAATCTAAATGAAATAATTTATAACAGCTTTATACATAATTAGTGTAGTCTGTAACATCACAGACGTACATCCCCTTTTTATGCATAAGATATTTGATATAATCATACAATAGAAATGCTCAGTGGCTTAAAAATTACTCTTCATATATGCAATAGAATTCACAAAATTTGTGCAAGGAGAGGTAAGTCAGTCATTATAGCTACATACCATATAATTCCATGTCTGTGATTTTTTAGAAAAATTCAAACATAAAGACAGAAAACAAATGAGCATTTTCTAGTATTTGGAAGGGTGGTTTTAGATGGGCACAAGGAAAAGAAACATTTTAGGTTAATAAAAGTGTTTTTATTCTTATTATAGTGGTTGTAACAGAATTTTATACTTTTTAAAAAATCATGAAACCGTATCTTTATAAGGGTAACTAAAGGCAGCAACAAAGAATAAAGAATAAATTTTTATCTCTTGCAGCTCAAATCTAGATTTGATTCATATTCATTTTAAGTAAAACCAAACATAAATTCCTTTTAGGCATCATTGAATATTTGAACTGTTTAAATTCTTGTATCATAAATCAAAAAGGTACATATTAAATGCATAATCAAGAAGACTTGCCAAACTTTCAATTATCTTCTAAATAAATACCTGTGCTTTTCCTTTTTCTTTAGATATTCTCAAACCAACTCCAACTCTTTTATCTATTCAAAAAAACTAAAGTTTTTATACCAAAGTATAGCGTCTAAGTTAGTGAAAAAGAGTATACATTTATTTGTTCTTCTTTGTAACACTACCTCTCAATATTTTAACCACATATTTTAACCACATGAATCTTCTTTTGCTATTGGTGGGAAGCTGTTTCCCAACCTTGCATCATCAAGGTTCTTATTAAAACTTAAAATAAATAAATAAAATGCTATTTGTTAAAACTGCAAGGTGATTTGGAGATGAGTTTAAATGCAAGTATCATTTTATTAGCCAACTGATGTGTGGAAAATTAGAAATCATTGCAATTGTTTATACTTTGTTATCATTTAAAATATGCATTTTATTCAAAATATTCAAAACTATAGTCATTTTTCTTAAAACTAAGTTTTAAAAATGTGTGATTTTTTGCTACATCTTAAGCATATAACACAGTGGAAAATAGTATAACTTTGAATTTTAAGATAATTTGATTTCTTTAGGACAATTCGAAGGTTTACATTTGAACCCTAAACATTTTAGAATGTTCAGAACCTTCCTTACTATAGTTTTTGTCCTGGAACTGGAGCTCAATCCTGCTGATGTAAAATACATTGCTCTTTGTATTTTATACTGATATTGTTTCATGTAACTTAAAAAGGCATCACTTTCATTATTAACATACTAGCTGTATCTAATGTATATTTAACCTTAGTCTCTAATATGACAGGCCCTGAGTTAGAAATAAAATCATGCCAATATCTAACTATTTTTAACCTTTATTCATTCTAAATAGACTCTGATGTACTTTACAATAATGCCTAAATAAAACTAAGTGAATGCAATGAAACATTTACATAGACAAAACATGTAATACACATTCCTTGGAGCATTTAATAAAACATGTCTTAATCATTCAGCTGAGAGGTAGAGTCAGCAGCTGTGCTGTTAGATCTTTATCATTTTTATGTACCATTAAAGTTTGGTCCTTTTTAGAGAAGTACTTCGGCACCTCAGCAGCACTCTGTTCATCACAAACTATTTTTTAAAATGTTCTAAAATATTTTAAAAACATATTATGTTTTAATCAAAAAGTAGTCTCTGTAACCAGAAAGAACAAAGAAGTTTTCTGGGCTTTTGTGATTCCAGTTTTTATGGTTTAGATTTCCAATTAAAATAGGTCTGAAGTTCTCATAAAAAATACCTGCAGGACATCAGGGGAGGAAGTCAAAATACCATTAACATTTACGTAGATTGCCTATTATTTCCAAAACTATAAATAAAGAATGGCAATTATTGAACAAATAGATCTACATAACTTGAAAGACTGATGGACAATGGCTCCGTCGTGACCAGACGCTGTTCTACTTAGTTTAGTCATAAAAGGACAACATGCATCTATCGCTGACTCTTCTATCTTATGGAATTTAATTCTTAACAAAAATGCAATTGTGATCTAAGAATATTTTCAATGATTTTTTCTTTCGAGTGAATGCAACAGATATATTGAGATTCAGAAAAAAATACATCTCATATATCATTGTTAAGTAATTATTTGTGAACACAATCCTGACATTTAAAATAAACTATACTCTGTATGTGTGTGTGTGTGTGACACAATTATGGAGAATAGCAGTGTAGACAAGCAGATTTGAGACCCAGAGGAACCAAGAATGCACATGTTTGAAGGAGGCAGTCTATTAGAGAATTCTCTCTTGGTTGAGGAGGGTTGTTTGTTAGTTCTATAGAGACTTTTAACTAATTCAATGAGTTTCAAACACATTATGGAGAGTGAAGGATTTACCTAACATCCACTGATTTGAAAGTTAATCTCATCCAAAAATGCCCTCCAAATTGACATATAAAATTAACAATCACAAGTTTCAGTTTCCTTGTATGGAGTAAAGTAAAATTTGTTTTCTGCTCATATTCCACTGGTAAACGTTTAGTTGGAATTTTCTTGAAAATTAGGTGTGGGGGTGAGGTGGGAAGAATAAACAAAATAGAGTTCCCAGCTGGGAATGTGTGTGCCCTGAAAAAGGTAATAACAGATTTGAGGATATAAATATATATATATATATATATATATATAATCGAAATTACACAATAGTTTCTAGACCATGGCAATGATAAAATCCATTTATCAGGCTAGCTGTCAAGTGAGTTCCTTAGTGTATTAGATTCTTATTACTGTTATAACAAGGTTTCACAAATTTAATCACTTAAGACAATACAAATATGTTCTCTAATGGCTTAGGATTTCAGAGGTATTTGGGGCTAAAATCAAGGTGTTAGTTTGGCTGGTTCCTTGTGGAGGCTTTAGGAGAGAATCTGTTTCCTTGTCTTTTCAGCATTTAGAAGTTGTCTTCATTCCTTGGTTCCTGGCCAGCACCACTTAACCTTTTATTCTTGCTGTTCCCATCATCTCTCTGTCTGCTTCTTCCAAGGACATTGGGCCACTCAGATTATCCAAAATAATCCCCCCATCCCAAGATCTTTAATCGCATCTGAAAGTCTCCTTTACTAAGTGGTTAACAGATACACAGACTCTTAAGATTTTAGGATGTGGATATCTTTGTCAATATTCTGCCTAATCTTCTTTATAAAACCTTTTTTTCTGTTCTCTGGAACAAGTCCCTTTCCCCATCATCATCCATGGTTTCTTAAAGATCTTCCTTGTCATATTCTACAGTACCCATGATGGGTACTGGAGAATTTTCCTTTATGGTTAATTTTAATAGATTATTTCTTCTTTCCTATTTTTAACTCTTGGTCCCTGGTCTAGAATCCAGCTCTGAGCTTTAAATGACCTGCACTATAGCTGCCTTAGCCATGTGAGCCACCGTGGGGCACTGTAGCCAATTTAGAACGCATGCTTGGGAACTGGACTCTTTTTCTCAGACCAAACTTAATGTTCATTGACCATAAAATTAATTAGTAATTAGTAATCAAGCATAATGCAATTTGGGGGATGCAGAGTCCTTATTCCTATTTTATTAACTGCCTTCGGTCTATAGTTTCCTTTTATTTTACTAGTAACAATAATAAAAGCTATCTGAAACAACAGATTTGCGTTTGAAGTTGATGCCTTTATTTAATGTGATCTTTGCTGCAAGGTCAAGATTCTTATTTTAAACGAGACCTCTTGTATGAGTCCTCTAAGAAAAATATGAGGAACCGTACTATATACTGCCACAATGGTTTCATTATTTTTAAAGTCTGATCAATTACTTTGAAACAACAAAATAAGAATTCTTTTTATCATGTTAAGCCACTTAATTTGTGGATATTTGTTACTACAGAAATTCGAAAACAAATGCATTGAGGGCTCAGTCTACTTCCAGGTCAAGGTGGCTTTCACACCCCACTACTTACTTTATCATTGCTTTGAACTAGGAATTGCTGAGTGATTCTAATCTCCCTCTTACTAACTTTGTTAGGCTTGTTTATCCTTTTTGTGTACACGATTTTATATTTGACGTGGTGGAAGCAAACGCCTTGTCTTTCAGTTTATAATCTTCTTGTTTTCATCCCAGTTTGCAAATGATCCAATTTTAGTAGAGATCAACTTTTCCTTATAATTGTTTGTTGAAAGTAGTCATCAATAATTAATACTTATTAATATTCAGGATAATTCCACTACTTCCCAGAAAGTTGCAGACCTCATAGTTATTAGGTGTTCTGTTATCGGTGATAACAATTCAGCAGGCACAGGAGAATTCAGGATTTAAATATCTTTTTCCTGTCCTCTCATTGTTTGGCCTCTAAAACAAGTACCACATATTTAAGATTTTTGTTATGCAAGCAGTATAATTTTGTAAGTAGTTTTTAAATTTATTGTTTGTTGTAGCAATTATTCTACACATTAGAATAATTTCCTGTGTATTAATTCCTCATGTCTTAAGATATATTTCAACACACCATGTCCGCCATTAAATCACCTAGTGTTCTTCCCCATTGTCCAGTGGGCTCCACCACCATTTGCCCCCAGCCACCCCATTCTCTTTGGTACTCTCAGTTCTGTGGCAAATGTTTCAGGGTTGGTTACGTTTCATCTTGTTCCTTTGTTTTGTTTATTCACATTCCATCTATGAGATCATCTGATATCTATCTTTCTTCTTTTGACTTGTTTCACTTAGCATAATTCCTCTAGTTTCATCCATGTTGATTCAAATGATAGGGCTTCATCTCTTCTATGGGTTCTGCAGTATTCCATTGCACATATGCCCAGTATTTTCTTTATCCATTCATCTGATGTTGGGCACTTAAGTAATTTCTAGTTCTTAACTATTGTTAATAGGGCCACAGTAAACAAGGGATGCATATATCTCTGCAGTAGGGTGTTTTTGTATCTTTTGGGTAGATGCCCAGAATTGGAATCACAGTATCATATGGGATTTCATCATCAGTTTTTTGAGGAATCTCCAAACTGTTCTCCACAGGGGTTGTACCAATAGGCACTCCAACCAACAGTGAAAAAGTGTTCCCTTTTCTCCACACCCTCACCAGCATTTGTTGTTTCCAGATTTTTGGATAATAGCCACTCTCTCAGGTGTAAGGTAATATCTCATTGTTGTTTTAATTTGCATTTCCCTGATAGCCAGCGAGTTGGAATATAATTTCATATACCTGTTGGCCGTCCGTTTATCCTCTTCAGAAAAATGTTTCTCCAATTCCTCCTCCCATTTTTTTTATTGGATTGCCTGTTTTTCTGTTGTTGAGTTTTATGAGTTCTCTTTATATTTTAGATATTAAGCCTTCATTGGAAATAGCGAATGCAAATATCATCTCCCAGTTAGCAGGTTTCCTTTTGGTTTTGGTGATGTTTTCTTCTGTTGTGAAGAAGTTCCTTAGTTTGATGTAGTCCCAGTTGTTTATTTTTCTTTTTGTTGAGTTTCCATTGAGTTCCCAAAGCCTTCTCTGTGACTGATGTTATGGAAAGTCTTTTCCTATGTTGTTTTCTAAGAGCTTTAGGGTTTCTGCTCTTATATCCAAGTGTCTAGTCCTTTTTGAGTTAATTTTTGTGAATATGTTAGAATAGTGTAGTTTCATTCTTTTGCATGTGGCTGTCCAGTTTTCCCCCACACCATTTGTTGAAGAGTCTTTCCTTTTTCCATCAAATACTTTTTGCTCCTTTGTCATAGATTAACTGATTGTATATGAGTGGTTCAATTTCTGGTAGTTCAGTTCTATCCCACTGATCTGTGCTGCTGTTATTATTCCATCACCATACCATTTTGATCACTATTGCTTTGTAATATAGTTCAAAGTCTAGAAGTGTAATCCCTCCAAATTCATTCTTGATTCTAACGGTTTCTTTGGACATGTGGGGCCTTTTGTTGTTCCATACAAATTTTAAGATTTTGTGCATTGATTGTGCAGCCTGCCAATTGCTATATTCACTGACGAGTTCTAGATGCATTTTGATTGAGTTTCTGGGTTTTTCAATATATGTGATGTCATCTGCAAATGATAAGTTTTACTTCCTCCTTTCCGATTTGGATTCTTTTTATTTTCTTTTCTTGTCTAATGGCTCTGGCTAAGACCTCTAGTAAAATATTAAGTAGCAGACGTAAGAGGAAATGCTTTCAGTTTTTTGCCATTGACTATGATGTTGGCTATGGGTTTTTCATATATGGCCTTTATTATGCTGAGGTTTGAAACTTCTATTCTCATTTTGTGAAGAGTTTGATCATAAATAGGTGTTGGATCTTGTCAAAAGCTTTCTTTTAATTTATTGATATGATCATGTGGATTTTCTCTTTGCTTTCACTGATATGGTATATGACATTAATAGATTTATGTATGTTGAACCATCCTTGCATCCCTGGGATAAATCCCACTTAGCGATGATGGATGATCTTTTTGATGCATTGTTTAATTCTGAGTGCTAATATTTTATTGAGAATTTTTGCATCTATGTTCATTAGAGATATTGGTCTTTAATTTTCTTTCTTGGTAGCATCTGTGTTGGCTTTTGGAATCAATGTAATATCATCCTCATAAAAAGTATTTGAAGAGTTCCCTGTTCTTCGATATTTTGGAAGAACTTCAGAAGAATAGGTGTTAATTCTTCTCTGAATGTTTGGTAGAACTCATCTGGTCCTGGATTTTCATTTTGGGGGAGGCTCTTGATTACTTCTTTAGTTTCTTTGCTTATGATTGTTCTCTTCAAGTTTTCTAGTTCTTCTGGCTTCAGTCTTTGTAGACTATACTTTTCTAGAAATCTGTCCATGTCCTCAGGGATGTCAGTTTTGTTGGTGTGGAGCTGCTCATCATAGTCCCTTACAATGCTTTGAATTTCTGTGGTATCTATTGTAACTTCTTCCCTTTCACTTATGATTCTAATTATGAGAGTTTTTTCCCTTATTTTTTTTTGTGAATCTAGCCAATGGCTCTTAAATTTTGTTTATTTTGAACCAATTTTTGGTTTCATTGATCTTCTGGATTGCTTTTTTATTCTCTATTTCATTTATATCTAATTAAATTTTGATTATTTCCTTTATGCTGCTGATTTTTGTCTTTAATTGTTCTTCTTTCTCTAGTTGTTTTAAATGTTGAGTTTATTTGTCATTTTTCTTGTTTCTTGAGATAGGCCTGAATTTCAATGAACTTTCCCCTTAGTACCATATTTGCTGTATCCCATAGATTCTGGTAACTCTTGTCATCATTCTCATTTGTCTCCAAGTATTTTTTAAGTTCCTCTTTGATTTCCTCTTTTACCCAAGAATCCTTCAGGAGCATAATGTTGAGTTGTCAAATGGTTTTAGGTATTCTGGCTTTTTTTGGGGGGGTTAATTTCCAGTTTTAGGCCATTATGGTCCAAGAATTTCTCTAAATTTGTTGAGAAATATTTTGTGTCCCAACATATCATCTATCCTTGAGAATGTTCCATGAGCACTTGAGAAGAAAGTGAAATCTGTAGTTGTTGGGTGGTCATAGTTATATGTCTAGTAGACCTATCTGTTCCAGATGATCCTTTAAAGTGGATGTTTCCCTTTTAATTTTCTGCCTGGTTGATCTTTCCATTGTTGTAAGTGGGGTGATGAAGTCCCTCACTATTATTGTATTGTTGCTGTCAATGTCTCTCTTCAGGTCTAACAATACTTGCTTGATATATTTTGATGCTCCTTCATTTGGTGCCTATATGTTAATAACATTATATCTTCCTGCTGAATTTATCCTTTAATCATTATATAGTGTCCATTTCTGTCTTGTGTTATGCATTTTAGATGGAAGTGTTATTTATCTGATATGAGTATAGCTATTCCTGCTCTTTTGAGGTTGACATTTGACTAGGATTATCCTCTAGTCATTGACTTTGAGTCTTTATTTATCTTTTGGAAGAAGGTGGGTTTCCTGAATGAAGCAGAAAGTTGGGCTATGCTTTTTAGTCCATTCAGCTACTCTTGTGTTGTTTGACTGGTGAGTTTAGTCCATTAATGTTTAGAGTGATTACTGATATATAACTGCTTAGTGTCCTTTTATAATTAGTCTTTTGTGTATTGCTCCAGATGATGATTTTCTTTTCTTTCTCTTTTTAGGTCAAATGGGTGCAATTATGTTCTGCTGATTTTGCCTTGTGTTTCCTTCTTCGCTTTCTCCCTGGGCCTGTATTTTGAGGGTACCCTGAAGTTAGCATTCATAGTTCTATGTATACTACCTAATTTTATTTGAAAGCATATTAATCTTCCACTCATTCTAACTATCCATGTTTTTGTTCTCTTCTTCTCTACTTTTAATATCTTTTCTCTTACTGCTTTTCTGTGTGATTTCTTTATGCTTTATGGAGCATCCTTTAATATTTTTTGCAAAGCTGGTTTTTGCTCTTCAGAAAAGGTTTCTATTATTTCTTCATTTCTGAATGAAAATCTTGCTGAATATAGTATCCTAGGTTAAAACTCCATTTCTTTCAGCACTTTGAATATATTATGCCATTCCTTTCTGGCCTATAGAGTTTCATTTGAGAAGTACACTGACAATCTTATTGTGGCTCCTCTGTATGTAGCACATTTTTTCTCTGGCTGCTTTTAATAGTCTTCCTTTATCTTGTATTTTTGACACTGTTATGATGATGTGTCTAGGTGTATTTCTTTTATTGGGAACTTTTTGAGATTCCTGGATCTGGAGGCTTGATTCATTCTTCAAATTGGGGAAGATCTCATCTATTATTTCTTCAAATATTGTTTCTTCCCCCTGTTCTCTCTTCTCCTCTGGGACTCTTATGATGTGAATGTTGTTCCTTTCTGTGTTATACCAGAGGTTTCGAATGTTTCTTCAATTGTTTGAATTTTTTTTATCTCTTCACTCGTTTGCTTGATTGAATTCCTCTGTCCTGTTTTCCAGATCACTGATTCTATTGGAAGCTTCATCCATCCTATTGTTGAGCCCCTTTATTGAGTTCTTTAATTCAGCCATTGTGTCTCTTACCTGTTTGGTGTCTTGGTTAAATTCTTCTCTTACTTCCTGGCATTCTTGTTTACTACCACTACTGATTCCTGGATTCCCATGAGTATGTTAATCACTGTTACCCTAAATTCCTCCTCAGGTAATTTATATATGTCTCATGTATTCAGATTTTCCTCTGGGATTTTTATTGAATCCATAATTTCACGTATATTTCTCTGTGCCTTTGCTCTATTTGACATTCTATTTATATTTCTGAGGTTTCAGTTTCCCTGGCGTTGGGTAGGTTTGACTTATTCAGGGTTGGCATCAGATTGCAATTTCAGCTCTACCCACAAGGTGGCACTAGCAGGTAGCATTATGATTTGGGACTACCTTCTCACTTTATTATAGGGGGTGGGGTACCTGATGGGTGAGATTTCTGCTGGGTGGATATGTGGTGGGTGGGATTTCCACTCAGTGGACTCCAGACTCTGACGCAAAATGGTTGTGGTTGGGGTTTGATTTGGCTGATTTCCACTTATGACTGCATCCAGAGAAATTTCACTGTGGAGGCTTCAGCTCAGCTCCCTGTACACTGGCTCTCCTTTCACCCTCTCCCAAGTCAGCCCTCTGTGGTTCCGTGTCTCAGCTCCACTGGGTCCACATGTTGCTGCCTCTGCAGTTGGTCCTGAAATCCCTAGCTTCTGCCCCATCGCGTGTCCAGAGACCCAAAGCTCCATCCCAAATCCAAATTCAGGCTTAGCTGAGAACCTGGCCAGGTGCCCTTACTCATCCTTAGTATCCAGCTTATCTGTCTCCAGCTGAAATGATTGTTGCTTCCTGATGTTGGTCTCAGGAAAATGGTGATTTGTTTTGTTTGTTTTTTTTTCTGTGTCTATGGGAAGTGCCTCTTACAAGTCACTATCCAGAAGTCGATCTCCATCAGTTTTTATTACATTTGGTTTAAATGCTAAGATTCTATAGTAAAGTTGATTGCTAAATACCCAGAGAATAAAAACATGCTTATTTAAATTGAAATAATAATGACAAAGGAGAATATCAGAAAATACAATTAATTATATTGTCTAGGAGCTTTTGTATAGCATAATTTAGAATGAAGAATGGAATTAAAATATTAAAGGAAAGCTAATACACACAGAAGACAGATTTGAAAAGTCAAATATCCAATTAAGTATCTAGAAATTCTTGTCTGACAAAAAGCCAGAAATTATCCAAAATACTAATAATAGCAAGAATAATGATAATATAATCATAAGAAAAAATGCCAGTGCTTAGATTAAAAAGTTCCAGAGCATATTTAGAGAAAGATAGGCACAAGTATTATCTTTGTGATATTTACAATGAAGAAAAAAAGAACACAATATCTCAAACAACTTCTAAAAGTAAAAAGTAGTAACAATAGTGTGGCAACAAAAACAAATGGTTTGCTAACACCTTCTCTTATAGAGAAAAGATTCCATTCAGTTGTTTTCCTTATCTTTATTACTGGGTAGGTAGGATCAACTCAAAAAGAAAGGAGTAGATTATCCATCTACAGCTGCATCAAATTAAAATACTTCAGTGTGGCTTTCCGAAGAATACTCTAGGAATTTTACTTTCTACTTCATTTATATTTTCTTCTCAAGTGATTCAGAACTTGGGAAGTGAAGGAATACATGATTGGGAATTTTTGATCTTATGCCATAGATTCATATTTTCAGTTGTTATGAAAGATAGTGGTTATCTCTGTGGACCTTTGAGTTGGACATTCCAGTGTGAAGCTTGATCCCACCACATATTGCCTCTGTCTTTATGAACTGATTTGATTCAGTTGACTTTAGTTAGCTTATTTTAAAAATAGAAATAATGATAGTCCTTCTTTAGAGTTTTAATCTCTAATAATATTAAGTGAATCAATATAAGCAAAGCTCTTAAGACGGTGCCCAGGGTCTAGAGTTTTCCATGTGCATTAACAATTGAAACTCAAATACTGGGAAGATTGCTATAATAATCTCTATGCCACTATAATGTTAAACTTTAGGTTCATCAGATGAAGGAAGTACAATATCAGCACCACACATATAGGTAATAGATCCCAAAACATAACTATAAGTGAGGTTGATTTAAATTTTCTTTTTGCAATATTTCTTTTTTTAAATTTCATTAAGAGACAAGCAATCCCCTTCTTTCCCAGTATGAGAAACAAAATGGAGTAAAAGAAAGTATAGGAGGTAGTGAAATCACTTCTACACTAACTGACTTAAGAAAATGGGAAAGGGCTCTTGTCTGACAGTTGCTGGAAATTTCTTGCAACCACAGAAAGGTATATTATTTTTCTTCTAAATCATTTTTCAAATCAGTTGATTTTGAAAAATTCTTGCTTCTCTTTCATTTTATTAACATTTGAACAATGAGCTAGCAAATCATACCCCGACTTATTTCTATTACTCATTCACATTCTCATCAAAAGATAAATAATTTCAGGCCAAGATATTTCTTTTTAAGATTTATATTTGAGCAGCTGCATCTTGATAGTGTGGCAAACAGAACCAGCTTTGCATGATCTTGTTAAGGAACATTTATGAGTTTCCTCCATTTTGTATCTCTTCTCTCTTTATGATGTGACTGGCAATAGTTATAGTTACCAATATTTGTATTAAGTATGACATCTTTATTTTTCAGTGGAAGAAAACCAATTTGAACTCTAATTGGTAAAAACATTGATTTATGAAACTATCCACATTATTTGGGTGCACGGCTAACAAGATCCATTATGCTGACCTCTTGTCCTGACTTCTTTCTTAATGTCAGTTTTATTCTCTTCTAGGAAATATCATCTTTCTTCAAGAGAAACCACAGAATTGACTTTCTGCATTTATATTCTTACAAGTTCACTATTAAAGACAAAAAAGTTACTTGCACTCTAATTCTTTGAATCATTTAAGGGAATTTCTAACTAGCCTAATTCAGATCATATAACCAACAATTGAACATTCACTATATTTGGCGGGTAAAGCATCTCTCTAGATGGTAGAAAATAATGCTGAACAAAGATATCAATAGATTTTTTCTACTGCATCTCCCTAAACTTCACTGACTACATTTAATCATCTTACATAATTAAGCACTTCTATTATGCCTGTTTTTTTTTCCATTTTGTTTAATATATTCTTGATATTTTCATAAATATCTGTTTGTATTATTAATACGTATATACACAAAGAGCAGACACCATACCAATTTTGTCTTTTATTGTGTCCTATTCCCTGGCTAGTAATTGGTCCTCATTTACTGAAAATGAATTGTCTTTCTACATTCACTTTATACAGATCATCAGATCCCAATGGAATTGCATACTGTTGAATGCATTTCATATCTGGGAACTACAACTTGACCTCATAATGTTTTTCTTAACTACTTCTCTACTGCTTCTGCTCTTTTCACAACAATGAGAAATGAATAATTTTAGATTTATTCTTCACTTTATAGGTCAGAGTCAATCTCCTGCTACCATTGGCTGTATCTCTGAAAATTACTAATAAAAATTCATTGATGTCCGGTATATTCATAGTTTCTGGAGACTGGAGTAGGGAAAATGGGTGATGCTGGTCAAAATATATTAACTTCTAGCTATGAAATGAATATTTTTTGGGTTCCAATGTACAGCATGATGACTATAATAGTAACACTATTGAATACTTGAAAATTGTTGAGAGTAGATTTTAAATTTTCTTACTTCTCATTGCAAATAACAACACCACTGTGAAATGATGGATGTGTTAACTAATCTTACTGTGGCAATCATTTTTCAATATGTATGTATTGTATAGTTTACACTGACCCAATGTTTTATGTCAATTCTGTGTCAACAAAGCTGGAAAAATTTCTAATTGAATGTTATCTCCATCATTGCTATGAAGTTTAAACTAATTTTCATTATCAAGAGATTCATGTGAAATGTGAATACATTGTCCAAAGTTGGTATATTCATTTGGATTATCTTGATTCATCCATATTTCACAACTATCAAAGTCTAGGAAATCACCCAGGAAAGAAAAATGAGCACCTACTCATTTTCTTCATTTAGTAGTGCTTATCATTTTTCAGATGCAAAGACAGCAGAGTATTCCAAATTAAGATTCTTTCCAGGCTGGCCTCATTCCTCTAAAGAACGTGGGAAAGATGAAAAGAGTTGAAATTTTCTTTTCTTTTTTTTTTTTGTTTTTTAGTTGCTTTATAAAAGAAATTGTAAGAAAAAATAGACTTATCTTTGTCCAATGAGACAGTTTTGTTTGTACTAATGTAATAGATGATAGCACAGGGGAAAGGACTGTCTGTTTATTGGTGAAGGTAATTCAGAGCCGCCTGGTGTTTCCCTAATAGCACAGCTCTCTGGCCGATGTGGTCAGCTCTCTCATCAGCTGCACACCCGCCCCAGATATGGGAGCAGCATTGAAAGCCTGGGATGCCTCCGGATATCTTTGGTCAACTGAAATAAGAGCTGGGAGTTTTCTGGCCTTACTAGCCTACAAAGGTGAATTTTATCAAAGAGAAGAAGAGTCAAAGCAGAAGACAAAGTAAAAGGTGAAAGCTCTGTGTTAGCTGACAGCTGTGATCACAGACAAAACCCCTGAGGATCTGAAGAAATAAATAGGACAGAGGCTTTAAAAGGCTCCTCTGGATAGAGACACATAACTTCTCTTAGTTACAGAAATAGTGACCCGACATTTATGTTCATGGTTTGGTGTCCTAAAAAATCATGTCCCTTATGCAGTATATGTCAACTATATCTGAGTTGTTGAGAAGATATATACAAAGTTCTGCATGACATTGATTCACCATGTAAAATAACAAACTGAAGATGTACTTATACCTTTCAGTTTAGATATTACATGGGAATTACAAAACATTCTATTAATCACATGTATTCATTGTGAAGGTAAATAACAGGATACATTTCAAAGAAATTGTATGTTCACTTATGGAAACTTTTTTATCACGGAAGAAATATAGTGAAGGAAAGGAGAGAGAGTGAAGGAGAAATAAGAAAATCCCAGATTTTGTGAGTCTCTGAGTTGAAAAAGTGCTTTAAAAAATCAACCTGTCCTGTATTTGATGTATTTTCCTTTGGGGCCTGGGTAATAAACATAGATATATGGAGGGAAGAATTTTATATCAAGTTTTAATGAAAAGTTAATCACTTCAGCATCAATAAGTCATTTAGTAGGAAAGACATTCTAATTCATATCTGTAAGGTTTGATATGTGTTTCCATTTATTAAGATGTAAGGAGAGAAAAAAGTGAAAATAATCAAACTTAAAATACAGCTATTAACTGCTTGGTGTTTCCTGATACTAATAGATTCTTGTCCAAATAGAAGCTGACTGAAAATGACCTTGGTGGAAGTTGACTAGCACTGAAATTCAATTAAATGCAGCATTAGAGTAGTAATGAACACACTTTATTGCAAGTTGATTGCAAGTATACAAAGCCCAAGGGTACCCGTTCTTCAGTATGGCACAAGTATAGCAGGAGAAGAGCGGGATGCAACCGACTGGAAACTTCATGTCATTTTAGTTTTACTGTAATGCTAGAATATTTATTGTAATAATATGAACAATGATCTCTTGAGTCTTTAAAGAAAATCTCAGATTGACAAGTTGCTAAGGATAGTTGCTATTAGCTCCTCTACAATTATGTCATGCCACTGATGGTAGATATGAAAAGAGCCCGTGCTTGTTTTTACCTATGCCTTTGCAGAGCAAATTTGAAAGTCTGCTTTGAAGAAGTGGAGATTCTTTCTTTTCCAAATTAATTTGGGTAATTAAATAAACTGGCATAGTGACTAGTTTTAAGCAATAGATGGGCACAGTGATACCATATTGCTTCCTAGTTTCGGATTTCAGAGGTCTGGTATGTCTCTGTTCACTTCTTTGAACTCCTGCAGCCTCCATATAAATTAAATCAGTCTAGACTCCTGAGAGAAAAACCAAATGCTGCAGACTGTTGGTTCAAGTTGGCCAACATCAAAGACATATGGAAGAGTCCATGCAAATACCATAAAGCCAAACCTTGTTATGCATTCCAGTTAACCCTTAAAGTGATGGTAGCATATGTACCACCAAGGTCATCCAAGATCTGCCAGGTTCTCATTGACACAATGACTTAAAGTTAAATAGATGTCTGCTGTGTTAATGCAGCGTTATGTTATACAGCAATGGATCACTGGTTTATCTTGTTGGAAAATGTAACAAATGCCTTTGTTAATATTTTGACTTTTGTTTTCTCACTATTATTATGAAAACTCTCCAGCACTATATCTAAACATCACAGAAACAGACCAGTGTTTTTTCTAAAACAAACATTTCTCTTTTTAATACAAGTTCAACAAGGAAGGACTTTCTAACTCAACCAAATGTAAGTTTCATTTTTTTTATGTAAGACCAAGGTTACTTCTCAATATTCTTTGAGAACTCCACAGCATTTCAGAATTTCTTCTTCCATCTGTCATCATTCTCTATAATTTTTCATGAAATACCTCAGATAAAGTACAATGTCCAAATGTAGCTTTTGCCTTTCATTTTTTCATTTGAGGAACAATTATATATATACATAATACACATATATATGTATATGCATTTTCTCATGTTCCCTGTAAGTTCTCATGTACCTCTTTCCCCAGAATCCTAGTGAACCCGTAGTCAAGTATGCATAACATTTGAAATTTTAATCCATTTTTATTGTCAATAAAAGTATTGATAAATATGCTCATTTTTTCTTATAAATTCAAGCAATGAAAGTATTAAAATAAACTAACTTTCAAAATGAAAGACATGATAATTAAAAAATGTTCTAGCAAAATACATTAGCTTCACTTGAGAAGGATAATGCTAGTTTAGTGGAAAAGGCTTAAGAATCTCAGATGTACCTATATATTCTGAAGGATGTGAAGAAACTAAACAAAATATAATCAGTACAGAGTATATTTGAAAATCATGAGTTTAATATTAGATACTCTAAGAAAATAGGAATCTTACAAAAACCAATGAGCAGTAAAGGGAAGGAATGAACAGTGTTTAAGCAGCCCACAGCATTGTGACTAATATCAAAGATTGGATTTGAATCTAAGTTCGTTTATAAGAAATAAGACCTTGAAATTATTACTAATGTGCTTCTGTTTTCCCATCTGGAAATTAGTAATGATTTTCCCTTCTGGGTGAGAGGGGGTCAATTATAAGGTGAAAGATGGAATTGAACTATTAGCACTAAACTTAATGTGTATATGCAGATGCTGATTTGCAAAGATGCACATATTAAAGCTATATGATGTCATTCATGCAGCGTTATTTAAAATAGAAAGGAAGGGAAGGAAAAGGGGAGGAGAAAAAGGGAGAGAGGGGGAAACGAGATAAACAACTAAATAAGATAAAGTGCTTCTTCTTTCTCTCTTTTTCTGCCTGTCTCTGCTTGCCTATGTTCTTGCCTGCATTTTTCCTTTAACAAAAAAGAAAGAAAGAAATGCAGGAAGTAGAAAATGAGTATGTAAGAGAAATAAGTTCAAGAGACTCATGAAGTCATAGCATACGTAAAAGGATGAAAAAAACTGAATAATTATGCACATGCACACAGAGGTGAGAGAGATAGGTAGAAAAATGAGTAGAACATGTGTTTTAACTGGGGAAAATACGTTTCGGGCATTAGAATATTTTCCATATTCATAAGGTCAATATTTTTAATGACCCCTATTTTCCATCAGTATAGTCATTATGGTTACTTGAGCTTAGTGAGTTATGATGCACATGAAAAAACACTTCTTTGCAATTTCAAGAATGAAATTGGAGACATTGTGATAAAGGAGCATCAATATAAACAGCATTTTAATGCTGACCTAAAATATAAGTAATTCACCTTGACTGTGGCATGATTTGAATTAAATGCAGATTTGGTAAATTATGTTCATCTCCCTGCTTGACCATCAACTTTCCAACTATTAAAAGTGAGCTGTCCTTTCATACTTGTGCTGCAACTCCCTCTGGTTTCTCAGATTTTGGCAGCAGATAACAAGTAATCAAAACCAAAATTTTGTAGTGAACAGGAAAATGTATTGTTAATATGCATGTAAGTATATATATTATTCAAAAAACTTAAAGAGATAAAAAAATATTTTAGAAATATCTAAATGATAAATTCATCATCACTGAATGCTAATGTTAGTTTTAGGAAAATCTGCTCATTTTCTTTTCAACGAAAACAGGAAATTGTTGAAAGTAAGAGAAATTCAGTTGGAATCTCTTGTTCATGTCTTACATGAAAATTATCCACATTTTAATAAACTAATTATTGAATAATTTTATATTATCACTCGAAATTGTCAGAGACCGTATCCTCCTAGGTAAAAGCAGAAATTTCGTTTTATGGTAAGAGAGGCAATCCAGCCCCTCCTTCAGCACTTTTCACACTAAAAGGTGGTAGAATAAGAATACCAGGATGGTCCACTAAAATAACAGTCACAAAGCAGAATTGCCTGCAGCAAATTAGGCTTTAGAAACTCTCCAGCTGTTGTTAGCTTATCTCAGATCCACAACTGTTAACTCTGTCTTAGTCACAGACTTTTGACTCTTTACCTGGAAGTTGAGACCCAGATAATGAATATAGTTATAGAGGCAACAAGGAGAATGGAAGTGAGTTTTGAATAAAAGTTATAAAAGAACTGACAGAGAGTAGGAATGGGAGACTTTGAATAAGGTTCTCTTTATAGATTTTACTGCCCCGGCATCTGAGATGAAAAATCTGAGTGAGGGAATGAGGCACTAGCAATTTACCTTACTGTACTGTAGATTGTGAAGATCGATGGCATTTTGTACCTCTTGTACAGCACATTGGATACATGAAGAGAGTGTACGGCCTGCCTTAGTGCACTAAGTTTATATCTGATTTATAAGCTGCATAGGACTCTCCATCAAAATAACAAAAAAGATTTTAGTGTTGCTTAGAATGGCATTCTGACTTTTGTCTAAGAATGAAATGTGATTTAAAGTGTATCACCTTCTTGATGGGGAAATCAAACCCCTCCCCACTGCCTACTTTACAACTTATTTCAAATAAGGTCCTCAATTTGGTTTGTAGCAAGTATGAATTCTTCAATTTTGACAGATTTATTTTGATCCTGACAATAGCCTCACCAAATAATGGCTCTGTTCTAAAAGAAAAGGTACTTATTTTTGCCTTTGAAGACTTAATACCTTATCAGGGGGATAATGTTATAATGACTAAAACACACATGGAAGAGGTAGTTCCCACCTAAGGATTCAGTTAACACTTAAGTAACCTAGAGATTCTGAAAACATGTAAGAAGGACAGTCTGCCTGCTTTTAGATTCAAAAGAGAAAAGTAGATTAGAATTAAATAGGAAATGATCAGTGTTTTCATGAATTTGATATGAAACTATGCACTGTATAATGTTTTGATAAATATTTCTTGTAACTTACCAGTCTCAAAAGGTCATTTGTAAATGAATATGTAAATAAATTTTGAAAGAGAAAAAAGAAAGAAAACTATAAGGAGCCTGAAAAATCTTAGAAAGAATTTCACACAATTTCATTATATTTTTAAAACAATAATCTTCATTGAAATATATTCATGGGCAATCATAAGCAAATTTTTGATAGTATTATGTAGATATAGAAGCAGAAAGGAGGTAAAGAGGTTAAGAAATTAGCTTTGATAGACATGATATCCATGTTGATTTTATAGCTCAAATATAAAATTCACAGAGTAGATAAGGATCTAGAATTTACTGAAAATAATAAATCATCTATTCACCATTGTCCACTATATAATAGGGAAAGGTTTATCTTGGGTTACAAAAACATGTTTAAATAAAAGTTTTACCATTTGATGATCATATACCTAACTATTCCAAATATATAAGTAAATAAAGATTTAAAAGTTAAATATCATAGAATCAATCCCATAAAATACATAGACATACTTATATATGCTAAATATCTCTGAGAATAACAAAACAATGATAACATAAATTATAGAAGACCTAAATAAATGGGAAACTATACCTTTAGTGATTTGAATGACTATTTTAAGATGTCAATTTACCAAGTTTGTTTATAGATTCAATGCCAATTTACAAGATCTTTTCACAAAAAGTGGCAAATATGTGCTATAAATAGGAAAACACAAATGCCTGAGGTATGCAAGACAGTATTAAAAAACACCAAAGTCAATGTACTATACAATTATAACTCAAGATGTACTATGAAAATGCAGTAATCACAGCAGAATGTTATGAGTGAAAAATAAGCAGAGAAGCTTGACTACAAAATACAGAATTAGTCTCAGAAATAGATTACAGAAGCAAACAGCTTATTTAAAAATTGTATTGACTTGACCTATAGAGAAAATATATAAACCTTGTCTACCTCATATTAAAATAATATTCACTTGTGGTTAATTATAAAAATGAAACATTAAAAAAATACATAAACCTTACCAGGAAAATAAAACAACTTCATATGAGGGTTAATCATATTTTTTCAAAGTCACTGAAAAACACTAATATTCAAGTAAAATGTTGATAAATAAAACTTCTTTAATATTAAAAACGTTTTTACTTCACCAGAGACAATTGAGAAGGTGAAAAGGAAAAAATGCTGGAGGGGACACTTTTATGCTACATATATGAAAGAAATAAATCATGACTATTTTAAATAACACCTAAATGTAAATATGAGAAAGACAATTAATTTAAAAAAATGATAAAGGACTTGAACTTTACAAAGATATCCATATAGTCAATTGGCATGTGAAAAGGTATGCAGCATCATACACATCACTAAATGCAAATTAAAATCACAAGCATTTTTGTGAGATAATCCTATGTGATATCATTTTTCAATTATCTGTTGCTCTTAATCCTGGGTAGTGTTCATTTCATGGATGTTCCACAATATGTGATCTTTTGTCTTGTTGATGAACCTCTGAATTCTTTCTTCTTCTTGACTATTATGAATAAAAAAATTGTGAATATATTTATACAAAAAAATTGCAAGGGGATACATTATTACATACCTACCAGAATAGCTATATTTTAGAATACTGACTACTCGTAACAATAACTCAAAGCAAGTTGTTATTGAAACCGGTATAAGAGCTTTAGAAAATTGTTAATATATACCAAGTATAAATATACACTGTACCTTTAACAAAGAAAATTCTGTGATGATATATCAAGTAAAAGAGAAACAAGTGTCTATGTCCACATGCAGAGATACAGAAACATTCATGACTCTAGAGTAACAAAATATCTATTAACAGAGAAATAGGTGACTTATGTTATATTCATGTAAATAGTACACCAAATATGGAGAAATAATAAACATATTGCAACAAAGTAAAAAAGTGCATGTATCATTTATTTGAAGTTCTAGTGTAAGAGTACTCATGGATATGAATAGAAATAAGAATATTGAATATATCTTCAGGTTTCTATTGCCTAGAAAGTAGTGCAAAGAAATATATGACTCACTTGGAAACACTATATATTTTGATCTGAGTTATGTTCGCATAGATATTTACATTTATAAAATTAACCAGTCTTATACTAAAGATTTGGTAATCCTAAGTACTTTACTGTATAAATGTTAGATTTCAATGAAATTTAGCTAAAAGTTATGGAATACAGATGCAATTGCTAAACTATAATTAGTAGCCTTAAATACATTTATTAAGAAAAGGCTAAAAATCATTGACATGAGCATCATTCTCAATAAGAAAATATTTAAAATAATGAAGAGACTAGAAAGAAAATATTTTAAAAGTTATTCAACTTAAGTAAAATATATAAGCAATATTAAAAATATTAAGTAAGTTTATTATAAAAAGAGCAGACATAAATATCTAATATCTTTGATGACAAAGGATGCATCACAATGTAAACTAAAAACATCAAAGTTAAGATAAATGATATCATGAAGAGATTATATGAGTAGATTCTCAAATGTGTTAAATTGATTATTTCTAGTAATCACAATTATTACAAATAGAAATACCGGACATATGAATAGCCCTATATCTTTTGAATAAAATAAATCTTAATTTAAAAACTTCTCACAAAGAGGACTCCAGATGTGGTGTGTTCACTGGTCAGTTTTGTCAAACATTCATGGTAAATGACTGCCAAACTAACAATAACAATTCCAAAAAATAGAACACTTATTGTATTGCTGCCAAAGCTGACAAAGATATCACACAAAAGGAAAATTTGAGGTTAAATTCTTCATGACATAGAAGCAATAATTCTAAACAAAATATGAGAAAAACAATTCCTTTTAAATAGAGGGAATATTTATCACATTATAAACAAATTCGGTTTATCCCTAGATGATTATTTGAAAATGTATTTACTTATTTTATCACGTGAAGAAAACAAATAAAAATATAATACTTTTAAATATATGTAGAAAAACATTTAATAAATACATGGAAACTTCCTTAATCTTCCTTAATCTTAATAAATGTTTTCTTTTAAATAATATCCTTCAGCAAACATCATACTTGATGGTTTATTATTATTAGCTTTCCCTCAGAAATCCTGAGTGAGATAAAGATGTACACTCATGTCACATCTGTCAAATATTTATTGAGTATATTTGCCATTCCCTTAAAGAAAGAAAAATAATATATTAATATTAAAAGGAAGAAAAGAACTTTATTATGAGATATAATCAATAAATTAGAATAATCAGGTTTTGAGTTTTCAGATTCCTACAATCATTTTTGTTTATAATCAATGTGATATTATAAAAGATATAAGATTAAAATACTTAGACATTAATCCAGCAGATGTTTAATATCTCTGTAATGAAAACTATAAAACATTTAAAAATAAAAAGATAATAGAGGAAAATGTCATGATTATACATTGAAAACTTAATTTTGTAAAGATATCAATTAAGATGAACTAGACGTGCATTACAGTGACTGTCAGATTCCATAGTTATTTACTTATATTGTATTGTCGCAGACAAGATGGATCTAAAATTTAAATGGAAAGGCAGAGAGCCAAGTATAGACATTATTTTCAAGGAAAAGAAATGTGGAAGAATTTACTTCTGTTTATCAAGAGCTAGAATAATAAACAGTGCATTCTTATTGTAAAGTAGGATAAAGGGGGTAGAATATAGCATGAAGAAGCTGTCCTACTCACATGGAAAATTGATTTGTGATAAACATGCTCTTGAATATCACCAAGATAATAATACTTAAGAATAAATGCCTATATATTAATTACATATCATTATCTTAATGATGAAACAACCCAGCACACTCTATTGGAGGAGCAGTTAGGTCTAACACCTTTAAAGGAGCACAGATCGCATACCCCTGGGTTTGAGTCCCGGGTCCTGGGGAAAGCAACCAGTATGAACAACTAAAATAAAAACAAATAAAATGTTTCTTTGTCCTCTTTCTTTCTGCCTGTCTGTCTAATCTCTTCATTCCCTCCTGTGCTTATTCTTTAAAAAAAAAAGACCCCTCTCTCACATTATACATATAAATAAATTATTGATTAATTAACATAGATCTATAATTAAAAGAAAAGACCATAAGTGTTTTAGAAGATAAGGTAGGATAGTATAGTTATGATCTTGAGGTAAACAGTATTTTTCTGACCAAAATTTAAAAAAGAAACAAGCAACACAATAGACAGAGGAAAATTTGAAAACAGAAATATATTGAAATTAGAATTTTTTATCAAGAAATTTGTTGAAGAGAAAAGTCAAGCTACAAACTAAAAATTATAGTATGTATTTGCAAAATACACAAGAAAAACAAAATAAATCAGTGTATCTAGATTATTGATAGAAACTACAAAAATTTTAAGAAAAATATAGTCACACCATTAGAATACTGCACCATTGGTGATCTTTATTAATGATATCTAACAATAAAAACATGAAAAGTTGATCTACTTAATTTATAATTAGAAAATTTCAGCCTAGAATTGTAATGAAATACCACTGCACGCTCAACAGAAGGGAGAAGTCAAACATTCCGAAAATAACAATCTGGTGGTTGTGGAGTAAGTTAACTTTCCCACAGCCATTGGGAATATAAAATGGTATCACCCACTTATATTCAGATTGGCGGTATCTACAGCTGAATTGACACATCAATATAACGTAATTCATAATGCAATTCTTTTTCACACAAGAAAAGAATAACCAAGAGTGTTCAAAGTATTATTATTAAGAATGAATAAAATTAAAAACAAACCACATTTTTAGCATGAGAAGAATTGTTACATATATGTGATATTTCAAATCAAAGAAAATTATTCTTCAGCAGAAAAGAATGCACTCCAATGCCATGCTTAAACATGGTCAGAACACAAGTGTAATGAATCGAAGAAAGAAGACTTAAGGATGTATATCTGTATACATTTATGAAGTAATATTTAATGCACTATTTGATTCATATAAAAATGAAAAAAAATACTTAAAAAGGTCAAAATAGTGTTAATATTTGGCAAGGAATGAGGAGAGTGGTCAACTAAGATTCTTCCAGATGATGTTACTATTTTATTTCTTGATCTGGATGTTGCTTATCAGCTATTTCCTTTGTGATAATTCATTGAAGTTCATGTCTACAGTGTTTTAGACACTTACTGGACTGTTCTGTTGTTCATTTTTAAGAGAGTCAAAGGGAAGAGGAGGAAGAAATATTTTTAAGGAAGGAAGAAAAGGAGGATGTATTTTTATTTATTTGTTTATTTATTTTTAGTTTTTTGCCCCAGATCCAAGTTATCAACCTGTGCTCTTTTGTTTACATGGTCTAATGTTCCAGCCACTGCCTTAACACCTGAGTAACCAGGGAACATCCTGGCTGTGTTTTAAATTTCAAAAAACATCCACATTTAGTACTATACCCAAAAACTCAGCAATAACAATGACAAGCTTTTTATATTCAGTGAGACAAATTCTGGATATTTATAAGTTTAGCAGAACAGTTTTGACGGTTTCAATGAATAACAATTGGAATAAAGTTTTGTAACAATTAGAGGTATAAATAAAATTTTAGACATGGAAACAGATTAAGAATCTTTCATTTATTGTTGCCCCATATTACCATATATTTGTTTGTGTCATACATCAAAAATTTTGCTGTTTTCTTAAAATCAGTATACCAAATTAGCAATACAATTGGAAATGTCATGAATGATAGGAAGATAATAATATACTTATTTTAAAAATTTGGTAAAATATGAAGAAGTGTTTTATTCATCACTTAAATAAAAAAGTTATGAAAGGGAATGATATAATTACTCATACATTTTATAATGAGAAGAAAGAAAAAATACCTGAAAATAGAGTGAAATAAATCGAGCTTGTATGATCCAGTTTCTTTGTATGTGGATCAATACAGTTTCATTTTGTGGAAATAATATTTCAATTATCTTCCTGTAAAAAAGAAATACTCTAAGACATAGCCCTTTATTATTTCCTGCATTTGCAAATGCAGGAAATATGATTTAATGAAATATGATTTTTCAGTTATATTTCAATATGTATAATGTTAACTTTTTAGCATTTGCTGTTTCTACTCTGGAGGTAAATGGCATAGATTATGTAGCTATTTAGGCAATCTGTTGTTCATATTTAAATACTTTATTATACATTGGAATAATTGTGAAATTATATTAATTTTCTTCTGCCACTTAAGTATTGATATGAACTAAATTTTGATATTTACCTTTTCAACTTTTGTTTAATACAGGATAATAAATAATCATATGGACATTTTAAACTGGAAAGGAAAAATCGCATTTAAAGAATAACACGCAGTTAAGTTTCCATTGCTGAATTATCTATCTAGATGCTCAATCTTTTTGTTTCCTTTTTAAATAATTTATTTAACTCAATTCAACAAAAGTATTTACTGTAGCTTTAACTCGAAAAGAAAACTCTTTGGATAATTGTCGAATAGTTGTAATGTAAAGGTTTATATTCTGCCTGGTGTAATTAACGATTTGTTCTTTATCTGGAACTTGGATGAAGTTTGCCTATATAAATATCTTTAGAGATGCATTGTGGATTTCAAATTCTCAAATGAGATTTATCACAAAATTTTTCTTCAGTTTATAGTACAAAATGCCATGTGTATTAGTGGTTGTGATTAGACAGAAGAATCTTATTTTTTAACAGACACATGTATTTACGAGGGCAAAAACATCCAGACCACAAATCATCTGTTCTATTATGTCTTAAAAACCATTGTCTTGACTTCAGTATTGATATAGGCAGCTACTTTTAAAAGGACAGCTGGGTGAAGTCTGTTAATACTTAAGTGGTGGCCTCATCACATGGTTTTAAGCATTTTTATTTATTTATTTATTTACAGTGATAAGATAAGGAATGTTTTAACCAGTAAGGCATGGGCCACTCAAAGTGAATACAGAAACTTTCAGACACTTGTGACTAGTAATCAAGGTGGTAGAGAGAAATTCTGGTGGGAACTTTTACATTTTAATTTGGAAAAAAAGTATTGTGAGAGACGCGGTAGTGTTACTTCCTTGAGGCCAGAATTATTCAGACTTGGCTTGAAATTGGCCTCTATTTTTATTAATTATGTGAACTTTGAAATATATCTAACCTGTTTAATTTTTCATTAAAATGAGCAATATAATCCTTCTCTTACATGATTTTTTTCCCGAGGATTAGAAAAAGAGGAACTAATTAAAAATACCTGTGAAAGACAGCATGTTTAATTTATCTGTTAAATTATTATAAAATAATCTTTGAACTTATTTTAGAAAGAAAACAGAAAGAAAATGTATTCATTGAGAGTATCACAGGAATTTTACTTTATTTTCTTGATGACAATGAATAGTGTTAATAATTTTAATTCATCTTCAGAAGAGTGGAGTTTTTTCATTTTATTCAGTCAGCAATATTTTATCCTGCAGATTATTTTCTATATATGCCATGTCTTCTTATTTCCACCCTAGACCTGTCTTGCCTTTTAATTTAATAAGCATGATTATATATTCTAGTCCCCTATACTAGAAATTTTGAGAAAGCTTCATGTTCTTCAATACCTATAAGTTTACACAGACTTATAAAATGTCCACCACATGTAACTTATTTTTATTCTTTCATCTCTATGTTGACTATCTTTATCAAGGTCATCAACTATTACGGGGAACCGTTGTCTAGTTAACAATGCAATGCTTTTCTCATTCTCCTCAGTTTCATTATTTTTATTAATGAGCTGTTGAGACTCAGTTTCTACATTTAGACTTTAGATCCTTTTCCCCCTTTCCCTCTGTCCTCTGCAAAACATACCTCTACCAATTTTATGGTCTTTCTCTTGCAGAATTCTATTTTATCTCTCTTATAAATAATTCTGACTAGATATAAATATACTAGAATCTCTCCATCTTAAATATCTGTCTTCCTAAGCATAAGCACAGATATATTTATATCAACCTAAATATATATCTACAAATGTGTATATATGTATCAATATATGTGAATATGCAAGTATGTGTGTCTGCAACTACTAAGTCTCTTCCTGTTAATCTATCATCGATCTCTTTTGCCTATACCAGTCAACACAGACTAAAGGGAAGCCAGTATCTCAAAGAGTGACCTAAAACAAACAAAAAAACATATTTTTTTTACTGTGTATGTTTGCTACAAGTTGAAAGGAGTCATTGTATTTACGGTGATGAAGCTGCCATTATCTTGAGTGTTGCTGGTTGTTATCAGAGCAATGGGGAATCTCTGAAGGATCCCAAATCAGCAATGAAATGCTCTAGCCCGGAAACAATATTTATATTTTGGCACATGTATTATATTTTGGGTACCACCTAATGTTGAAGAAGCTAAGAAGCATGTACCCAGGATGCAGAATTGAAAATACCAGATGAATGCTCTAGTTCTAGTGACAATCATATTTTATTACTGCTGCTTCTTACCTAGGCAAAATATACTCAATTCCCAAAATTCATCCCAATAACATTATGGCATCATGTTTAAAGTTCATAAATTTTTGGTGTGCCCTGTTTGCTCTGCCTCAGATAGGTATATTCCACATACAACTCAAAGACCCAGGTTCATGTCCAGGGACTGGGGGCCTGGAGTGCGGAGAACAACCAAGACGAACAACAAAATAAAATAAATAAAATGCTTCTTCCAACTCCCTCTCCCTACCTGCTTACCTCTGATCACCTTCATTCCTGCCTGCACCTTTCCTTTAAATAAAATAAACTTCATAAGCTCTGAGGGATGTGAAATTATCTCTTCATTTGACTTAGATGGCTTACACTTGATGTTGAAAAATACAAAATAAAAACATGAGTTGCTTTCTCCTCATCTATGCAAAAGATATAGGTGGAAGAGGAATAGTGTAATTATAATAAACACACCTTTTGGAAAAACAAAATAAAGGAAACACAGCACCTTTTTTGCAGCAATGCTGAGTGGGCAGACAATTGAGTGAGGATGGGACCTCCTTCCTGGGAAGCTCCTTTATTCACCCCCCAAACTGACTCTACCATCCTGCAGGTTATTCTACTTTCCAT
The DNA here is from genome assembly GCA_004363575.1 of Solenodon paradoxus. Lineage (NCBI taxonomy): Eukaryota > Metazoa > Chordata > Mammalia > Eulipotyphla > Solenodontidae > Solenodon > Solenodon paradoxus. Next base: position 1,630,482 of record RJWH01000035.1, read on the forward strand.
TATTCCTTTATGCTCTCCACGAAGGAACTTTACAAAATACACATTTTGCAGGTTCTGAGAAGCTTTATTTACATCACGCACATGAGCATCTGGAGACACCAGTTTTGTTTTGGACATTGCAGCTATCTTTTTCAGAAAATTTAGCTTCTATGAAAATATGAGTGCTTTATCTACTTAGTTCAGATTATCTCCAAGTGTCAAAAGTTTAATGAATGGCTAACATAACTGAATCAGAAAAACCAAATTCTAACCTAAATGGTAAGGCTCAGAGTCTATGTTCTAGGTCACAATGCTACACTGACTTTTGATTATTTTTCCCTTTGAACATTCCCAAATATAATTATTTTAAAGAGGAATGATTGTAATTTCATTTTACTTGTATATCTTAAAATATTTAGCATATTTTAAAGGTATATTACTTTTATATTGAAAACACAGTCTATTTCATAAAGCTTACAAAATGCTTATGCTATGGTTTTGCAATCAGAGAGCATTCCAAGCTCATTGTCATCCATTTTATCAATTTCTCACTATGATATGATGCCTAACAAACAAAAATCTATCTTACAAGAGCTGTGGTCACATTGAGCTATGCCAACTGCTTTCACATAGATTTCATACAAATATCACAACATCTAGTCAGCAACATTATTTTGTTTTTATATTTTAACAACACTTCCTATTATTGTATTATTTTAAAACATGATATAATCAATATACAAATTATGGTTTGTCCTCATCCAATTCTTACTACTAATATTTCCCTAACTCTCATTTGCTAACAAATATAATATTTTATTTTGCAGGATATTCACATTGCTATATTGTTTATAATATTTTGAGATATATATTCAAAGTTTATGTCTTAAAAATATTGTATCTTGATCCTGTCACTAGCCGAACTGACAGCTATCATTCAGAGATGGGAATCATCTATGAATTGACATAAATTTGCCATGTTATCACCAAAGTAACTGCTGAAAACAGATAAGAATATGTAGTAGTGAGACTATGAAATGAAGAATAGTCCATTTTCTGAGTCTTTTTAAGCTGTCATAGAATTGTCCAAAATGTGCGTACTCATTGGCCAGTATATCTTCAAAGTTACTACTCGAGGTGTATATCCTGAACTGTGGTGGAAGAAAAGGGAACGAGTCTTGATACCAGTGTGCTCTCTTCATTCTGATGCTTACAAGTTATTAGACTAGCAGTCGGCTAACTCTATATTTTTTAGTTTTGTGTATTAATGATAAAATGCCTGTTTTTAGTTCATATTAGCATATTGGAAGTATTCTTAGGAATATTAGCCATGTTATCACTGCCATCCTCAACAATGAGAGCAGCAATGTCACCAATAATCTTTGTTGAGTGGATTTTTATGGGAGAAAGTTTTTTTAAATTTGTTTTTCCTATAAAATATATGTGAGTACTATAAATGTATTCCACTATCTTCAAATGAGAAGAAAGCCAAAAAAATTATACAAATATTTAGTTATTAACAAAACTATGTTTGTGAATGAGGTCTGAGCTGTACAATATATGTTGCTTTGTAAAATTTAGTGATTTGGGAATCCTTTTGAAGGTGCAAAATTTGGAAAATATAAAGCATTATGCTTCTGAATAATAATGAAGTAAACTAAAATAATTTGACACTGATTTTATTGAATTATCTTAGCTGACATTTTCCCTTTTTTGGTAAGAGATTATGCTTAACATACCTAATTTAAAATCTTATTCAAGTGAAGACTCTGAAAAATTAAAATTACGTTAGTAAAATAAAAGCTCTGGAAAAACTTAAAAGCAATAGAGAATTTTCAAGAAAGTAACAATAATAGAGTGGGAAAGTGATAGAAATTTTTAAATGCAATAAAAATAGCAATAATGGAAAAGACAATTGAAAACAGAAAGCCTGATCAGTTTTATCAGAACTACAAATAAATTTATTTACATAAATTATGAAATATGCACCACTTAAGAATGATAGAGCTTTCCACTTTCCAAAAGTTTTAGTCACTCTCCTGTGAATGGAAACAAAATTCTGTGTAGAAATAATTGAGGATAGGACAAGGGTAGAATGCACACAGTACAAACCTGGAACAACTTATAATACTGAAGTGAGAAAGCACTAAAAAAAAAAATCACAAATACTAAGGTATATCAAAGGGACATAGAAGTCAACCGAAATAGTTTGCAATGTCCCAATATGGACCATTTTAGCAAAATATTAATAATAACATACAAAATATATAAGTAAATGACTAAATAAATCACTAGAGAAGAAAAACCTGTCATACAGAATAATTCCAAATAATGTATATGCATATTTCATCTTCAAGGAGCATATAAATGACCCCTTCTACTCAATTTATCCATCCTCTTTTACTTTCCTTCCTATACCGCTAATTTGGTCTTTTAAATTAAAAGTGTTTTAAATTTAATCATTTATTTGTTTGGTTTATCTCCGTATCACACATGAGTGAAATCATATTTCCCTCACAGAGTATAATTGAAAAGGGGCAGGAAGGAGAGAAACTATACCATGGAGAAACTTTATGAACACTGCCTCAGGTAGGCCATGAAGGTCACATCAACACTAATAAGTCATATTGATACCATATACTCTTGAAATGAGACATTTTAGCTCTATGACTTATTCCCCCTCTAACAACAATTCCAACCATGAGAAAAACATTTACCAAATTCTACTTCAGGGAAACTTTTTCAAAATACCTAACCAGTACTCTCAAAATTACTAAAGTCATCAAAATGAGGGAAAGTCTGAGAAACTCTCATGGTCAAGAGAGACGTAAAGTATAAGACAACTAAACATGACACAATATCCGGAATGGATAAGAAAATGGACTTTAAATAAAAAAACTAAAAATTTTGAATATTGTATAGGTTTTAGTTAATAATAATATATAGAATTGTATTATTAAATTGTAATGTGTACCTATTAAGTGAGTATGGAGTAATTGGGAACTCTCAGTACTAACTCATAATTTCTCAGCTAATCTAAAACAATTCTAAAATTATGATTAAAAAAATTCCCAGTGCTTCATCTTTCCAATGATTACTACTCCTAATTCCTGGAAGTCATGTCTATTTATCAACTCTATATAGTCTTACCTTCTCCAACTGCCATATGCACAGAATCATGTGGAAAGTCGCTTTTTCTGCCGGGCTGCTTTCACTTAGTAATATAAATTCTGGAGTTGACTTTTGCATACTCATCTTGTATTCTACAACTTTGCTCTACTCACTTATTATAGAGATTTTCTTATAACTTCTTTGGGTTTTCCACATAGACAAATGATAGCTGTTAGATAATATATGCAGTTTTACCTTTCTGCACAAACTGTGTACCTTTGATTTAGTTTATTTTTATCTTTTGTGCCAGGTAGAACTTACAGTATTATATTGTATAAGAGTGATAAGGAAGAATAGCCTTGTGTTCTTCCCCAAATTAGTGAGAAAGCGTTCCATCTTCCATATTTACATATATTGTTGGCTTTATGCTTTATATAGATAATCTTTATTAAGTCAAGGAAGTTCTTTTTCGTAGTATACTGAGAGCTTTTTCATGAATTGGTGTAAGGTTGTGTCAAATATTATTTGTATGTGTCAACTGATAATCGTATGATTTTTTTCAGTAGACTTTTGTGAAAGCAAATTACCTGAATATTTTTAAAATGTTTAACAAGCCTTTAAATACTGGAATAAATTATGTGTTGATGCAAAGTGTTTTTGCTCATTTATTATGTTTTCTAATATTTTGAAAGTTTTCTTTTCCAAGTTCATGGTAGGCATTGGACTGTAATTCTGCTTTCTGTAAACCTTTTTCTAATTTTCCTACTAAATAACTTTGGCTTCATATGTGTTAAAAGTGCTTCCTCTATATCTCGTTTCTAGAGAAGACTCGGTAAACTACTTGTTCTTTTTTTTTTTTTCATAAATGGTAGCGTTAACCAGAGACATCATTTGGGTCTAATGTTTTCTTTTTTGAAGGTTATTAATTATTGATTCAATGTATTTATCAAATATAGACTTATTGAAAGCTCAAATGATAATAAAATGATGAACCAGAGAAAACCGAACAGCCAGGTGCCAGTCATCAAGTAAAGCAACAAGCCAACATGAAACTAACAGACAATGAAGACTTTAATCACATACTGAGTATAAGCACACAGCTTACCTCAGAAAAAAATACACAACTTTCCATCTTCCATTTTCCCCTTGTAAACCAGTATGTTGGCTCCATAAGAGGCATCAGCATAGAGGAAGCGGTCTATCAAGGGAAAAAAGACAAAACGTTCCTTTAGTTTTATACATTTTGAGGCTGGAGGGAGGACGAAGACAGAGGATGGGGAGTAGGAAATTACTGAGCACCAAGTTTAAGTGAGCATCTGTCACTACTATGAAGGTGTGAGAGAGGCGTCTGGAGGTCTCAGTCAGATATCCCAGATAAAGAGAGCTCTAAGATAATATCTGGGCTAAGCACAGGACTCTATAAAAAACATGACCTGCTGATAAGGCCTTGAGTTCTTGACTTCAAATCTCTTTAGGTCTTATAATTCATTGTGCAACATGTGAAGAGACTGTTTTCCACTAAAGAAATGCCCAGCATTGTTTTAGCAAGTGTCTGTGGTCTGCTTGAAACATTTAAGGTTTGGCTATAATTTCCACAGACATAAATAAGAAATGACAAGTGAGTCTCAAGAAATCAGGCAATTTAAGCTTCTTTGTATGACTAATCAGATTTTGTCTACCCAGAAAATTCTAAAAGCAGGTTTTCTTTCTGTTTTTTTTTTTAAATTTATTTTATAAGTCTATTTGTCCTACCAATTTTGCCTCCTATGTCTTGAATTTGTGTTGCCAATTACATAGATGTTTAAGATCATGGTGTCTTTTCAGATGCTTTACAGCTGATTATCTTCCATATTTTGAAGTGTGATTTGTCTGAAATTAATACAGATATTCCAGCTTTTTATTTTAACATGGGATATATGTATATGTGTGTGTGCTTGTATATATGTTTATATTTGCATGTATAGAATTTCCAACAATTAATCTACATGTTTAGTGTGGGTTTCATAGAGAAAATAATCAGATCTTATTTTTAATAGAATCTAGCAACTTGTGTTTTATTTGATATGTTTTAAAGTTATTGATATGGAAGACTCATGTCTATTTTTTATAGTTTGTACATGTTTTTAGTTTTTTCCTTTCTTTACCCTTTTCTCCTTTGAATTGAATATTTTATGTGATTAATTTTTATGTCCTCTTTTAACATATTAATTTTACATATTTGAAATTATTTTTGTCTGTCATAGAATTTACCATGTGCATTTTTACCTGATCTAAATCCTCCTTCAAATAGTACTATATAGTGTATGAGGCAAATGTTTTTCACCAAAGTGTCTCTAATCCCCACTTCCTACTTAAGTGTCATTTCTGTCACTTGTTTTACTTAACTATATTTTATAAACACACAAAAGACTAGTACTATTATTGATTAAAACTGCTATCATTTTGATCAACTAAGACAAATAAAATAATTTTATATTTATTTATGCCTCTTCCAAGTCTCTTCCTTTCCTTTCTATCCAAGTTTCTGACCTATTTCATTTTTCTTCTGCTTGAAAAATATCTATTAGCATTTCTTGTGGGGCAGTTCAGTTGAAAAATGAAGTTTCTTTTTTTTTGTTTGAGAAAGACTATGTCTTCTCTTTATATGATATATTTATTGGATAAAAATTTTTTATGCTGGTAGAGTTTTTCTATCAACACATTCAAGTCTTTAATCTTTGACTACAGTTTCTTATGAGTACTCTTGAAATTCTTACCCTCATTCCTCTATCTTTAAAGTATTTATCTTTTGTTTAGCTTTTTTCAATATTTGTTCTTTTATTATGTTTTTTAAAAAACAGATTGAATATACTTAGCTGTGATTATTTTTTGCTCTGATATTTTTCCTGATTTTTGTTGTGCTTTCTGTATCTGTGATCTGATGCAAGTCATTGCTTCAAATATTTCTTCTCCTCCTTGAGACCTTCCTGTCCGACATGTAGATATTTTTCACAATTGTTTCATTTCATTATCTCTTTGAATTTCAGTTTGTAAATTTCTTTTGTATTATTAATTTTTCAACTATGTGAAATCTCTTGTTTAGTCCATCAAAAATATTCATTTTAAGCTTTTTTTTATTTTCAGCATAACCCTTTACTATTTATTAAAGACCCGATCTTTATGCCTACATTATCTATTTGTTATTTCATGGTGCCTGTATTAACCATTAGAACATTTAATATTTAAATCTTGGTTATTTTAAATTCCCAGTCTGATTTAAAAATCTCTGCCTTACCTGAATGTTGTTCTAAAGCTTTCCTTGTCTCTGTGTATCCTGCTTTTCCTTGTGTTTTATCATGTTTTGCATTTTTTGTTGAAAACTCATCGTTGTATATCTTCTGTTAGTCTTTCCTTGAATAAACTTTAATCCATTTTCTTCCTGAATTCTTTTCCGAAATGGATTGAGACATTTAAATTCCTCATGAGCAATTTTAGCAAGACTCATATTGTCAGTTTAGCCAAAATCCTCCATCTTTAATATCTGACAATTACTCATCTCCGACCATCCCAAAGGTGGGGTTTGACTACCTTGAACTGTCTTTAAGCAGAGTACTTCCAAAATATTGATATTCCCTCATAACAATTTTCTATTTGCAACTGACTTCTTAACTGTAAATTTTCACTTTTGTTGCATTCAGAATTATGTTCAGTTCTATATGAAGGACTCTTTCCACATATTGTGATAGTTTCTGAATAAAAATCTAATTTCAACTTTGTTACTACTGTCCAGTTCAGGTTTTGACATTGTTAAAAGGAAGTCAGTTACATTGTCCTCTAGTATAAGGCTTTACAAAAATCTGGCTAGGAATCAGACTGTGTTGGTGTTTAGTAGCTGAAGATGTCAGAAACTTCTATTTCTTCTGCCTGTTTAGGGCTCCAATAGGTTCATTTCCAGGTAGGCATATCAAAGGTATTTCTTTCAGAAGGTGCCACTTTCTCCATACTTTCAGCTGGCAGTTTTTCCTGCAACTTAGTTTTCTGTTGGGTCTAAAATAAGTTACTGATTTTTAGTTTATCAAGATTTTTCTTTTAAGGATGCATGTGACACCACCCAGCTCTTAATGAAGAAGTTTAGTTTCATTTCTTCTACAGATCACTGCTTGCTCATCCAATTTAATTCATTCTTCTTAGTTATTCACTTATTTTTTCAGTAATGGCTTATTTTTGTTGTTTTTAGATATAATATTTTGATATAATCTATATAGTCTCTACATTTTCTAGTTATATCTTGGGTTATCTAATCTCAAAGTAACTTAATTTTAAAAATCTATAAAATCATGATAATTCATCACTATAATGTAAACTCTGTTTTCTTCATTATAAGTGGGAGTCATTTACATCTAAATAATATAAATACTTGCCTATATGACATGCTTTCATTGACCTCTAGGAAGATAATCTAATTTCACACTGAATTTCTCCAATAGATATTTGAAATCCCTTTAACTTATCAATCTTGTATACCACAGTGAGAAATAAGACTTCAAATATCTCCTTGGAGAAGTAATATGTGGAGCCCAATTCTTCTTCCAGGTCAAAATTAAATGACAACTCCTTTGAAGTCAGTAAGAACTTGAAAAAAGAAAACTAATGGATCATATAAGCTGCAAAAAAGTGATAAAACATATAAACCTGGTGTGAAGAAACTCTGAATATCTCCCAACTCTCATTTAAAACTTGAAGTCTATAGCTTTATAAAGGAAAGTGTCTTAGAACTGAAGAACAGAAAATGCAGTAGAACTCATCCATAAACTGGTTGTCAGTCATTGCCTGCTGGAAAATTCTTCACTGTACTGAACAGAATTTCAGTGACCATTTCTTTTCCATAAGCAGAAACTGATCCAGAGAGCTTCAGTGAACCAATCTCATAAAGATTATAAATAACAAATATAGAAATAAAATAAAAGTATTCTGACTCTTATCCTTTGTTAATATTTGATTTTGTAATATGCAGTAAAGATTTATTCTTGTTGCATTTTTATCAAATGATACAATAAATCATAATAAAGTCACAAAAGCAGAATGTTATAAAATGTATTTCTCATTTTCATGCCTTGGGTTTTGAAATTTAAAAGGCTAGATTTGAATTCTGGCCTTAAATTATTTATCTTGCATAAAAACCTATTATTTCAAGACGGTGGATTGAGCACATAAATCAGCTGCCCCTTGTCTACTTAAACGTGTGATATGGATAGAAAAAAAAGTAGGACTTTTTGAAAAAATCTTATGAATATTTAGTGGATAAGAAATTTTAAGGAACCTCAGGAATAAGGAAAATAGATGACAAAGAATAAAATCACAACAATAAATATTTGAAAGGGAAGCGCATATGATGACTCAATTTGAGCATCAGGTCCAAGTTTCCCTCCACATAAAACAGAAGCAGAATATTATAAAACAAATGCTGTCAAGATAATGAATGCTAGATAATGATGGAATATTATTCACTGAGAGAGGGAAAGCATAAATGTGTATTAAAATTTCTCTGGATAACTGCAGGGTCAGCCCATGAATCAGGAAGGAAAAAAAATGGACTCTATGTCCTCTTTGATTGGGAGAATGAAAGTCCAAACAGACTATAGGAACTTAAGTTCTCAGTGCAGAAGTATGTATTGGACTTTGTCCTAAATTGGTTTATAGATTCAAGCAACCAGCAAAAATCTTAGCAGATCAGTAGAACGATATAGAGACTGCAGAATAGAATCATAAAAATATAGTCAACTTAATTTGACATTGGCACAAAGGAAATTTAAGGGAGAAAGAATAGTCTTATCAATAGTTTAGGAAAGGATAGAATTTCATTTACTGAAAAATGAGCTTTAATCTACACCTCATAGAAAATTCAAATAAAAATCCATACTAGACCTATTAGATAATCAAACCTATAAACATTGTAGAAGAAAATGAACCTAATAATCTTTGTGAAATTGATTTAGATAAATACATCTGATGCAGTCACAAATATATTATTTAAAAGTAAAAAATAATTCAATATTAATCTAAATTACAAGCTACTATTCAAAAAATTGTTGAAGAAGACATGCCACACCTGTTAAAGGACTTTTATACAGAATCCATGAAGAAATTTCAGCATTCTGTTATAAAGGAAACAATCACAATTTTAAGAATGAGTAAAATATTTCACCTTACACATCAGTAAAAAAAAATAAAGATTACCAATAAGGGTATGAAAAGATGTTCAATTACATTATTTATTAAGGAACTGCAAAATAAAACTATAATGATAAAGCATTGCATTTAATGGGAATGTTGAATTTAAAAGATTAATGACTCCATTGTATTGGCTAAGATGTGGGAAATTCAACCTCTGACACATTGCTTATGAACTGTAACATTGTCTAACTCCTTTGAAAAGTTTTTACGTAAAATTCTGCTTTGAAATATACCGACATGAAGATAAGTGCGTGTCTAAGAATGGGGATCATGAAGGAGTAGGCTGATAGATATGCAAAGTTTAGTGAAACTTTTGAGGTAATGGATGTTCATTCTCTCAATTGTAGTGATGATTTAACAAGGACTAAAATATCAAATTGTATATTTTAAACACATTCAGTTTTATTTGTGTCAATTAATCCTCAATAAATTTTTTTTAAATTAGGTATGGAATTAGAAAATTTATAATTTAGTTTGATAATGTATAGAAAGCTTGAACAAATACAACTCAAAGGTTTCCCTTTTTTTCCTCCAAAGGTAAGAATGTCAGAATTCCATAGTTTCATTAATATGGTAATTTCTTGAAGTTGTCTGTTCTATTTGTATTAACATTGAATTACTTCTTTGGAGATTCAGGAATATACTTCTGTTTCCAGGAATAAAGAACATGAAATGAGCAGTTCAAAAATAAAAAGTAAATTGAAAAGGGGAGTTGCCTGCACCAGCTGACTATATTAAGCAGGATTTCACACTTATGTATTGATCTTTAGCCAAAAGTTTGTCCTATAGCAATCTCTTTCCAAAGGGAACTGTGAATAGTTGCTATTTTGTTTGTTTCGCTTTACATATTGCCTCTTCAAACTAAATTGAAGTTTTTATAGTTTCTATTTGTAATGAAGAAAACTAGAATAGATATTGAGTTGATAAGTAGTAAGTATGCCAGAAGCATAAATAGTCCTTTTCATAAGTAGGCGTGGATATAAGAAAGATGTAAAATCTCAAGATCAGGACACAAAAGTATATGCCATATAATTCTAGGAGAATTGAATATTGCATTTTCTCCATTCCCACTTGTCTCAATACTGACAATATTTTCTATGTGCACCATGCACAGGATAAATGACTGTGATTATTGTAGAAAAAAATGTAATGATATTTCATGTACCCTGTTACATAGAGAAGACAAATTGAGGCTTACCACCCATGTTACCAGATAACAAATATTCACAAAATAAATGTAACTCCCAATTTTTCTATTTAAAAAAAGCCAGAACACATACAAAAGTCACATTATTACATTTCTACACAATACAAAAGATATACCATGGATGTAAAGGGAATTATCAAGTGATAATAGAAATAAGAAAAAAAATACATCAGATGACTGACAGCCACTTCCATGGATGAACAGGACATTCAAAAATGGTGGAAATCATGAACTTTGAAATTAAATTGACTTTTATTTACTCTTTTTTTCATTGGTAAATGGAATATTTTCTCATATTCTAAAGCATGCTTAATACATATTCCAAAATCAAAGAAATGTGTTAAAACATATATATGTATATTCAATATTAAAATGTTTTGAAATGAATATAAAATAAATGTCATATTCTAAAAAAGAGAAAATATAAACAACTACATCAATAAGATTATGAAAGCTTGATATTATAAACCTTATAATAGCTATATTTGTGTCAATACATGTGTAAAGCATTACAAATAAATAAAAATTCTCTAAAAATGATAATTATCAAATTGACCAGAAAGTAAAAATCCTGAGTGAAAAAAAAAAAAGTCTGTAGAAACAGTGGAAAGATAGTCAAGGATCTTGTGTTTAAGGTACAGATCATTTTATAGTTGGTACGAGTATCATCAATGGATAGTTCAATGTTATATAAAATACATACCAGTATGAAAAAAATAGTCAGCTGGTCCAAAGAACATAGTCAATAAATTTAATCACTTTTGAAGTAGAAACATAATCAGAACATGATATATAAGATATTAGAGAACTCATATTTTTCAGTTTAAGAAATAGTTTGAACATGTTTTAAGAAAAGCTATGAAAAAAATCATTCACACTTGAATGTATGTAAACATTCATTCATTGTGCAATTTGCTTAAATCTAAAAGTGCAAATGAACTTTGAAATAAGTTTCAGGTAAGTTATGTAGGATAATATGAGCTACAAACATTTCAGCTGGTGTGAAAATCTGTGTGTCTAGAGTGAGTTAGTTATGGAATTATTCTTTTATTTACTAGTTGTTAAAGATTGAAATTTCTCTAACTGGCATTAACATAACAAAAGCCAATGATAACTGTGAAATCTATCAGCAATGATTTTAATAAATAGAGCTTCACAACAGACTTTGAGTAAGTCTAAGTGAATCATTTCAGATTTACTTAGCGAAATGGTATTGTGTTTTGAATTCTGAAGTGTGTCTTTATGAAAACAAGCAGGGAAGAATTAGAATATGCTATTCCTCATAATTTGAGAATGAATGCAATACTGAATCAATTGAATTATGAATGAAGAATTAATTTTGTACTTAGTGATACATAAACTATTTTAAAGTTTCATTGCATTATGTTTAGTAATACTTTATTAATGTGAGAAAATAGAAAGAATTCTTAAATAACAATGTCAGATAGAAATCACATAGAAAAAAACCACAACAAATAGAGATAAAAGAAATATTGCTCAGTATCAAAAAAGAATCCAAAAACTTGATCATTATCAGAGAGCACATATAATATTAGAATAAATATCCTCATCTTCAAACTCCTTGGTATAAATGTAAATTTTATTTTCCCAGAGGTAGTCTGACAGCTGGTAAAATTTTTTTATTTTATGACAATAAATATTTAAAAATAATTTTTTAATTTTTTTTACCAATTAGCAACAGCAATGTAAGAAAAATTCCATTTTCCAACGTTCTGTCCAATACTTGGTTGTTAGACTTCTTGAGTTTATGCCATTATCATAGTGTGAAAATTAGATAAGTATTTTTACTGACTTGTCTTAGAATACCAAGTTAAACAAATAGTTTTATTCGTATTTAAGATCCCAAATATGAATTATTATTCTTACTATTTGACTGTTTTCCTATTTCTCTGGTATTTTTACCATTAAAAATATTCTTTCTTGTATTCTGAATACTAATTTTTGTTGAATTTTCCAGATGGAAATATATCAGTTCACAATGGCCCTCACATATTCATTTGCTTTACTTATCTTTTTGTATATATTTGGTTTGCTTTTTAAGGAAGATTGATCACCTTTCCTTTCTTTTTTAACAAGCAAGAAAGTAATATATATGAATCATTTTAATCACTAATAAAAAGATAAATATACAATAAGGATAAATAAGGACACAAAATTTGCAAACCAATGAATTTATTTTTTTTTGAATATGAAAATATGTAATATTGAAGATGCAAACAAAATGCACTATTTAATAGTTGTGAATATTCTGCTTCATGACAATACTGACTGAGATAACCCACTCTATCAGATTCCCCAGTTGACTTACTCATTACATTATTTTCCTGGCTGCTCAGAAATGAATCAAGAGACAAGTTCCTGCTTTATCTCTTAAAAATTATTTTTGTGGTAATGAAACTTAACATGAGAACTGTAAGGTTTTTCTGGGCTCCGCGAGGAGAAAAAGTCAATTAGACAAAAAAGTCGAATAATCAGGGCTTTATTGGATTCTGCACACCCGGGCGAAGTTCCCAAGTCTGCAGAATGGGGCTGGGGAAGTCGCTGGCTGGGAAGTCTCGCTCGAACAAAGGGGAGCGGGCTCTTTTAAGCAAAGGAATTTCGCCGGCTTCCTATGTCGTGATTGGGGATTGGCCCTGTGAATCCAGGTGTGGGGGTTGCATCCCATATTCTGATGTCATCCACCTTTTTCCCGGGCTTGGCCGCGGGGCGTGCCCACCGTCATGTCTTTCTGAGCCAGCCTAACAAGAACTACCATCTTGACAAATATTTAAGTACTAGCTACAGTATTTACTGTAGGCATAATATTTAACTGAAACTCCCCATTTCATTCTCCTCCCAGCCCAAACCAAGCACAATTACATTCTCTATGAATTTGACTAATTTATATGCATCCTAAAAGTGTAATCAAATTGTACATATCCTTCTGCGTCTGGCTTATTTTATTTTAGCTACTATAATGCCCCCTAGGCTCATTCATGTCATCACATATATCAGTACTGCTGTTTTAAAAAGTCTTCAATAATGCTTCTTAGTATGTGTATACCACATTCATCCATCCATCCTTTGGTGGATATTTAGACAGCTTCTTGCCTATTTTGTATAAAGCTGCAGTGAATCTAATAGTTGTTATGCAGGTGTTCACGTTCTGGCAGAGCAATACATTGCTTAGTAGATAGTCCAAGGAAGTCTCAAGAAGACATAGGGGTCAAGGACATGCCTTTATTATACTCATGACGGGAAGTCCAATGGTGGCAGACTGGACATATTTCCACGTCTCCAGTGCTGGTGGGTTGGGCATGCTTCTGGAAAGCTACTGCACCACTGGTGGAGACAGAATCTTATAGAGGTGGTATCAGCACCGGGGAGGGTAGTAAGGGAGCAGGAACAGCTAAGTGGGCAAGAACAAAGAACAGTCAAGTAGGCAACGACAGCAAAATACCAGGGCAGGATATCTTAGATGCAATCAGTGCAGGGGCAGATATCACCGCAGAAAGTCAGAAAATCCATCTGTTACATTCAAGTCCATGCTCAGCATTGGCCAGTTGTAGAGCTCACTTTCAAGTTTGGGTCTGGGTCATGTTCTCATGCTACCCTACACTAGTGAAAAAAAATTCTTTTGAGATTCTGATTTCAGACCTCCTAGATGTATATATACACACACACACACACACACACACACACACACACACACACACACATATAAACACACACATATAAATACACACACACACACACACACATATATATATGTATACACACATATACATAGATGCATAGTTAGATAGATATATCCCAAAGTGGAATTGTTGTTTTGTATGATAATTGTATGTTTAAATTTTTGTGGAACCTCCACTACTTACTATAGCAATTACACCAGTTTTACATTCCTACCAACAATAGGCACATCCTCACCACACATACTAGCTTGGCTTGTTTTTTGATGACATCCTAACATGTGTGAGTGATACAGTACAGATCTGACTTGAAGTCACCGGATAGTTAGTGATTTAAACATCTTTTAATATACATTTTCATTTCCTGTCACTTTTTATATCTGTTTCTTAGTAATTTTAAATAAATAGTTAATACATTAAGAATTCTTCTGTTTTTAAGATATTTTTGTTTAGCTCTCCATATGTAAACTTTATTTTTCATTTTAATGAAAACATATTGCAACATGGCATTATATAATATAAGATGAATATGATTATAAATCAGCAACCGATATATACTAAGTTTACTACCTACATTGTAATTCTGTCCTTCACCATATATTTGATCCCTTTTATCATATTTTCCCCAACCTTTCCTTCTAGTAACCATTAAATTGATTCATTTGCTTGGTTTCTCTCTATACCATATATGAATGAAATAATATGATGCTTGTATTTCTCCTGAGTAATATCACTAAGCATAATTCCCTCTAGGTCCATCCATGTTGTTGCAATTGGCAATACACTTAAAATATATCTAGAAAGTTCTGAATATTGGGTACAATGAGATTATTGTAAACAGAAAATGTAAAGAACATAATAAATTGTCAACACAGAAAAAAATGGCATAATATGTTGTTAATATTATAATAAAAATTATTTTCACAGAAATAAGCATGAAGAGATATATCAGAGAAAAATTGAAAGTTGTGGGCTGGGATTTAAATCTCTTCATCCTGATAACTGAAGGCACAGAGCAAGGAGAACAGAGACAAAAGAGAATACCACCCTCCTTGACTCTAAAAATTATTTTTCTTTTCACATTTTAACATCTCTAAAATTTGGATATATAATACAATCACTGGTCTGTGTTATTTTATTTGACAGTGTTTTCTTTCTTAATAGTATACAAAATATGATGTGACCGAGTCAATAGCACCTTAGATTTGATGAAACACTTTAATAAAATATTTTCCATGAGCAAGAGAGAGCACAGATACTTACTTCCAAGGGACTCACTGACTGATAAATAGGACCAATTATAAAAAAACTCGCAAATAGACAGATTATGAGAAAATATCAGAGGCCCACAAATGAAAGAATCGATCGTCTCAGATACCTGAGGCAAAATTCAACTGATCCGTAAAGAAAAGAGAATTAGGCTAACATCACTGTGTTCACCACACGAGAGGATAGAAAGAGTAAATCAACACTTTCTCAATTATAATAAAATAATTTCAAATTCATAATTCCACAAATAAGAAAGTGAATTAGAATATTTTAATAAGTCAATTCTAGTAGTAAAGATCCTAGCACCCATATGAAAATGCAAATGATTGAAAACTTACTTTAGCAAGATGAAAAATTCTGTTAGTAAAAAGATAAAATTGGAACCAAAAGAGGTAAGAACTAGAGAAGACCTAAAGAAATAAAATAATTTAAAAGCAACCCAAAATGCTGTTAATGGGAAGGTCCCCACTGAGCAGCAGGCATTTGAAGCAAAGAGTTACATCTGTTTTCCTTTGTTTTCACAATAGTTAGTACAATATCAGCTGCATCATAATAATTGTGTAAATGTTACTATAATGAATTGTTTCCAGTATTAAAATGAAGTGAGGCAGAGAAATCTTCACTGCAAGCATGGAAAGAAGGCCAGTGTTGTAAATCTTGACTATAATAATCATAATGAAATTTACATAAACCTGGAGTAAAGGGCAGATGGCAGGGTGGAGAAATTTAGTGCATTCTTCACATATTTTAGTAAAAACTTAATGCATTATATAGCTAAAGGATTTCAAAGCTAAGAAGCAGAAAAATTAGAATTCAGAGGTATACAGTTAATCATCAAATAATTACAAATTGAAAGCTTAAAAAATTGCTCATTCTCGAAAAAATGAGCTTGAAGCAAGTGAGGGAAACCAGTAAATGTTAACTAATATTTAAAATATGTTTACTATCTATAATAAAGCGGAATGAAGGGAGATTTGCATATAATTGAGAAAAGGCTCATCCCTTTGTGATGCCTGATTTAGGTAGCTTGATTCAAAGTTATTTCTTTTTCATGTGTACAAATATTTTCTTTTTTTACTTTACCATTCAACCTTTTAAACCCAATTTCTTAATGGAAATGCACTGTTTAAAATTTTATTCCACTAATAGTATACTGAATGTCTAAATCATAATCTACAACCTACACAAGGAAATATTTTAATTAAAAATATTAATTAAAATTAGACCTGACCTTGAGTAAGAATCATCTGTTCATATTCTTGAATAAAATTCTTAAATAATCTAAGCAGTCTATTAAAATTTTCAATTAACTTTCATCTAAATATTTATTCTGAGTTTATTTTATCTCGAGAAAGCAATATTCAGAATGAAACTTGCAATGTTTTGCTAATCAATACAAATATTTCCGCTTTTATTAAACTAACCACATTTTTAAATTATATTTTACTTTCAGTCCACTGAGGATGTATGGAAGACAGACTTCTTGGCTTAGCTTAATTTCAGCACTGTCTCAAGAGAAAATTTCAATATAAAACAGTTAAAGATATGTGTTTAGATAAAATTTATGCCTGAATAAGAAAGTCACAGAATTTTCATTCTGCTTCTTTAAACATAGTTTATTTATATTCAGCCTAGAAATTCATATATTATAATTTCAAATTATATTTAGATGGCTATGAATAATAGTATATTATTATACTAGAAAGAAGAAAACGTTTCTGTCTAAAATGTGTACTTATTACTATATTAAGAATATTATATCCCAATGATTAAAATAAAATAGAAATAAATTAAAGTTCAATTGCTAATTTATAGAATCTCCAATACAAAGAATTGTTAAAATTATGTAATATGGATTGTCAAGAAAATTAAAACAAGACAAAAGGTAGTTATGATAATGGACTATTATTCTGCACTAAAACATAAATATTTTATATTATTCTTCTGTCCATACATTATTTTGAATCACCATTAGAAAAACAGATATTTATACAAAAGCATAAATAGTACAATTATGTCTGAGGAATGGTAGTGAATTGATTATGTAAATTACAGATACATAAAATAAGACCACAATTATTTAAAATTGTTTAGGTTGAAAGTAAAGGAAATTGCAAAACTAATTTTAACAATTGCATAAAATTCCAATATGTTTTTTAAATATTTGTTGTAAGGAAGAAATGATGAAACATTAATCTTATGTTTTTGAAAGATAAACAGTATAATTGTTCACATGGTGAATAAGTATTAACATTTCATTGCCACTTTAAACTATTTTGCTTAACTACAAACTCTCAACCATTTTTAAAAGTAACTTTTATCATTAAGTATCAAGAACTTGTATAGTTTCTGATGTTAAGAAATTTTTCTGTTATTTTAGACTTAAGAATGGTTTTGTTGTGGGATATTGGTAACTGCTATTTAGCAGCGAAAACAGAAATTGTTATCAATGAGAGAGGACATTCTGATAACAATTTTTGTGCTTCTTGAAAACTGTTATTATTTAATATGTTCATATGACACATTGAGTTTTCAAATTTATATTTGCCTTTAGAATATTTTCTTTCATTTATAGTCATAGATAAGGTTGCCTTACTCTCTTCTATTGTTTCTATTTGTTTCTTACTGGTTCATTTTCTGAAATTTCATATCTGAATCGATGATTGACTGAGTTAGTGGTTCCTGTGAGACTGACTGGAGAGCTTTCCCTTCATGGAGATTGGTTTTGGCCTCTGCTAAGCACTCATGTAGCTCCCACTGGAATCATTTAAAATTAATGATCCTTTCTGGACATTTATGGACTTTACAAATAGATGAACTTAAACCCCATATCATAAGTACAGGTCTGTATTGACAAATTCTTTATTAAAAAAAAAATCAGAGTCTAGGCTAGGCACACATGTTTATATGCATATGTGTCTCTCTTGGCTAATAATGTAGATTTGTTTTTCCTCTGATTCACCTCTCAGTGAGGGTCATTGATTTATGTGGGAATGGAAGGGCCTATATATCTCCAGTTTCCCACTTTACAGCGGGAAAGTCTGTCCTTTAGATTTCCGTGTGATACCTAAATCCCAAAGCTCCGTGTTAGGCAGATACTTTGCATGTACATGTGATTAGAACATTGCTGGATAACACATACATTCCCGTACTATCTAATTTGTTTGCACAGTAAAGTATTTCCATGGGTAACTTCTGTGGTTAACTTAGTAGTAATGTTAGTGCAGATACACTATCGCCCCTCCTAAAATTATAGGTATTCCCATTTTCTTTTTCTTTCTTTCTTTTTTTTTTAAAGGAAAGATGCAGTCAGGAATGAAGGCAAGTAGGCAGACAGGATGAAAAAAGCAAACAAAAAAGGATTTTATTTTTATTTAGTAGCTCACATTGATTGGTTTCTTCTGCACCCAGGTCTTAAATCCAGGACCTTGGAAAGCATGTGGGACTGCTCCCGGGGTGTACTAGGCCACTAGACCACCAGGGTGCGCCCTAGGTATTTCCTTTCTCAAGTTCACAGTTTTCTGGGAAAACTACTACAGATTCTATAATGGAGAGATTAGCAGAATATTCTCTATAAACATTTGTGGTGATACAGTAACTTTTCACAAGATACTTTTATCCTTCAAATACTGGGCTCTGATTTTGTTAACTAGATTACTTTTACAAATTGGGTAAAGAACCATTATTTTCAGGCAGAAATGAAGACAATTAGGCAGGCAGAAAAGAAGGGAGAAGTGAAGGAAGTATTTTTCTATTTATTTAGATGCTCATTTTGGTTACTCCCTTCCCCCCTAAGCTAGGTAATAAACTCAGGTCCTTGGACTTTATGTGGATTATATCACAGTCACAGACTTAATGTCTGAGTTATGAGGGTGCACCAAGAACCACTATTTTCTATTATGGTGGTTGATATTTTGATTTTTTCACTGACTCAATTTTATTTTGATTCAATTGAAGAAACCTTATAACTGCCTCCAGGAACACTATATACCACCAACAATTAATTTATCTTGATAATCCAGGCATACTGCTAACTCCCAACCTTTTGCATATTAGGAATTGAAATATCATCTTATTTATGAAAGTAGAGTCATAACCTGACTACTGCATTGCTAGAATTCCATTATCCATATTTAAATTAGGAATTTCTGTCCCATGTAAAATCATACACAGTTCACACTAACTCAAAGATGACAGCCAATTACGAGCTACTCAAAAATGATGTTACTTCTTCCTCACCAGTCCATTTCTTGCTTTATTGAAAGTGATTTCTGAGTCTTCTCAAGGAATTTAGTAAAGTAGAAATTTCTCAGTTCAATACAATCAACTCACTCTTAAGACTTTCTATTCCCTGAGACTTCAGAGGGCTACAGACCTCTCAGTCTCATTTACTACATGTTCAGGAGTCAAAATGATATCACAGCAGTACACTGAGGTAGCTCTGTCTTTCCTTAGTAGAACACTGAATTTTTAGTGAGGATTAAGTCCACTTTCCAATGTATTCTCCTTCATCTGGCTAAATGTTCTTCCTACTTTAGTCTAACTTCCTAAAGTTGCACCTCCATGCATGAATTACAGGATTCTTCCAGTACATATTTAATAAGATATTTTTTCTCTTTAACAATAAGAAGACTGAGACCATATTCCTAATTTAGGTGATAACTATGTTCTCATCACAGTTACTAGTTAAATGAAATAAATGTTGGTTTCAACTATCTTGAGAGCAAGCTTCATTATGTCAGTTGTACTTCAGTGGTGTTACTATGCAGTCTGCAGACAAGGAAATTCTTTTGTTCTTTCTTTCAAAAAGGAGAAAGGATATTACTGTTAGCCAAGTTATTTTGAAAGGATTTGGATATCCGAATACCCCAGATGTATGAACTCACAAACTATCATTCAGGAACTAAAAGTCCTTCTGCTGCCAGATCAGAGATCTGGATTTATTATGAAGTCATTCTCATGGCTTTAGATTACTCTTCATCCTTTATAATTAGATCTTGAGGCTGTTGTTCAGCAGGGTCTGACCATATCTATAGAAGATAATAATTTCCACTGAGGCATCATAAAGACATTCACTTTCACAGTATGATTTAAATTACTAATTAACATTTCTGAGCCTAATAGTTTCTTTGTGCAAAGGCCCAAATGCCATCAAAAGCAGTTTTTCTATAGAACAATTATCATTATTATTCTGCCATTCAAGTAAAATAAACACCCCCTCTCCCCAAAGTATTAACTTTCACATAAATCTCATTCACATTGACCACAGTTGAAGGCTGTATGTTCACTGAAAACCAAGGTTAACTCCCATTCTAATTGCAATCAGAAATTGGAGTCCTTCTTTTGTTTTGTTTTTTTTGTTTGTTTGCTTGTTTGTTTTATTTATTTTAAAGTAGGAACGTTAGTTCCAGAGGGAGATGCCAGACTCTTCTATTATCACATTTTCTAGAAAAAAGGGTTAAGGCAAAATGGAGATACGAATGTTTTCTTTGGAGGTGCAGTGCTTGGAAAGGGAAAAGTGAAGTAAAACATGGAAGAAGGTGATGCAAATACAAGACGACACTTCAACCAAACTAACCAGAACCTCACAAGAAAACACAGACCAGGTGGACCTGTCACAACTCTCTCTATAGACAAAGCCAAACAGGTGCTCTTTTAGTAGTGAAGACAGCTTCATTATGTGCAGGCCAGATATGATCTGAGTTCTGAAACAATTTTGGGGTACACTTTTATTGGGTGAAGGAGAAAGGGAGGTGTAAATTAGAATAGGAATTATAAACAGATCTCAGTCATTTGTGAATTCCTCACATGGGCAACACACAGCATTCACATTCTTGCAAAAATGCACATAGGGCTCCATTTTCAGGTGAAAATAAAAAGTCTTTTTATCTAGCCAGTAGCTTACAGCCAGTCCAGACTGCCAGGTGCCTGATGGCTCGGTGGCCTTCACCGTTGGCCCACGGTGATAGAAACTGGGGGTGCGGCTTCCTTTTTCTACAGACCAATGCATCTGCTGTGGGAGAAAACAAAACTACTTTGTCCACTTCTTTTATTTCTCCTGCCCTTAATATTTTTATTTTGCCCTGACTGTATTAACTCCCCTGCATACTCATCATGTGTAACCCAGCTCAGATAATCACCTTGGGGTTAGCAAGATCTTGTGCCTTATGATGCTTATCTTAGAATTGGGACCTAAGGGTAGAATCCAGTTTCTTGAGTTTGCTCAGTGAAATATAGTGCCAGTGGACTGAAATGCCCACTGTAGCAGAAAGTAATGGAAGCCAGGCACCCATCTTGAGGGGCAAGGGACAGCTAGTGAGTTTAGATGATGAGGCAAATCTTACAGGAGTAGGGATTACCTCTGAGTAGTGGTGGGATCCTGGCGACATGTAAGACACACTGTATAGGAGGAGCAAAGATTAATTAGATACAGTGCCGCTTTTCCTTCATAAAAAAACCTCATTCCCATGTACGTATTTTCTAATATTTATTTTAATATTTTCTGTAAATGTATCTCTAGATGTCTTGTAAGCAAATTGTTTAGACATTTGTGTGAAATGAAAAATTTCTATCCTTATTATCTTTGAATCAGTTACACTCAACATAATTATCATTTTATTATTTATTTCTAGAATGCTATTTTATATTTTCCCTCTACTGTATTTTTTCTCTATTTTTCTTGACAGCTTTTAATTGTATACATTTATGTACATCAAAAGTATATGTAGTTTTCTCCTGCTTAATAAAAATTTATCTAGTTTGTAATTCTTCATTTACCTAGATTAAGATTAAGGCCTATATTTAAGCTATTTTAGCTGAATTGACTAACAAAATGTATCAAAATTTGTGCACCTCTAAATGATGTGAGAATTTTTTCTCTTAGTCTCATTTTTAAAATCTTCTCTATCCAACATCATAGTGATTCTTTGCACAATTTTGTATGGAATTGTGTAGTAGATATATGTATCATTCACTAATTCTGGTTAGTAATATCTCTACAATACATTTAAAATATCTACAAAGTCAGCAGCAACATAATAATTAGGACTTGTATAATATCTGCTATTTGATAAGCACTTGTTTATATGTATATTTACGTGTGTGTTTGTGTGTGTGTGTATGCACACATGCTTTTGCATGTGATTATTAAGTCTCAGCGCATCCTTACCAAGTAGGTACTATTGTAGTGGTCAAAGGAAAAGTTTCCCCATTTCTCTGAGGCTCTTCACTAGCTGGACAAAGAAACAAATTAACATTGGTCACAATTAGTAAGAAAACGCTCAAATTGAATAACATGGTGGTAAACTCTGCCGTAGCTGAGGCAGACCAATTATTTGTATTCTGTGCATGGAAAGGGGATAGGGTTGTTAAATAGAGAAGAGGGAGTCAGGACATGGGCAAGGAGGAATAACACATTTACTCTGAAAGTAGAATTAAATAACACCCCAAACCACCATTTTCTAGAGAATAGGAACAAAGGACCATTTCTGGATTAAAAAAATTGTGAAGCCACACAGAATGACAGATGATTTCGTTCTTTGATTAAGGGAAGGGCTGAAGGGGTTAGAACAGGGCCTTCTTTTCATCTGGGATTGTCCTCTACAGTCCTTGTTCCTTCATGTCAGAAGCATGTACAAGGGATCAAGTGTGAGGGCTTGGAGTGTTCTATTTTAGCCTCTAAACTATTATTAACCCTCATACCAGAGGAGAAAAGCTAAAAGAGAAGATAAACAATGACTCTTGAGTGTGACCTAGAGTTTTGGCACTTAACAATATTCTACTGAGTTTTCAAAAGAACCACAGTTTGAATATTAGTTATATCAAACATGCGTTATTATGTCCTATAAAAACATCTGGATGACTATGCTACAGTAAAGCAAGTTTTACTAAGTTTATTTAAAAATCTGATTTCATTGTGTATTCTGGTGGCTTAGAAGTTAAGGCTGCCAACTCAGTCCACATATATACCAAGGGGGAGAGCAACTAAGATGAACAACTAAATAAAAAACATGCTTATTCCTCCTTTTTCTTCCTGCCTGCTTTTCTTCATTCTTGCCTGCAAATTTCCACCTTTCCACAAATACATAACTAGGGGGCTGAATTTTCAGTGATGCATTAAAAAAGAATAAGCAGTTTGTTTTATAATCAACAGAATTTGAAAAGTATTAAGACACTTTAATATATTATAATTTTATGAAGCAAAACAATTATAAAAGTTAGCATTAGAATCTGCAAGAACATTTATATTTCAAAAATGAAAATTTTGACAAGAAAAGAAGAGGCAAAGAAGACAAAAAGGAAAGAACTTTAGCAGCAAATTTTTTTAATAAAAAGATAAGAGAATGTACACTCAAAAATAAAGTGGAAAAAAGTTTGCTTAAACTAAGATCACTGCATGATATTGAGGGAGAATCAAATAATACCAATTAGAAACATGACATTGAATTTCAAAAGAATATTCCCATGCAGATGGTGCTGAAGAATGTACAGTATGATCTTGTCTTTTGTCTAAATGACAAGGGAATATATGAGGAATAGAGAGAAGGTAAAAAATAAGAGTGAAAAGAAAATCATAGTAGGAGATCTAGTATCATTGTCTGTTATTATTCACTCCAATTACTTGACTTACTGAAAAAACAAGCCTTTAAAAAAGATATTTTTATGTGTTCTGTATATAGTAAGTTCTCACTGAATGTCAATAGGTTCTTAGAAACTATGACTGTAAATAAAACCACATAAAAAATCAGTTACCCATAGGCTAATTGATGTAAAAAGTTAGTTCCTATGGCATATTTACATAGAGAGGTGGGATCCGACACTGGGCAAGATGCTCTTTCATCACAGAGTACATCACACATATGAACTCATACTGGGGCAGTGAGGCAAGCCTAACATGTACATCTTTGGGATGTGGGACGAAAAGAGAATACCCAGAGTGGGACCACATAGACACGGGGAGACAACAGACTCCACACATACAGTGGTTTAACAAGAATTGACACTTCTTTTTCCCCCTATCAAAATTATAATGAAATGACTTTAAATGAAAGATATTACTCATAGACCTGCTCTCTACTTAAGAGTTTCTCGAGGAGTTGCAAATTGCTTAACATTCTGATGGAAAACCACAGATTCCACTCCAGTTAATTTGAATAAATAAGGTTTATCTACCATGTCAGATGGCTTACAGAATTATTAAGATGACTGAACAAAAAACTTTCAGACAATTTCAGAATTTATTCTCATGTGTATATTGTAGAACCAGGCTGCCAAAAAAGCAGCTTCTCCTGCTCGTCAAATCATAAGTGATCCTTTATTATGATTGTAAATAATAGGACTGTCTCAGTTTGAGCTGGTAAATTAGGTACAGTTATTGGCTCCAGAATTGCATCACTGTGTTCCCATCAGGAAATATCATGGGAAAAAGCAGGAACTGTCATTTTTGCTGCATGGTCTCATATCACAGCACCTTTTCTACTATCCTGAGGGTATTTCGGCTAAATTGGCCAGATACTGAGAGAGACAGATTGTGCCTCTAGAACGACACGTGTGCCACTTTTGCTATAATCCACGTGATACCACATTACTCAATATTTCACTGATCACAGTTCAAATTTCCAGTTTCATATGAGTCCATCTGATATGGAACTTAAATCTCACTTAGATCATTAGCTGAAAATTAATTGGAGAGAGTTCTGTGTTAACCTTCTGCTCTCCATAGTAAGCGAAGTGACAATAGAATAAAATTAGAATGGATGTTGCAACTCAAGTCTTCATAATTACATTAGACCCCACTCTCACTGTACTTCTCAACATTCATCATTGAAAATTACATTTTTTTGTGTGTTTTATAGAGAATGATAATTTGGTGCATCTTTGAGTATAGTCCTAGGGACTAGAATCCATTGTAAAAAATGCTTCATGGATATCTACTCAATAAATTGATTTAAGGTACTTTGTTTTGAGATTTGGAAATACATTTTTGTAAGATTGCAATAGGAAAAATATTGAATTTTTCTGATTGCTTTCTTTATGAACAGAGCACATGAAATTTTCTACATGAAGGGTTACCAGCTGGAGCCTTACCTGAATTACTATACATTTGGGAAATTTGTTAAAGTTTAGGGTAGATTGAGCAGATTTAACAGTATTTAACAACTCCGTTTGCATAAGAAATTGGGAAGTACAAGAGTAGGTAATTTTCCTAAATCCTACAATGCCAGACAATGCAATTAATCAAGAAATAAACCACAGTTCTCAAAATGTAGTAATTATGATATAGTCTAGTGCCTAAAATTTTAATATTTCTTTTTCCAAACGTTATGGGCACATAACTAGTTTCTAGGAGGAGGGAGGGTTATAGGTAACAGCTCCAGCAGCTGTTTCTCGATAAGACAAACAAGCAAACAAAAATCCATAAAATTTTGTAGCCCAAGCAGAATTGTTGGGTCCCAGGAACATAATGTGACATAAAATGCAGAGTGATCCCTGCCCTCCTGTGCTTCATCTCAGAGCTCTAAGGAATGGAGTCTTTTTACAAAAGGGAATGCAATGCATAAGCAAAAAACAAATCCATGCTTGAATTAACATTAACAACCGTTTTTTGTTTTAACGATTAGTAGCAAAAATCAACAACTACATCAACAAAACCAGTTTGGGTGTTTAGTTTTATTACTTACGTTTCACCCTGCTGGTGACTAGGAATTAGTGGTTGCTGCTGGAAAACTGGGTTGGTTTATAGGTTTGTAACCAAGTTAGCTCTAGTGAATAGAAGACCGTGTTTTGAACGCATAGGTAGTTAAACAATACCATGAGTATATTGCAGTGACCTGCTCCATACCTCCCCACTGGTATAAAGGGCTTCCTCCAGACTGAAAATTATCAATGAGTCATACAATGGAAAACTGCACTTGTAGTCTTTTAGAGTAATATTTTCTCCCTGGCATAAATTGTTATCTATTTTCCTAGTCATTTCTCCTTCCAGGTGCAATAAGAAAGGTAATATAATAGTTGAAGTTTTGCCATTGTGAAGTTTTTCTTCCCCTTAGTCATTTTGGGATTCTTTTGAGCCAGGATCTACTGCCATGAATTGCTTGGGAATTTTTTTTCTAATTATCTGTTAATGGTCACCAAAATCCTCATAGGAAAGCATAGATTATCACCTGAGGAAGACAGAGAAGAATGACAGCACTGAGAAGACACTTTGGAAGGTGAGCAAATTATTCCTGAATTTTATTTGGACTTTCAAAATCTGTTTAGGTCTTACCTATCACTCTTCTACTTGATAAAATAATGTCATTGGGCACATATAATGTATATGGTCAGTAATATTACATAATGTTTTATTCATGGAATCAGATAAATTCTAATATCCTAAAAACCAGGGCCAGTTTTTCAGTCTCCCTCATAGCCTAATAAGAAGAGTTACTTTTAAGAGTCTTTTTTTTTTTCCTTTCCATTATTGAAGATAATGGATATGGACATAAATAAAACAGAAGTTAAAACTGGAGAACCATCTGTGACAATTTTGACTTTATAATTGGAAGAGGCCCACCATATTATGACGTTTTCTTCCTATTAAGGAGCATAAAGTTCTGTAATGTTTTCTTTGTTTTAGAAGCATAACTGTGAATTAATAAGCCACAGAATTCACAAACTGAAGAATACAGCAGTTTCCTGTATCACATGGTATTTATGCCTCTGAAAAACATAAAAAAATAACCTGTCACATGGTTCTTTACCAAATCATTTAGTATATTTGGTATTTATGACTTTTGAGGCAAAATATTAATACATTAAGAAACAATTGCATTCTACTCTGACACTATGTATGAGTGTTGATTTATACCTTAGATAAAAATAGTAGGGCTGGAATACGTCCCTGGGTGGGAAAAAAACATCAATTATTATCTCTTTAACAAAATGGAAGGAAAAAAGATCATTCACATGCAAGGTCAATAACTGCATCAAGGTACAAGAAAAGAAATAAGATAAAAGTAAACAAAATCCATTCCCTTTACTCCTTAAACAAGCCCTTACTTTTACTAGTAAAGTATAATATATTCTGGTTTTAATGGATTATTCTGCTACAAACCAGGGTCTCCTGTTCCTGAAAAAAAAAAAAAAAATCCTACCTTATTCAGTAAACACTGACTTACACAAAATGGAAAAAGGTAATTTTGGGAATATCTAAAATGAAAACTTTATTTGAACTTGTGTTTGAACCATATGATCTTTACATAAAGTGATTTAGTAAATATCAGACATTATGTGTAATCTACAAAATCCTCTTGTTCCTCTGTCCAATTGACTGTTTTACTTTTGCATACCTAAGCATACATACAATTCCTCTTGCAGCCCACTGCACCCAGATATTGCTAAAGAAGCCTTACTTTGTAGTTCAGCAAACCAAAGTTGACATATTATAAATTTACCAAAAATAGGATTTGGGGATGGATGTGAATAGCGCCTTGGACCTAGCTACCTACACACCTATAGCTTAAAGTTTCTGAGAAGATAAACATTTTATGAAAAGAGAAATAATTGAAGTTGCTTGTTGATGAAGCATATTTTACAAAGATTGATATCACTAGAGATGATAATAAAATATCCTTATATGACAATGATTTCCCATGAAAGAAATGTTTCTATACTGTTACTGTACTAACACAGAGTGCCTCAGGATATTATTGACTTTGTACCAACACAGAAATTCTCTTGTTTGGTGGATGGGAGTAAATTATATTCAAGCAAAAGAGACATTGTGATATTGAATAAGATGGGACACCTACTTTGTTACATGAGAGGGAGCCTTCAGAGGCATTCAAATTTAGGTATGCTCCAATTTTTCATATACTCTCATGCAGTTACAACCTAATGACAAAGCTTTCCCTCTTTCATTAATACCTCAACTTTCACATTAGAGGATAGTAAGGATATTGATTGAATTGATAATGCAATTCAGCCAGCTCCAAGATTATTTCTTGGTCCCCACAGG
This sequence comes from Solenodon paradoxus, assembly GCA_004363575.1. Classification (NCBI taxonomy): domain Eukaryota; kingdom Metazoa; phylum Chordata; class Mammalia; order Eulipotyphla; family Solenodontidae; genus Solenodon; species Solenodon paradoxus. Next base: position 1,658,953 of record RJWH01000035.1, read on the forward strand.
CCTTTGAATAAAGATGTAAGGGATTTCTTCAACACATAGAATAACACAGAGTTTCACATCATTCTTTGAAGTAAGAATTTATAGATTAGCAATTATCACTTTTTAAGTGTCATAATGAAATGTCAAAACACTCCATTATCTTGATTCCAATATATTATTAGTAACATCATAACAACCCTATGATCCTTCAGAGCCTGACCCTTCTTGAGTAAAGGAGACTACCAGCAATAAATTATTAATATCATAGGGTTTTCAGTAGCCAGGATTTTAATTTTTCTGAATTCAAATAGAGGTCTACTGCCTTTGGTCCCAGGGTATATAGTTCCCCTGATTATCCTCACTTCTTATTAGACTATATTATTTGTTTTCTTACTGTTCTAATTATTTGCTTGATTTTAGAATCAATACTAAGTAAAATGCATTGACTGTTCATCAACCTGATAAAAAGCTGAAAAGACATGATGAGCACCCAAAATAGTGGTAGAAACTCAGAAGTAGGAATTGCAATAGTCTCAGATCAGAACCCGTCCTGTCAGAATGCCATCACCAGAAAAACAAAGTGACCTAAGCATTTGCAAATTTTTTGCTGTTCTTTACAATTTAGGATTCAAAATTAGAAGGAAGCATATGATTGGTCTAACTTTAGTTGCATTTTATATATGCATTAGACTGGATTAAAAGAGTAACCTATTCCTTTCAAGGATCATAGTGCTTTTAGGAAAAATGAATCAATAATGAATATTAAATATTTAAAAATTACCATTCAATAAACTTGATTCATTTAATATTCCAAGAGACATAAATAAGATTGCACACATTTATCTTCAGAAGAAAGAATATGTCCTAAGTGATCCGCTAGAGTTCTCATATATAGCATTCAAATAAATGATATTTAATGATTAGTTTAAGAATCTACTAAAATGTTTGTTAAAAATGCAGACATTTCAGGGGTCTATCTTTCTAGAATATGATTCTATAAGTGTGACAAGATACAGGAATCTACACTTGAAAGAAATATTCCAACAGGAGTCACTTCAGGTCTGTACTAATGAAGTGCTTTCCTAGAAAAAGCTTAATACACTAATGATAATAGATAATTCAAACCCCATCAACTAACAGCTATATTAAACTCACGTTATATAAACAATCCACATGTGTGTATTCACTTTGTTGATATATTTAATCCATGATGTTAATATTTCTTTAAGTTCATTGAATTAGATTTTAGTGTTTCACTACAAATTGCTCTCTTGTATGTTCATTTCTCTAGTTCAAAATACGTGTATATATCTAAATATGCTTACAATTGATTCTTACCTCTGCTTATCTTATCTAATATCAAGCTTGATTATGTGAGTAATGATCATTTCCATTTTATAAATGATAAAAGTGAAGATTTGAGAAGTTAAAGTGATCAGATTCTTATAAATTCAACAATGATAAAACTCCACTATTTTTGCAGGCATGAAGGCAGACAGTGGAGGAGAATCATATTTATATAGTTAGTTGTTCATTTTAATTGTCTCCCTAATCTTTACTCTGTATGTGGGCTGTGCCCCAGGCACAGGATTAACCCCTAAGCCATTAAGGCATGGCTCTAATCTGAATGATCAAGATATCTGATTTAAATACATTTACCATTTATCTATATCACTTCAATAAATTTTGTGTTTTATTCTCTTTCTATAATACCCAGATATCATGATTTAAAGATCTACATTCTAGAGTGGAAATAATTCTATTTAATTGAAGAACTGAAACCATAGATCACATGCTACAAAGTAATCATTTATACATAAATTTCATTTTCCAGATGGAAAATAATCTAATATGACCTTCCCCTGTGCACTGAAGGCTGAACATTTCTGAATTTTGTGTCATATTTAATCATATGTAAACAAATCTAAAAATGGCATTTAAATAATTTTATTTAAATTATCTTTTTCTTAATATTTCACAAAGATATGCCTGTATTTGAAGTTCTTCTAACAGTTTTGAGCTCTTGCTTTTACAGAGCAGTAAGCAATATGTGGAACAGAGATCGTACATTTAAAAAAAATTTTGTAGATGCAGTTATCCTAACAAAGTTTTAAATATCAAACTGGAATCACTAATCGGAGGGCAGACTTTAATACAAGTATGTTGAATACAGTAATTTTATGCTTCATGCGTTGCCCAGGATATCATCAATGTCAACTCTATCTCTTAACCCACAGCATTTCATATTTGTCAGAGTGCATTTTTAATTGGTATTACAGGTAGTTAGGTATATAAGTTAGATATCTCTTTATTTGCTGACTCTTAGTTTTCTTTTATTTCATCTCTTGCCTATGACCTAGCATCTAATTTCTCAATATATATTTATTCAAATGTAAAAATAGCTGGATGAATGAAGATCAATTCTCATAAACCTAGCTCACTTTTAAAGGATGTATTGATTTAAACACTATGTGTTTAAGTATATAATAGATACTAAACATCGTAGACTCACAGAAGGTATTCCCCTCACAATACATTTATACTGTTTCTTTGCTCTTTTACCTGCTTACTAACCTTCTGTACTTACATACTTCAATCACTCCTACAGAATGACCAAAGTCTAAATATGGCGATTATTTGTTTTCAGCAAACATAATATAGTTAGGTGATAGTAAAGTTTAGAGGTATTTATGTCCTCATAAAATAAATAAAAGCATTGGCTAAAGAAGGAATCAGAATAACATAAACCAGTCATGTAAACATATGAGACAAATAAAATAATAGACCTGAAAATACCCTCTTATTGGTGTAAATGAAATTAGTATGCCTTCTGTGTGCCTGTGTACTAATATGTACATGGCCCCATAGGTAGAGCAAGCGTCAACATTACAGCTGCAGCAGGCAAGAAAATGATCATTTTCTACCATGGAAATATGTAAGCCCTGGGCTTGCCTTAGGAACAGGGAATTGGAAGCATAAAAATACATTGTTCCCATAAAACTTCATTACAAATACTGTATATGTTTAATTCTGCTCATAACCAGCATAAGACTCAAAGATCATTGAAATATTTCATCTGATTTGTCACTAAATTATCAGCCATCAAATTCAATCCAAAATATAACAATTTAACAGTGAGCCAGCCTATTGCTACACAAAGTGCTGCTAGCTAATAACTGTTCAATGCTCCAAAATTAAGATTGTTTCTTTTTTTATAAGCGCAAAATTGGAAGAAAATAGTTTAAGAAAAATCACCTATTTTTACAAGAGATATACTTACTCTCAATGAGCTTAATGAACCTTTTTTTTAAGTCGAGAGATTGCTCCTAAATTTCCATGAAGCGTATTGTTGCAATGCCCTTGCTGTTTACTGTGTGTGTGTCTCCTAACCAGTAGATCTAAAACGTATTGCTAGGGACTTTAGTTTGAATCTGAACTTGGCTTATGAAAAAAAAAAGTAAACTTAAAAAGCAGGAAATCTTACCAAGTTATTTTAAAAGATGTGTGTGGAGAATCACTTCAATGCCAGAGGGAAATTTCTAAGTGGTATGCAAACCACAATTTAACTTCCACAAAACTTTCAAGGGGTAGTTTACAAGGGTCTCTCAGATGGGAAATATTTTGTAGTAAAACAAATATTTTGAGATTGAGGGAGACTTAGAACTTTGAAAGGTAATTATGTAGTCATTGCTCTGAAAAACTTGTGAAGAATGCAGAAAACAAGAAACAAAGCCAAAGGTATCATCACATCTAACATTCCTTGGATGTAAGGTTCTCTGTAGTTTCTAAATCAATGCCAATTGATTGCCCCTTCTATTTCTCTTTTCCATTCATCTGCATATGTTAGATGTTCCCTGCATTTTAAATTCTAGTATAGTAGAAAGCAGATAAAAATACTGTTAATTGCCATCTATTTTAGGAATGTGAAGCTATGTATGAAAAATCTTAATTATAACAAGTTGAGTATAAATTGGTCTTAAGTACTATGAAAATTAATAGTAATAAAAGAGAAACACCATCATCCTGGGAATAATTAGGGATGGCTTGCTTTCAAAGTAAGCAATCAAGTCTTCAAAGAACTGTTTTAAAAGATAGACTAGAAAAAGTATAAACATGAACAAAGTCATATAGATACAAATGTGCAAGTGAAAGAAAATTCAATGTCAACAAGGACCACTTTGATATAATTGACGTGTTTGTTTTTGCTTTCATTTAAATTTAATATTATTTTACTTTAAATTGCTCACGTACTGAAAATAAACCTAATGTAAACTCTATACTGGGAAACGTAATTTGACACCTCTTTTTTCATCTAACCCTTTACTCACAGATCATTTATTCTAGGATGCAATTTATCTCTTCATACTGTATTAAAATAATAATCATCTTTTAAAAATATCAAAAGTCACTCTCCCTTGACTCATTCATCTTAGCTTTTTAATGATAATTTCATAACTCTTTGGTGTTGTATTTCATAAACAATGTGTCACTAGAGTTTTATCATCAATATTTCCCTTTTCTCACACAACTTATGCCCCTGTAGTCAGTTCTGTGGCAGTTTTTTCTCTGAATTGTCTTTACAGTGACATGAGTGTATACATTCTAATATGAGCACACAGGATTTTCTGTGCTATTGTTTCAAGTTCAACATTTCCTTTCAAGTTTGAAACAACTGAGAAATAACGACAGGCATTATTTCTTGATGGAAACATCAACTCGACTATTGATAAACGGGTGTGTCTACAATCATACTTAGGCAACTTAATATTCCCCCCCCCAAAAAAAAAAGGAACTTAGTCACAAAATAAGTAGATAAAAATTCTCAAGACTCATTCCTAGAACTCTATACTAATTGTGCTAAGAGGAAAAGACACTCAGTTTAAAAAAAAATTTATGAAGATGTACTGAGAGTCACTCACGTAGACTTTTTTGAGGGCTTATCATTGGTAACATCTCCTCCCATGCAATCTTATCTCAGATGGGAAGTACTCATATCTTTAGCGATGTGCGCTAGGTGAAATATGATCTTCAAATAAATGCATCCGTGTTTATTGCAGAGACCTTTGCAAAGGATTGATGGCTCACATTAAGATATTTAGATAAAGATCCATAGAGAAAGGAGAATAAAAATCTGAAGGAGAGAGATCCAGTTTATATATGTAAACTTGAACACATTCAAGTGGGCCTTCTGTGTGATGCACTGACCTACACCGCTAATTGCTGTATTTCCTCCATAGAATTGCAATTCCTTTGTGAAATAAAAAGACGTGTATACGCTCGTGCACACGTGCACACTCCTTATAATATAAAGCTTTTACTGAAGAGGGAAAGCTTTAGACGGTATTTGATAGGTATTCAAATCCAGGAAGAGTAATGTCCCACCTAGGGGATAGTCCGAGGAAATCATGAGAAGATGCAGATGACAAGGACATAGACTTATTATTCTCACAGCAGATGGTGGCTGACCAGAAAATTATCACCTCTGAATGGTGAGTGGTCAAGCATGTTTCCGAAATGTCAATGCACCACCAGGGAGAATGGGCAGTGGGGTAGGAGGTGAGGTAGGGGTGGGGTAGAGTTAGAGGAGAGGTGGGGAGAGGTGGAGCAGTGAGCAGGTTAGAACAGCCAAATTCCAGGGCAGGACATTCGGGTACAATCGGTGTGTACAGAAGGAGTTATCATTCAAAAAAATCCATCTGTTAAATCTGTTACAATGTTGGCCGGATTCCAAGTCCACCTCTCAAGTTTGAACATAGGTCATGTTCTCACGCAACTACCTACAGAGGGTCTCAAAACAAAGCAAAGGATATACCTATTAGAAAGCTACAATTTGAGTTAACATATGCAGTTTTAGGTGGTGAGCCTAGTGAACTAAGATGCAGTGTAAAGATAGGTACAGCGATGAAACAGACATTTTTATGAAGGTAGAACTTTTGAAAGCAAGTTTATTTTTTTGGCTGTTTTCTTGGTTGTAAGACAAGGATAAAGCAAAATTAGAAATGGTCTGAATTTGTTTTCTATTTTGCATTAAAATTCAGACTATGTTTGGTATATATTTATTTTCAATTTAGCTTCCATTAATTATCTGAGGATTATTGAGAGCAAGATCAGAAGATACAATCCCGCTCCTTTACTGTGCTTCATTGAAAATAACAAAGGCAAAAATTAGAGAGAGCCTAAAAATTCAATGCTTCAAGGAGTATAGATATGTGTCAGGGAGCACAGGTGAAAAATGGCCCAAATCAAAAGACTCTCTGCATCCTCTAATTCCATCATACCACATAAGGCATATATGTGTGTATATATATAATATATATTCATATACATATGCATATACATACACATATACATATATTACATACATATATATGCACCTAATGTGTTTATTTTTAATTTTTTACATTAATATAGACAAAAATAGCATTAAGGATATGTGAACATAGAAAGAAAAGACACTAGTCATCAATCTCATGTTAAATCTCTTGTAAAAGAAAGAAGTATCCTAACAACTACCTATTTGAATGACTTATATTGTTCCCCATCATCCAGCAGAATGCAAAGCAAGGATAATTTATGTAACTTTATCTTAGGCCAAAGAGAGAAAGGGAACTTATTTTTTATATAAATTTTATTTGTTTAACAGCTATTTTCATTTTTATGCAATTTTTGGAGGTTTTTTTTTTTTTTCACTTGTAGTACATTGTTAACGAAAGGAATTAAAAATGAGTCATTGTTGTAGCAGTCTGTGGCTTCTGTGTTTGATACTCCATCTACATATATTGCTGATTAGGAATGTCATTGATTAAACATGACATTTAATGGACTTGTTACTTTCTAATGAGAAGAAAAGGCTACCGGGGTTAAATGTAATGGTGTACAAGGACAGTAGACTGAATAAAAATATCACCTACTTACATCTTCGGTTAAGTAGTCTGTTGTGGGGAAACAATCTGTAAAAGTGTTCTTTCTTGAAAAATACAAGTGATATAAAACAATTTTGCACTTTATAAGCAGGGCGAAGACTAAGTTTTCTATGAAAATTTGCCGGTCACAATAGTTTGCTGATGGTTCAGATTCTTTTTATAGCACACTGATTTTGTGAATTTGTATGTCTACCATTTAGATTTCCAATTGTATGTTTCAGTATCTACAATCCTATCTACTTATTCATTATCTGAAATTAATTTAACAATGAAGAAAACAACAAAATCACAGATTCTTAATCATTTCACAATAGATGGATCAGAGGTCATTAGTTTCTATATTTCCAATTTTCTCTAGTTTCACTGCTTTATAGTAATATTTGCTATTTATTTTGTGCACAACATGAAATTCCATTTAAGATATTGAAATTACATCTCAGGCTGTATTTCACACCACACACATCATTAGGATTCCAGAGACCCTTACTACCATCTTTTCCCCTCATCCTCACTCCCCACCGTAAGTAATCATGAGTCCCGTCATTTTTGTTAGAATTCATATGTTCAGTTGTTTCACTTCATTATACTCTACATATGAGCAAAATCATCCTGTATTTCTCTTTTTCTTTTTGACTTATTTCACTCAATATGATCCCCTACAGTTCCATCTAGATTGCAGCAAAGGGCACAATTTCTTTCTTTGTTTCTTTTTTTAATAGCGGCACAGAATTAATTAATATACGCACCATAGCTTCTTTATCCAGTCATCTGTTAATAGGCATTTAGGTTGTTTCCATGTCTTAGCTATAATGAATTATGATGCTCTGAGCATATCTTTTATTTTTAAGACATTTAAGTTGATATTTTAAAGTCACTAAAGCAAAATACACATAAAAATGACAAGCATCCTGCAGTTGATGACATATCCACCAGTATATATTTACTAATTTACTGTACTCAATAGGTAAAATAACATAGCACTCATATTGTTTCCTCATTTTCTTTCCCTTACATTTGTTTGTTATTTAGCAATTATTAACTCACTTTTATGTCTCAGGCATTGATCAGTCATTGGGTAGCTATGAACTTGGTCCACATGAGCTCACATTGTAGGATAAAGGTACAGTCAATAATTGGCATCCATTGGAATTGTGCAGGATTAAATTGATAGTAATTTAGAGATCTGAGGAAGACTTTTACATAAATTGATAAAATAGAATAAAAGTATGAAAAGTACATCAATCTGTCTTTTGTGTTAAGGATTTATCATTAATCAGAAATAGAATTTTTGAGGTTCTGTCTTGATTTTCACATGTGTATGGTCCTTGAAAATAGATTATTCTAAGCTACTATAGTTATATTACTATTATAATAGTTATATTAGATTATCATTAAGAAATTTCAAAATACTTTTAAATTGAGTGTTCTGTCTTCATGAGAAATGCTTCTACTTCTGCTTCATCTACTTCATCTACCTGTGCTCTTCTCTGTCTCTCTCACTCTCTCTCTCTCTCGAAAAAGCACAGGCAGGAATGAAGACAAATAAGCAGGCAGGAAAGGAGAGGAGGAGGAAGCATTTTATTTATTTATTTTTATTTAGTTGTTCACTCTGGTTGTTCTCCAAGGACTTGGGACTCGAACTTGGGGGGTGGGGCATATAATTTACACCTTTTTGGAGACAATTGACCTAAGCACTACTCAACTAGGGTGCACAGCACCTTCTCTTATCATCCTCCCCTTTGTACTCTTTTTTTCTTCTTTGTGTCTTTCTCATCCCTCTCATCACTCATCTCATCAATTCTTACATTTTCTTTGTTCCTACCTTCTTCATCTCCAATCATTAATTTTCAAAATACACATATTTAAATTAACATGCAAGATAATCCATGTCTTTTATTACTATGTTTAACTGTGATCTTATGACAAATATCGAAGACCATGTTTGAGATCCTCAGAAGGTCTCAGTGAATATCCTAAGTGCAGATTTTTCATTTTGCCAGTGATAAATCTCATTTCAACCAGTACACAGACCAAAAGAGAATACAAATCTGGTATCAATAGCCAGGGGTTTTATCATTGCACTATAATTGCTAACAATTTAACTCTAATACCATCTAAAATTGATTATAATTACCTAAACAGAGCAAAAGGATGGAATATAACAAATGAACCCAGAATTACATAAATTATTTTGGCAAATACAGACCTATACTAGAAACAATTTACTAACTAGTTTAGTCACTTGAATTCCTCATTATAATTGTAGGTCACTGAAGTTTAAAGGGTAAGCAATAGTTTTATCAGCTAGTAAATGTCACTGATATGATGCGCCATGTACTTGCTTTGTTTTCTTTTCCATTGTCTAGCTGCTGAATACAGACCATTTTTATTTGAAAATGTCACTGACTTTATTTAATTTTGATGGAATACTTATTCTTTTATTTCTATGTTGGTAAAAATCTATTTTACAACTAAAATTCAATCTTTATCTGGCTCACCTATCATTTTATTTTGATAAAATATTAAACAAATATATCAATATGTGTACAAACCATTTGTATTATTACACAAATTCCAATCACTAAGCGGAATATATAACACAATATAGGCTTTTAAAGAATAAACTATTTCAAAAAACAATATACCTTTAGTCAAAAAAAAAAGCAAATGAATGGTTGGAGGAAGTGAAGGAAGTGAAGCAGGTGGGTAAACTGGTAAGGGGATTAATGGTATATTAAAAGAAAAATGAAAAAAATTCATGAACTTAATACATTATACATAGATGTGAATTTAAAATATTGCACATTTTAAACATCTTAAATCTTATACTATGTTCCTTCAATAAAATTGGTTAAAAAAAGAAAGTTTACAAGAGAAATGATTTTTAAGTGTGTATATATCTCGGTTTGTTTGGAAACAGAACAAGAGTCAGACATTTGTGTATGTATGTTTGTATGTGTAGATTTGTTTGGGATTTTTCTGCTTTCAATACCAGTGTCCAGTTCATTTTATTTTATTTTATTTTTTTATTGCAGTAACTTTGATTTTGCACATTAAAATAAACTCATATGTGTAGGTTCCCCATATGTGCAGTTTGCCTACTCACCTCGCCCTCCACCAAATCATCAAGTGTTCTTCTCCATATTCCTGTGGGCTCCATCACCACTTGTCCTCCTGACCCTCATCCCACTCCCTGTTGGTAACCTCAGTTCTACTGCAAGTGTCCAAGGGTTGGTTTCATTTCCTTTGTTCTTCTGGTTTTTTTTATGTTCATACTCTGCCTATGAGTGAGATCATCTGATATGTATCTTTCTTCTTTTGACTTCTCTCACACATAATATCTTTCAATTCCCATGTCTTTTCTAATGACTGCATATATATATTTCATTGTGTATATATACCACATCTTCTATATACATTCATTTGATGTTGGTCACTTAAGTAGTTTCCAAGTTCTTAGCTACTTTGAATTAGGACTGCAATAAACATGGAGGTGCACAAGTCTCTGTGAGTTAGTGTTCTTGAAACTTTTGGGTGGACATCCAGAAGTGGAATGGAGGGATCATATAGAATTCTCAATTGAACTTTTTGAGAATCTCAATACAGTTTTCCACAGGCATTACAAAATTTGCACTCCCACCAGCAGTGTAAAAGTGTCCCTCTTTCACCACATCCTCACCAACATTTGTTGTTTCCAGACTTTGAATAATAGCCAGTCTCTTAGGTGTAAGGTGATATCTCATTGTTTTGACTTGCATTCCCTGATAAGCAGGGAGTGGGCAGGCCTTTCAGTGTTCCTGTGATCATCAGTGTATCCTCTTTAGAAAAATGTTTCACCAATTCCTTTTCCCATTTTTTATTGGATTGCTTGTTTCTATGTTTTTGAGTTTTATGAGTTCGCTGTATATTTTGGACATTAAGCTCTTGCCAGAAATACAGAACATAAATATCTTCTCCCAGCTAGTAGGTTGTCTTTTTGTTTTGGGATTATTTTCACTGTGAAGATTTTTATTTTGACGTAATTCCAGTTGTTTATTTGTATTTTTGTTTCCCTTGATGCTGGAGCTGAGTCCTCAAAGATCTATCTAAAGCTAATGCCATGGATTGTGTTTCCTATGTTGTCTTGGAAGGATTTTATTGTTTTCAGTCTTATGTTCAAGTCCGGAGTCCAGTTTCAATTAATTTTTGTGAACGGTGTTAAGAGTGTGTTCTAGCTTCTTTCTTTTGCATGCGGTTGGCCATTTTTCCTAACAGCATTTATTAAAGAGACTATCCTTTCTGCAACATATGCTTTTGACTACTTTGTTATAGATCAACTGACTGTGCTGGTCAGTTTCTAAAGATTCAGTTCTATTCCACTGATTTGTGACTCTGTTATTGTTCCAGTACCATACAGTTTTGATCACTTTCATCACTCAGTGTCTGGAAGTATAATCCCTCCAAATTCTTGCTTTTTTTCTGATAATTCTTTTGGCTATTCAAGGTTTTCTCTTGTTCAATACAAATATTAAGATCTTTTGTTCTATTTGCAGGAAATAAGCCCATGGAAATTGAATGGAAATGTCATTAAGTATTTGTACTGTTTTAGGTAAGGTGACAATTTTAATGATGTTGATTCTTCCCAGTCATGAGCAGGGAATGTCTCTCAATCTATTTGTATACTCCTATATTTCTTCTAAGAAGGACTTACAGTTTTCTTTGTACAGATCTTTCACTTCCTTTGTTAAGTATATTCTAAGATATTTAATTCTTTTTAGCTATATTAGATAGCATGATTTTCTCAACTTCATTTTTTTCTAGCATGTTATTTGCATATAAAAATGCAACAGATGATTTTGTAGTCTGCCACTTTACAGTATTTGTTGATATGTTCTAATAGGTTTAAAACCTTGGGGTCAGAGAAGATGCTTGGTATAATTGCAATCTTTGTAAATTTGTCAAGACATGTTTTGTGTCCCAACATATGATCAGCACTTGAGAACGTTTCTATGCATTATAGAAGAAACTGTAGTCATTGAATTAAGTGTTTACTATGTTCATTAGAACTAACTGTTCAAAGTAGTAATTTAAAGCAAATGTTTCCCTGTTAATTTTCTGCCTGATTGATCTATCCATTGTTGTAAGTGGAGTATTGAAGTCTTCCACCATTATTGAGTTGCTGCTTGCTTAATATATTTTGATGCTCCTTCATTTAGTGCATGTATGTTAATAAGCATTGTCTCCTTGATGCATTGCCACTTCATTAAAATATGTTATATTATATGTTATATCATCATATAATATTTAAAAAATATCTTTTATTATGTTTTTTAATTGGAAGTCTGTTTTATAAAATGTAATTATAGTTGCTCCTGGGATTGTGTGCTTGCCATTTGATTCTAGAATTATCTTCCAATTTGACTTTGAGTCTTTGTTTATCTTTTGAAAGAAGATGCATTTAAAGAGTGAAGCAGCAGGTTGGGTTATACTTTCTAAACCACTCAGTCACTCTTCATTGCTTGATTGGCAAGCTGACTCTATTAATATTTAAGGTGATTATTAATATGTAGCTATTTATTGTCACTTTGTAATTTGTCTATTGTGTGTCATCCCAGTCAATGACTTTGTTCTTCTCTTTCTCTTCTTAGGTGGGTGTTGTGTGTTTATGTTTTGATTTATTTCTCTTTCTGTTTTCTTCTTTGATTTTTCCCCAGAGATTAATTTTGAAGTTAGCCTAAAGTTGGCATTAAAAATTGCATGTTTATTTCCTATTTAATTTTAAAGCAAATTAATCTTATATTCAATATATTCATCTACATTTTTGTTCTCTTTTCCCTACTTTTTATATTTGCTGTCTTACTGTTTTAAGTGGAGTTTCTTTCCACTTTATAGAACATCCTTTAATTTTTTTTTTTGTAGTGCTGGTTTTCAGGTGAAGAATTCAGAAAAGCTTATCAGAAAATCTTTCTATAATTTCCTCAGTTCTGAAAGATAATCTCACAGGGTATATAATCCTAGATTGAAATTTGTTTTCTTTCAGTGTTTTGAATATATCATGTCATTCCATCTGGCCTATAGAGTTTCAGTTGAGAAATCTGCTGATAATCTGATGGGACTCCTTTGTTTGCAACTCGTTTTTCTCTGGCTGCTTTTAAGATTCTTCCTTTATCTTGTATTCTTGACATTTTGAGGACAATGTATCTAGGTTTGTTTGGGTTTCTTTTATTAGTAAGTCTTTGAGATTCTTTGGTCTGGAGGCCTGCTTCATTCTTCAGGTTAGGGAAGTTCTCAGCTATTATTTCTTCAAATACAGTTTCTGCACCCTTTCTCTCTCTTCTCCTTCTGGGACACCTATGATATGAATGTTGCTCTTTTTGTTGCTATTCCATGGATCTCCAATGTTGTCTTGAATTCTTTGCATTCTGTTATCTCTTTGCTGGTTTGCTTGGTTCATTCCTCTGGTTTATCTACTAGCTCACTGATTCTATTGGAAGATTCACCCATCCTATACTCAAGACCCTCTATTGAGTTCTTTAGTTCAGTTACCCTTTCAGTAATTTTTTTGATATATTGTTTCATATAGTCTCTCCCTTTTTGGTTGTTCTCTTTTATTTTCTATATTGTTTTCTGGATGTCCATGAGTATGTTTATCATTGTTACCCTAAATTCATCCTCAGGTAGTTTGCATACATCTTCTGTATTCAGATTTTTCCCATGGAACTTTGATTAGATCCATCATGTCACATATATTTCCTGTGTCTTTTCTCTGATTGGCATTTTATTTATATTTCTGTGGGCTTGTCTTACCTGTAGTGATGGCATTGTGCAGGGTGATCACCTTGTTGGTCCTCAATTGGGAAAGGCTGCAGTTCTGCCTTCATCCACAGGGCGGTGCTAGTGGATAGTCTTGGGTATTTGTTCGATCTGGGATACTGCATTCTTCTTTTAATTCTGTGGGTGAGATATCTGGTTACAGGACATCCGGTGGATGAGATAGTCAGTTGATGAATCCTGAGACTCTGGCACAATATGATGGTGGGAGGGTATGGTGGTAAGAAATCTCCCAGTTGCTTTTCAGTTATGGCAGTGTCTAATGTCATTTCACTATGCAAGTTGCAGGTCAGACCCTGGGGTTCTGATTCTCTTTCTGACCTGTGCCATGTCTGTCTCCTCTGCCCCCATGTCCTGGTCTTACTGGGCAGGCTTTTTGCTGCTTTTGGAGTGACTCTCCAAGAGGTACATCTCTTCCCACACTTTCACGCCTCCACCAAATTTCAAGTCCCAAATCTGCAAGATAGTTCTGAACCTTGAGGGTTTCACTGACCCTTTTTAGTTGTGATTTCTACAGCCTTTCTATAGCCTCTGCACCTGCTTCTCCTCAGTGTTTGTTTCTGCAAAATAGGTGAAATCTTAGTTGCTCTGTGGGGAGGATGATAATCTTGCCCCTAACAAAGTGCCATGTTCAGATTGTCACCTCCAATTCATTTTAAAAAGAACAAAGTTTTACACTCGAAGTGCTTATAGTATTACAAATATATCCGAATAATTTATTACAAATGCTTTTGTTTAAACGAAGGAAATAATATGTGAAAAGCAAATCTAGCTTACAATAACAGGTTAAATTCATTACTTTAAAGAACTTACCACAACTTAATGATTTCGTGTATTTTCTATTTTGATATGTAAAATAAGCATATACCGTAAAGTATATTCCAAGTGGGAAGAAAAATAGAGCAGAGTACACAATTACTGTCAATTATTAAAATAATTTCACAAAATTTGCATATGGTTAAATTCGTTGACCTTTAGCAATCCACCAATATATGCAGGCTTCAATAGTTATTTTTTCAAAATGTTATAATGTAGTTAACATAAAACACTTATGTTTTGGAATTGGTTGATATAAGAATAAATATTTGTATCTCTAAATCTGAGTTCATTAACATCACATTATTTGCTTTTAACTGGTCACTTTTTGATCATTTACATAACAAAAAATTTGGCAGACACTATAAAATTGGGTATTTTCTCCCAATATAATCTGCACAAACACCTACTTTAAAATGAAACTTCCCTACATATGATTAAAATGTTCTGATTTTCTTAAGAGAAGGACGTTTTATCTGATACAAGTTTAATCAAAGTAAATATTCATTGGAGCAACATTGAATCAATATTCATAAATATTATTGTATAGGAAGCATCAACTGCTAAAAGAAATGTCACAAAACAAGGCACAGTTAGATTTTCCTGCTGCTTAATGTCTAATAAGAAATTTTAGAACACATTTTTAAAATATAGTCTTATATATATCATGTAATTCTGTCCAAAGATACCATTTTTGATGGGGAAGGGTCCATTTTTAATGTTCATACTAGAGTATTAGGCATAAAATGAGAATTTCAAACCCCCAAAAGGAAAAATAGTTGCAGAGGTATAGTACCAATAAGCAATAGATGCATGCCAGACTTAGAAGCTTGTACATTCTAACTCGATTTAGATAAGAGTCACCCAGGCTAAAAATAGTGGAAAGAGCTGTCTAAGTCAAACAGAAAATAAAGTGATAATGTACTTTCATTATAATATGAATCAAAGCAATGATGCAATATTTCCTTTATTAAGTAGTTCTTTTTCCATAGGTCGGTGACACAGATGGACAAATTGATATGAATACATATACATATAACATACAATATAGTTATTATTTATGTATACATTCCTATAGGTATGTATATACACACATATAAATAATCATATTATTCTACAACTATATATATATCTATATACATGCACACACACATACATTTATGCTGTAGTTATGCTGTAGTTACACTGAAGCTTTCCAAATTACTCAAAGAAGTTTTTTTTTTCTTTTTTGTCATTCATTTTCAGGTTTTTCATGGAACAATACTACAGACGTGCTCTGTAAACTCGTTTACTACTAATCCATCTATGACTCCATGAAGAGTCTAAAATATTTGGAAGATTGTTTGACACATATCAACAGTTATAAATTTGACATCTATGTTTAAAATCCCACAGAGTATCACACACCTGTCATTGAGAATGTAATCCATTCAAAGAAAGATTGGAGAAATATATCAGCAAAAACCTAAAAAAAGGGACATATATTTCCTTTAAAATATTAGTATTTAAAGTCTTATCTACCTGTCTTCTAAACCTGTCTTAGTTTGCTCAGTGAAAAGTCTGACCAAAGCTAATTTTATCGCTTTCCCAATCTAATTGTCTAATATCTGGCAGAAGAGAAACTGTACCAAATGCTTAAATATATCAATTATTGTATGTTAAGTTATCTTTCTTAATGACAATTGTTCAGCTCTACATTCTTTAGTATGATTCAGTGTACTCACTATAGTGATTTCTAGAGTTACTGAAATCAGAACCATTGTTACCACATTATCAGAATAAATTCTGCAAAGATCCTTGGTTTAAACTCACGTATTGGTTGCCCATTAATTTGCAGTTCCTTGGGCTTGGAAGACAGGTGTACTGGATTAGGAGAGACTACTCTAGTCACTTTCTTTGCGTATAAATTGTTCATTTTAAAACAAGCTTTCAGTTGGCTAAGTAGAAATCTGCATTGTTTTAGTGATATTTGATTGAGATTAGTACTTTTGTAATTAAATCTAGGATAACAAAAGCAAACCTATTTAGTGATAAATATACTACTTTAGTACTGATACTGGATGAAACATCTAAGAGCTATTCCATGAATAAGTTTGAGAATTTCTCAAAACAAAATTATTCTATTATTTAAGATAAGCTAAGCAGGGTTACTGGATTAAGTATTTGTTTTGTTCCTTGTTGATAATGTGACTACTTCATACAGAAATCTATTTATGAAGATTTAAAATGCCATTAATGCAGGAAGCTGTGATACCTTCATTTTGCCAGCTTTTTCAGGATTGTTTTTGTTACTTGAGGATTTCTGTAGTTGCAAATAAAATTCATGAACTTTTAATTGTATTTCTGTACAGGATATTTGTCTTTATTTTGATGGAAACTGCATTAATCTGTAAATTGTTTTAGGCAATTTGATCATTTTAAGAAATGTTAATTGTTTCAACCATCAATTTGGAAATCTTTCCATTTCTTTGTGTCTTCTGATTAGCAATGTCTTCTTGTTTTTAGAGCACATTATCTGACTTTGGTTATTTTTGTTAAAAAGAATTTCATTCTTTTTGATGCAGTTGTGAATGGAATTACATTTTCTTGAACTCTATTTCTGCTAGCTCATTATTTACATATAGAAATGCAACACATTTTTGAATACTAATTTTGTATTATTAATTTATTAATTAATTGCTTATTAATTTATTGTTTCTAGCATCTTTTTACTGGAATCTTTGAGGTTCTTTCTATATAATATTATGTCATCTACATATAGTTATAGCTTTGCATTTTCCCTTCCATCGTGAATACTTTCATGCCTTTTTCTTGTCTAATGCCTTGCCCAAGAATTCCAATACTCCATTAAAAAAGAACAGTGAGAGTGGACATTCTTCCTTTTTTTTTTTATCTTGAAGGAAACACTTAACTTTCACATTGAGGCTGTGGGTTTGCTATATATAGTTTTTATTGTCGAGGGTGAATTACACCTATATGTATTTTGGGAGAGTTTTATATTTTTGTCCTTGTATTTGTTGTTGTAGTGTATCATATTTATTGATTTGCATATGCTGAACAATCTTTGCATCCCTAAAATAAATGTCATTGATTTTGATGTACTATTATTAAATGAGTTACTAAATTTCATTTGCTGTTTTTTGAGGTCATTTACATTACAATTAATCAGAAATATTCTTCAATTTTCTTTTTGGTAATGTTATGTTTTTGGAAGCAGATTGTCGGCATCATAGAAAGTGCTTGAATGTTTAATTATTTCTTCAATATTTTTGAAAAGTTTGAGAATGAATGGTATTTATTATTCATTGTTTGGTAGAAACCATCTGGTCTATGGCTTTTGTTTTGGGGGAGATTTTGGATTACTGTTTCAATTTGCTTACTTGTGATCAGTTTTTTTAGGCTTTCTTTTTCTTCTTAAATTTGTCTTGAAAGGTTTTATGTTTCTAGAAATGTGTTCATATTTTCTTGGTGGTCCAATTTGCTGTGATGTAGGTGCATACTTTTTTATGATTACTTGTATTCTGTAGTATCATTTATAGTTTGTTCTCTTATGTTTATGATTTTGTTTATGTTTTCTCTCTCTTCTTTTTGAACCTGGCTAGTGGTTTGTTTGCTTATATTTTCAACGAGCCAGCTTCAGGTATGATTTACTTTTCAAATAATATTTTTGATATCTAATGTATTTATTTATGTCCCAGATATTATCATTTCTTCCCTTATACTCACTTTTAATATTTTTTATTTTTAAATTTGCTTCAAATAAAGGTTTTACTTTTTGTTTATGATTCTTTTTGTTGTTAAATTTGTATTGTATTGCTATAAATTTCCTCTTACTACTGCTTTAACTGCATCCCAAGTATTCTGATAAATTGTGTCTTAATTTTTATTTTGATTCATGTGTATTTCTTTTTATTGATTACTTTTATTTTTACACTTTAAAATAAACTCACGTGTAAAGTTTCACAATTCCTCGTATATATGCCAGCACACCCTGCCCTCCACCAAATCACCAAGTGTTTCTCACCACTGTCCATTGGGTTCTGCTACCATTTCTCCCCACCTCTTACCCGTCCTGTCCCATTCCCTATTGGTAACCTAAGTTTTGTTGCAAGTGTCCAGGGGATGGCTTTGTTGCATCTATTCCTTTGTTTTGTCTATTCACATTGTACCTATGAGTGAGGTCACCTGGTATCTATCTTTCTTCTTTTGACTTATCTCAGTATAATTCCTTGTAAATCCCTCCATGTTGATTCAAATGATAGGATTTAATCTTTCTAAGTGCTGTGTATTATTCCATTGCATATGTATACCACATCTTCTTGAGCCATTCATCTGAAGTTGGGCACTTAAGTAGTTTTCAGTTCTTGACCATTGTGATAGGGCTGCAGTAAACATGGGGGGTGCATCAATCTCTATGAATGCGTGTTTTTGTATTTTTTAGGTAAATACTCAGAAGTGGGACCACATCATATGGGGTTTCCATCTTCAACTTTTTGAAGAATCTCCAAACTATTTTCCACCAGTTCACCAATTTGCATTTCCACCAACAGTGCAAAAGTGTTCCCCTTGCTCCACATCCTTTTCAATATTTGTTATTTCCAGACTTTTGGATAATAGCCAATATCTCAAGTGTAAGTGATATTTCACTGTTGTTTTAATCTGCATTTCCTGATAATCAGGGAGGGACATCTTTTCGTATACCTGTTGACCATCTGTATATCCTCTTTCATCCATACATATTTCAAAGCAAGAATAATCTAATCAGCATGGTACTAGAAATAAAAAATAAACATAGATCAATGGAACAGAATTAAGACCCCAGAAATAAACCCACACATATAAGGACAACAAACTTAGGTCAAGGACAGCAGGGACTCTTTTCTGCTCTCCTCACTGGGAAGGCTAGTCAGACTGTCAGTCAAAGAGGGGACACTGCTCTGCTCCTGTGCTTGAAGTCCTGTTTTTGCTTGCATTGCAAACCAGACTAAACTCAGTCTACCCAGTGAGGAGAGTAGAAATTAGTCCCTGCTGTCCTTCACCTAAGTTCCCACAGCCCTGATGCCTCTGCCTGGTGTGAATGAATTTGACAATAGACAGCCAGCCTGCACCGGGAGGTGACCATGCTGATATAAGAGCTGAAGAAACATGCCCATACTTCCATGGGAGATCTTGCATGAATTGAGCTAAGAAAGCTAGTTCATCAGTGAGGAGAGATCCCACAATGGGAGACAACACAGATCAACTGTCACCTTCAGCTGCCACCTCCTAGTCATTAAACAAAAAAGAAAGCAAGAAATAAAGCTATTTTACCAAATACACGATAGGAAATTCAAGTCATGTCAAAATCCAAATCACACACTAATGTGATTAGTGTGAAAACACTAATGGCTCAAAGAGGAAAGGCTACAGGAAACTCTCCAGAGAAGAATTTTTTTTTTAAAAAAGACATCGAATGGGACAACATAAGAAGAAAAGAATTCTGAGTGATAGTTATAAAAATGTGAACAGTTTACAACATGCACAATAAACTATCCAAAGGCAAATCTGAGACCTTGAAGTGACTTAGTATAAAAATTATTTTATCAAAGAGATTAAAACTATAAAGAAACTGCTAGATATGAAAAATACTGTCAATAAATTGAATACAAAAAAGCTTTATTAAAAAGCTCAACCTTGCAGAAGGAAAAAAATCTCAGAAATTAAAGACAAAATTATAGAGGTAACTTTTAAGGAAGAAGAGAAATAAGACTGAAAAAAAATGAAGAAATCCTGTGAGAAGTATCAGATATCAAGAACTGAGCAAACATAGGATAAATGGGATCACAGAAGGTGAGAAGGAAAAATAAGTAGAAAATGTATTTAAAGAATAGCAGAAAACTGCCCACATCTGCCAAGAAACTAATAATGCAATTGCAAGAAGACAATAAAACATCCAAATCCCTAAATGCAAAAAAGGCCTATACCAAGACATAGAGTAAAACAACTAGCAAAAGTCAAAGGAAGAGGGAATAAAAAGTACAAAATGCTGTGAGAGAAAACAGAAACAAAACTTAACGATAGTACACTTGTTGGGCTAATATAAGACTTCTTAGAAAAACACCACACAGGCCGGGAGAGAGTGGAACAAGAAACTCAAAATACTAAAAATAAAAAATAAAAAAAAACTACCATCCAAGAATACTCTACCTTGCACAATTATTCAAATTTGACTAGAAATCAAGGTCATTAATGATAAAGAAGATTATTGGATTTTCCCCATCACCAACCCTGCCTTTCAAAATATGTTGAAAGGACTTGTGCAACAGGGAAAACCTTAAAAAAGCATGAAGCAACAAGAATGGTGACAAACAGTAAAACTGAATTAGAAACAAAGAAAGGATCAGCAAAAAAACACTAAAAGGGTGAAGAAAAACATGGAAGCTACAATGTCACTTCAGAAAAGACAATAGTAGATAGATTTAGAAGCAAAACAAAATTCAGTCATAAACCCTAAAATAATATACATACATGTATATAAATATGCATATATGAAACCTAATATATATTATATATTATACATATATAGAGAGAGACAGAGACAGAGAGAGAGAACTAGAAAGGTAAACATAGATCAACATTACTAACCATGAGAAGGAAACGGTAAACACAAATAAATGTGAAAAGTAGCAACACAGTTATAAAACAAACAGAAAACAAAGACTCAAATGACAGCAGAAAAGTTTTAACTGTCAATGATCATATTTACTGAAAATGAACTAAACTTATTAATCAAAAGTGACAGAGTAAATTTATGGATAAAAATCAGGACCCATTGATATTATACATAGATGAAACCCACAATACATCCAAAGAAAACCACAGGTTGAAAGTGAAGGACTACAGAAAAATACATCAAGTCAATAAAGATGAAAGAAACCAGGAGCAACAATTAATATCAGACAAAGTAAACTTCCACGTAAAAAGGGTAACAGACAAGAATGTACACTACATTATGGTTAAAGGATTGTCTATAAAGAAGAAATAACTATCATCAATATATATGCAATCAATGCTGGATCACCTAAACATGTAAAACAAATACAACTGACTTAATGGGAGACATCTGCAGCAACATAATAATAGTAGGAAACTTCAATACCACATTAATATCAATAGATACATTTTCTAGGTAGAAAATCAATCAAGAAAACAAGACCGCAAGTGAGGTAATATATTATTTGGACATAAGAGACATAAATACAGACTCTAATACTCCAGTAGAAAATATTTTACATTCTTTTCAAGTACATATAGAACTTTTCAGGATAGATGATGTTCAAGGACATAAAATAATTGTAAAAACATTTATCAGGGTTGAAATGAAAAAGTTTCTTCTCTGAGAGCAAAATTACAAAACTGGAAATCAAGTTAAAATCAAAACTTTAAAGACGCACAAAGATCTGGAGATTAAGCAACATGCTTCTGAACATTTTCTGGATTAAAATGGATATTAAAGTAAAATTTAAAATTATCTAGAAAAAAAAATCAGAACAGAAGTAAATTCAATCAAAAACAAGACCATTCAAAAATCAATGAAACAGAGTTTTTTATTTAAAAAATGAGCAAAATTGTTAGATATTTTGCCAGACTGCTGAAGCAAAAATGGGAGATAATAACAAGAATCAGAAATGAAAGAGGGAGAATCAACTACAGATATTCTAGAAATGCAATGAATTCTAAGAAATGACTATGGACACATCTATGCCAGTAGTTTTGACAATCTTGAATAAAATTACATATTTATAGAATACTACAACTTTCCAAAACTAACCCAAGCAGATATAGACAATGTGAAAAGAAGTATCAAAAACACAGAAATTGAAGCATAATCAAAATTCTCCCAAATAACAAGAGCCCAGGACTAAGTGTCTGCACTAGTGAGTTCTACCAAATATACCAAATATACCAAATAGGACCTAATACCCATCCTCCTTAAACTTTTCCACAGGAATCAGGGAGGAGAGAAAACTTCAAAATACATTATTAAGGCCACTATTTCACTGATTCCAAATCAGTGCCAAAAAGAAAATTACAGAACAAAATCTGTATGAATATAACTGTAAAATTCACAACTAAATTTTATCAAACCAGATTCAGTATCAGATTAAGAAATGACACATCATGACCACATGTGATTTATTCCAGGAATGCAAGGATGGTTCAACATAAGACTATCAATCAATCCAATACTTCTAATCAAAAAAGAGAAAGCAAAAATCATATAGTCACATCAATAAACACCAATAAAGCATTATATATGATTCAACACCCAGTCATGTTAAACACTCTTGCTAAAATAAGAATAGAAGACACATAACTGAATATAATAAACATATGTGACAAACCCACAGCTAACATCTTGCTGAAAGTCTTTCCCCTAAGTTCTGGAATAAGTCAGTGATGCACATTCTGACCACTGTAATTTAACATAGTTCTGAAAGTCCTTGTCAGAGCAATATGACAAGAAAAAGAGATCAAAGAAATTTGATTGTTAATAAAGAAACAAATTTATCATTATTTACAGATGATACATTAAAATTAGAAAATTATACTCTATAAACAAATACAGAAACAATAAACAAGTATAACAAAGTGACAGAATATCAAGTCATACAGTAACATAAATAGCATTTTCATATGAAGACAATGAGCTAGAGGAAAGAGAAATCAATAAAAATATTCCATTAATAGCCGTACCCTAACAAGATAAAATGCCTGGGAATAAAATTAACAAAGGAAGTGAAAGATCTGAACTACAAAGCATTCGAATAGAAGCAGAAGACACAAAGAGATGAAATACTCACGCTTAGGAAGACTAGCAGTTGAAGTGGTCATCATACCCAAAGCAAAATAGGTAGATAGGTGATAGATAGCTATATACTAGATGATAGATTGGATAGATAAATCAATGATAGATAGGTAGATAGATGATGATTTTAATGTAATTCCTTTCAAAATTCCAGAGACAGTTTTCAAGAAAATGGAATAAACAAAATATAAGTTTATATGAAGCACAAAATATCTCTAATAGCCAAAGCTATTCTCAGAAAAAAAATAATAGTGGAGGAATCATATTGCCTGCTATCAAGCTTTTCTATGGAACAGTTCTTATCAAAACAGTATGATATTGGTACAAAAACAGCAACAGACCTGTGGAACAAAATTGAGGTCACAGATATAAAACTACATATATTTTGACAGTTGATCTGACAAAGGAGCAAAGAGCATATAACAGAAGGAAAATCCATTCAACAAATGGTGCTAGGAAAATTGTACAGCCACCCTCAAAATACTGGTTAGATTACTCGTTAGTGACATACACAAAATTAACTCAAATGAATCAACGGCCTGTATACTAAACTTGAAACCATAAAATACATGTAGCAAAATGTAGCAAGAATGCTTCATAACATCAGCTCCAAAGATGCTTTTGGGGAAGTGACACTTAAGAGAAAGAAAACAAAAGCAAAAAAAAAACAAAACAATAGTGACAATATCAAGCCAAAAAGTTTCTGTACAGCAAAAGAAACCATCTCTAAAACAAAAGGATATAAAACAAAAGGATCCCACTGAATTGAAAAGATATTACATAATACAAATCAGACAAGAGCTTAATCTCCAAACTGTATAAAGCGTTCATACAACTCTAGAATGAGTAAGCAAACATCCCGTGAAACATGAAAAAAAATGTTCTCTGTTATTCAAAATGAGTTAACTGAACAAAGAGTAAAAATGTCTCCTTATTGAGAGATCACCTCACACCTCACAAAACCTATGTCATGAAAACTAGAAAAAAACAAGTGTTGGAGAGGATGTGGAGAAAAAAGGAACTCTCCTCCTTCTACACTGATGTTGGGAATATAAACTAGTGCAACCTCTATAGAAAACAATATGGAGATTCTTCAAAAAATACAAACAGATCTACCATCAATTCAGCAATTCCATGTCTAAACATATACCCAGAAAAGACAAAAACACTAACCAGAAAGCTCTCTGCATCCTGTGTTCATAGAGCACAATGCATAATAATCAAGACATGGAAGCAACCTAAATACCTGTCAACAGATAACTGGATAGGAAGGTGTGTCATATATACACAAAGGGATTTTCTGAAGCAGTTATAAAGTATAATATTGTGTTTTTTGAAAAGACAATAAAACTGGAGGTAATTATGGTAAGAGAAGTAAGTCAGAGAGAAAAAGAGAAGTACTGATGGCTTCACTCATCTATGAAATATAAAGAAACAAAAGATAAAACATAAATCTATACATTTCACAGGATGCAAGACTGTGGCTACTAGAGAGGTGGAAGGCAGAGGGGTCAAGAGAAGAAAGAAACCAACAAGGTGACGGTAAAGGACAAAATTACGATGTTGAAATTATAAAATTTTGGGACTGAATAGTCTATGAATTTAAGATACAAAAAATTATCGATGACTCTATTACTATTAAATATATAAGTGGCTACTGCACAGGGCTACTAAAGAGTCAGTGGGGAAAAAAATGAGTGCTTTTACTTTTGAAAACACTGGCATGGAAATACATGACCAAAAAAGCAGAAATATAATTAAACAGTTAAATAACAGATACATTTTGACTTAAAGTAATTGCAACTTGGGTTTTATAGATCTGAATCTACTATTTTTTTGTTAGAGAGGCTACTTTTGATGACTTAGAATTTTAAAAGTTCAATTCTTTTAGATGGCAATGTCATCTGGGAATGGAAGAGAAATTCAGTTGTGAGAAAAATAAGAGAAATTATGCAACATTAACAAACATGAAATTGATCAATAGGAGGATATTTTTAAGAAAATTAAGAGTGCTTACAAGGAAAAAGTAATCTAAGAGCAGGTATCAGGAATATATAACAGAAATTTCTAAATAAAAATGTCAATGTCAATATCATTTTTAATTAAAAACATTTAAGGTTTTCTATGACATAATAATAATACTTTACTATCTGAATTCATATTTAATCCATCATATAGTGACATTATTGGGTAAGATGCTCTCATTCAGTCCTCTTTTAAACGCCACTGGTCTCCATAAAGGCCTGGAACATTTCCTCACAAGAGGTAAGAGGCCTCACAGCCATGCTGTGCTTATCACCTTAGGTAAGAATATCTTTCTCTGGTTCAGACTCTTGTATTTCTTTGTTCTGCTTATGTGTGAAAGTGTGTCATATGACACCTGAGCAACCCTTCAACTAGAACTGTCCCTAATGGAGAGGGATGGGGTCCATCATCCAGCGGCACAGGACAAATGCATTCCTATGTCTGCTGTGACTGGAAAAGACACGTTGGCTGTGAAAGACTGGCACCCACTTCTGAAACTAATCTGACTTTGTCTCTTCTCTATGTGAGTAAAGCGTTGTTGCTTAACTGCATTGTATAATCACATGATAATCACATGCCGAAATGCGGTGACCGGTAGTGTTCAGATTTCTTCTCCTGATCACAGGCAGAAGTTACCACTTGTTTGACAGTTATGCTATGGTTAAAACATAAATCGAAAGACTACCAAATTACTATGAAAGAACTGCAATGTAGACTTAAAAATCTAAAGAAAATATTAAAGAATTTCCAATCCCTTAAAGACCTGACCTCAGAGAATAAAATCTTAGGGTAGCAGTGAAAGTAGATGAAGCAGACTAGCATATGCAGACAAACTTAGAAAAGGAGCGATCTCTTATTTTCTGAGTGCAGAATGAGCATTTTCCAGTAGATATGAGGAAGCTGTTTTTTTTTTTTTTAGATTAAGTTTGAAATAAAGACTAAAATAGCATGTTTCAGTGAGTGAAATGCCATATTATATTTCATAGCATCTAATTAGCCAAGTAATAGTGATCATGTTTATCATTGTGATAACTATTATCAATAAAATAATAACATAAACATCCTGTATTTGATAGGTAATTGATTTATTGAATGTAAATTTGAATCTAACCAAAGACAAAATGCAATCCAACATGTAATTTCTCCTGAACGGGTACACAACATTTCTAAGTACTATTCAATACATCAGTAGATTTGAAATGTATTATATTGTGCCTTTATGTAAATGAATAGACATAATTTAGGTATGATTTACATATTCAAAACTCACTCTGAATTTATGTCATGAATTTTGACAAAAGTATACTCCTATGTAATCTCACAAAATCAAATTATAGAACAAGTTAGTCACCATAGAAAATTTGTTGCACTCCTTTGAAATAATTTCTAGATAAACTTTGTCACTATAGATTTATACTCCACTTCTAGAATTTAAACTAAACATGTCATATGGTAGGCACTTTTCATGTTATTATTAACTTTATATATTTCATTGATATTTTCAAAGATTCCACTTTTGATTTTACATTTTCCTATTTTATCCACTTACGATTTCATTAAATTTCCTTGCATTTCACTATATTTCTTCTGAACATGTTGGATTTAATTTGTGCTTCATTTTTTTTAGATACTTAAACTCTAATTTTGAATCATTGTCTTGAAGTTTGTATTCTTTTCTAATGTAAGCATTTACTTTTGATATGTCAGCTTTTAATTCTTTTACGTATTTAGAAATGTATTTGTAGCTACTTATTTAAACAAATGCCTCCAGCAGGATGCTGTTTAATTGTAATACTGGGGATTTTTCAAATATCTATTACTATTAATTTCTGTTTTGATTCTTGTACAGTCTGAGAAAATAATCTCTATGATTTCAGCATTCTTAAATGCATTTAAACTTATTTTATGGTCAGAACGCACTCTATCTTGGTGAATGTTCCCTGTGCATTTAAAAAAGTGCATCCTCCACTAGTACTGAATATAATGCATTATGAAGACTAATCATATCAGTTTGGGTGATGGCAATGGCATTGCCCCTATCCTTTATATACTTTCGGGTTCTACTTTGTTATCGGTGACTGAGAGAGGAGTGCTAAAATCTCAATCTGAAATAGTGAATTTTTCTATTCTCCTGTTTTGTAAGATTTTGTTTAAAGTATTTTGAATCTCCATTATTAGTTGGAGTGCATATTGAACATTTTTCTATTCATTATAAACTCAGTTTTTTAAATTTTGAATTATTTATTCTTGGTAATCTTCCTTGTTCTGAAATCTACCTTATTTGATATTAATATAGCCAGTCCAGCTTTCTGATCATTAATATTATCTGGTACATTTTATTCTATTTTTAAATTAAACTTTGTGCATATCTGTATTACTGCTCTTTTTTTTCTGTCTGGTACATGGGTCTTGCATTTTTATTCATGTGGATAATCTCTACCTTATATTTGTAAATTTTACACCACTTTTTATTTAACATATCTGTAAAAATTATTGGCTCTAAGCAATTATCTTAAGTTTTCTTTTTCTTTTTATTAGTTTTCTCTCTGCCTTCATTTGAATTAACTGGATATTTTATTTTTATATTTAATTAAATTATTGGATTTGTATTTATACATTTGTTTTTAATTTTTATTGGTCGTTCTAAGGTTTATGACACAAAACTTTAAAAATTATTACAGTCTGTCTCCTACTAATATTTTATCACTTCATATCTAATGCATGAACATTACAAACAGTTTGCTTCCATTTCCTCCTTCCCGTCACTTAGGTTATTTTAGTATAATTTTTAGTTTGCACAAGTATTATAAAAATAATGAAACATTTCATACTTTAAAATATGTTTTTACTTTCTAAAGTTAAAAAGACAGCATTTCATATTTACATGGTTACCATTTCTGACACTACTCATTTCTATGAAATATATATATAAATTTCCATTTAATGTTTTCCTTTCAACTGAATAACTTTACATTTTATATAGACATTTCCTAAAATTGAATTTTATCCCTTTTAATTGTTTTTAATTCACCAAACTGTCAGAATCTGAACATTTTCCTACTCTGTTGTTGAACTCTGAATTGTTTACACTACAATTCTCTTGCTGTTGTTTTCCCCAGTCACAGAATTAAACCTTATACAGGTCACATAAATTTAACCAAAGACTCCAGGAGACCCCTGTCTGGTTCCCTGAGCCTCTTCTTTCTCTATCCACAGTCTTTCACTTTGCTGCCCTGATCTGACTTTGGCTCCCTGACACTTCAATTGGATTTGATATGCTGACCTAAGAGGCAACAGCTAACTCAGGCTTCCTAAATTCTGATACCTGTCTCTTCAATTCAGTGAGTTCACTGTTCTTTTCCTTTTCTTCTCCAGGTCAAGCAAACATATCCAGGCAGAAAACTAGAGAGATCATTGAGTCCTCCTCATTTGAACCCTATCCCCTTCTCTCAGGGAAAGAGTCCTTTTCAGTCTGCTGCTAATACCTCAAAAGAGCTATTTAATATATATCTCATTTTTCTATCTTATTAGAATGGGATGGCAAATACCATTCAAGTTATAGCTGCATGGGTAGAAGCAAACTTTCTGAGAACTGTTTGTTTCTGATTTATAATACTGTGAAAATTATAGCATAAAACTTCAATATCTAATTTTAACCATGTGGATAATTAAAATATACCCCTTATGTTTTCTTCCTTCACTGATATTAATGGATACTGATATGTGATTTTCAAAATAACATTAGAAAACCATTCATTACCCAGGTTGCCCCTTTACCAAGTAAAGGGGATTGACTGTATAGTCAAAGAAAAGCTGAAATAACAGTAACCTTAATGTAGTATATACAGATACACAGTTAGTACGATGCATGTTTTAAACCAATATTATGTTATGATGAAACATTTCTTCAATAAAATAATTTTAAAAATCATCCAATTTTTTTATATGCTGCTGCTTCTTTGGAGGATTTAAATATGCCCTTCTGTCCTGTAGTCCCATGATCTAGAATAAGTTCAAGTGATCATATTAAATAATGTTTGCTGTATTATGAATGTTTTTTATATAAGTCTGAATTGACTAACTTTGTCTGATAGTAATGTTTACAAAAGAGGAATGACAAACAATGACAATTTCATGAAAAGAAAGCAAATATTTAATTTTACACCCCAAATGTAGTTTAAACAACCAATTCACTTATGGAGAACTATAGATTGGTTTATTCTTTCTAATGAGCTGACAAACATTTTTTTCTTTTTTCACTTTTGTAATTTTGCTTTTCTCTATATGTCTATTTCTATAACACAATTCTATAAGTTTATGTGGACTTTATAGACATCATTTAGCAGAAGAAAGCAAGCTTACTTGGAATAGATTTTCCGGAATGGCAAAATGTGTAAATATGGCTGAGTCTCTGAAATTGGTGCTGAGTCTAGAAACTTATTATTAATTTACCACCGCCCCCATATTCTTTTACCCAAACATGAGATTTATCACTTACCAATGATGTGTTAATCTTCTTATGGATGCAAAATAATTAATTTGGAAGAACAAAGTTTTTCTGATTTACAGAGTGAACTGGAAGAGCAATTGTATGACCAAACTAACAGAATGAATTTGCCAGTCATACACACAGAAAAGAAGAAGACATAATCAAGGATGTTATGGAATTGGCAGTATGCAATACAAAGTTATGCTAGTATAAGTACTGAATTTCTGTTTCAGGCTTTTTCTGATCTAAGTGTTGAAAATATATTTACCTCTGAAGAAACCTCTTTAAAATGCTTGCACAGTTAACAGGGAATGTGGGAATGAAACCTCAAAAGAAATACGTATTAATGACCCTGTTAATTTAATCAAGAAGTAACTTAAGATACTAATTTTAAAATAGAATAAAATATAGGTGATATGATCTGATGCACTATTAGAATTGTGACAGTGGATTGTAGTTATTCATCTCTCTTAATAATTCAAGAAGTGTAGAAACATTTTATACTTATTCAGGATGCACATGTTATATCAGTGTAGGTTTTACAAATTATTATAGCTTTCAATTTTTTTTTAATCACTGGTGGATGCCAAGCGCATTTGTTTTATCCATCTAACTATATTTTTCTCTATATGTGTCTTTCAGAGTTTCCTGCTGTTTCTACCTCTAGGTAGCGATGTGCTCTTAGCTGACAAATATCTCTTGCACTCAGTCACTCCGCTAACTTTACTGCTCTTGGAGCTGCTACTGTAAATCACTTCCTTAATCTCCACACACGATTTTCCTACTCTGATCATTAAAAAACCACTTCTGGGAGTAAAACCAAAAACTGTGTCCTGATTCCCTGTGACTAGATTAAGTGTTCTGTTCTTACCAAAAGGCATTGATAGAAGAAACTACTTCAGTCACAGGAGGGTTGATATAATAGAGGGGGGGAAAAAGTAACATATTTCTTCTCTTTCTCCAATAACTAAATTTCCTTTTTTCCCCCTGATAACTAAAATTAATCCATGATGGATTAATTTACTTCTTTGATTTACTCATTTTACTCCTTTGATTCTTAATTGATTAAAGTTAATTTAAGATTTACTTAAATTTCTCTTCTTCAGTCATACATATTTATGGCAGTGCCATTCGTTTATTTCTAATCTATAATAGCGTCCCCTTGTTCCTCTATCCCTCCCACCACTGCATTTTACCTCATGCTTGTTATACAGGTGTATAAGTTCTGGCAGAGTAATGCCCTACTTAGCAGATAGAGTAAATCACAGATACAAGTGGCAAGGATATCGTCTTTGTTTCATGACAGGGGTTCCAATGGTGGTTGGACATGTTTCCACCTCTCCCAATGGCTGGCCAGGCATGCTTTCACTCTCAATGGTGGCGGGTAAGGTAAATTAACAGAAAATAATGTCACTATCAGCATGGAGGGGTGATCTTTTAAAGGGTATAACAGCAGAGGGAGAGTAATGAGTGGGTAAAAACATCTGAGTAAGCAAGGATAGCAAAATTCCAGAGCAGGGCATCTCAGGAACAGTCAGTGCAGGCAGAAGCAGTGATCATCTCAAAAATTCCATCCGTTATATTCAAGTCCATGCTCACCACTGTGCCGAGCCTGCTTTAAGTTTGGGCTCATATTCTCACACTACTTTACAATCCTGCATCCCTGAAAAACTGATTCTCTCTACTACTCCAAAATTATCTTCCAAGATTGTCTTCCAAGCCAGAAATCAGATATAAATTCCATTATAGAACAAATAGAGTAACTACAAATCTGACAAATACTAATAGGAAATAACCATATTGCTGAGTTAAAGAATAAAATAAAAGGGTGTAACTTTTTTTAAGGTGATTAGAGATCACTTTCATCTGATAACATTGCATTAAAGTTCAGAAGAATGAGCAGGAGCAAACATTTAGAAGAGCTATTGATATGCTGAGAAGAGATCAACAATACCTTGTTGAGAAACAGAAATCATATGACAGTTTCTTGTCCTGAGATAAAGAAAAAAATCTCACAATAAACAAAAAAATTTTTAACTATCATTGTGATGACCCTACTTTAAAGGATAAATTGGAGCATTTTGTTGCTCGGTTTTTCTGTCTTTGCGCACTGTAGATTTCTGTTAGAAGTGAAACCTGGCCTGTGCTTGCCTGCTTTTTTCAGAGAAATCTGTAGCTATGGGGGTTATAGAATTAAAGTAAGCTAAATGCTGTTACAGATAAATCCTGACACATCATTTCAGTGAGTTAATTCACTAACACTGAGAATTGTGGTATAACACAGTCACACATAACATTTATTGTGGGGAAAGTTCTGTTCAATAACATTATTCAGGTACCAGACAGATGGACGCTCCACCTCCTTCTTTGATATTTGACTTTTTAGATCATCTTAGTTTAAAATTTTAGCAGAAAAGAAATAGCTGCCAAATGGAGAGGAAGTGAAAGGAAGGATTAAATAAGAAAGTTGGAGGAATATTTGGCCTGGTAGTGGATTCATGACAATTTTTTCACATCCTATTAACTGAAAATTCAGGCACATAAGCACAATTTAAGGCAAGAAAGCTGTAAAATGTGGTGAGCTATGTTCTTAAATAGAAATAACAAGTTTGGAGAATAGTTTCTGATCCAATAAATGACATGGATTCTTTGAAAGGCAACTAGATTACTTATATCTATCTTTTTCAGGACTAAAGCCAAACCAAAACAAAGAATATGGATTTTAGGGAATTCAGTGCTTCTCAATATGTAATTTAGCATATCATATTATAAAATATTTGTCCTTAATATAGTCTATCCAGACATTATTTATATATTTGGTATACTCTATCTCCTCTAAATAAAAACACACTTCTATATGTATACATTAACAGGATCAGATGCTACAGTAACCACCAAACACTTAATAATCATTTGTTTAATATAAATTACATTTCAATCCTGATATATATATATATATATATGTATATCCATTGAAGGTCATGAGAAGTCATGAAAAGTCTGCTTTGCATAATCACTCAGACATGAAGTTGGACTCAGACAGAGCTCATTAGTTATCATGAGGAGGAGTATATTATATATATGCATATATTAATATATGCATACATATATATGCATACATATATATGACATACTATACTTCTACTTGAAGTTTATTATCTAGAGCAAGGTATGTGTCCACTCCTAATTTCAAATCAGGTAGAAACAGATGAGAGCAGATTAATTTTATCAGTATTTAGAAATAGATTAGATTTTAATGAGCAGTGTAGTTTTCTCATAATGTGTAGCTTCTATTTCTCAGTGAGAGGTAATATTGTCACATTTTGATAATAAAATTATAATAAAAATTTATAATAAAATAATGCAAGTTTCAAAGGGGTCCCATTTACTCTGTAGTTATAGAAACACAATCTTCAAATCTACTCTAAATCAAAACAATTTCATTTATCAGTAAAGTTAGCTCTTAAAGATGAAATTATTTGATAACTCATAAATTTGATGAGTTTTAATGATATAATTTGATGAAAAATCTTTTAAACTTAAGTTTTGTGTATTTAAAATCAAAATTATTGTATTAAGAAGAGAAAGTATATTCAATTCAGTAGTATGTTAGTTATGCATTGAATAAAGGAAGGTCATACTCTAAGTTCTGATTGGAGAACCTTTTCCTACAAGCTATTTGAAGGAATGTAAAGCAACAATCATGATGAAATAATTTCCTGATCTGCAAAATTCAGGTCCCTTTATAAGAAATAGCTGTGAAAAATAAGTTTATATAGAGTCTTCTTCCATGGATTAAACATAGAGGCATCCTGTGTCCTAAAGTTGATTATCCATGTGCCTGTGCTTAAGATGTTAACTCCTGTGTTATACATGCAAAGAAGGTCATAGCAGTATGGATAGAAAGATAAATTAAGAATAATTAAACACAGGTAATTTTTCTCCTCTCTCTTCATGTTTTTTTTTTTGAAGAGACGTTTTACATTTAGATTCATTTACAGTTGCAAAATTTATATAAGAAAATATAACATTAAGAAAACATTTTCAAATATTCCTAGATTGGGAGAAGAAATAATAAGTCTTATTCAGATCATGTCCCTAGTAAATATAGTTAAGTATTTCATCTTCACAGTGTCACCAATAGTTTTGACCTAGTTTAGAATAATGTGTGAGACAGTCTGCAGAGTTATATTTAGTTATATTATTTATAGAAATCAAATGTGTAATTAACATATCCCGAGGAGGTGAAGTGTCAGTTTGAGCCCATTAAGTGTCATCTAATCAAATTTCATGAATTAATGTTCTCAGTAAGAAGTGTTTTTTGGAGGTATATTGGCTAAGGTGAGAAGGAGAGATGCAGATTAATTGAAAATCAATTTTTGGAGCACATAATAGGCTCTTAGGTAGTATCCCATTGGCAGGTAAACTTAAATGCTTTGCAAAATAAAAGGAATGAAATGATGAATACACCATATTCTTGGCCATCATTCATTTATGCAGCAGTCCATAATTTCACAATTATTCCTAGGTCTGTAATTATTTGTGTTTATGTTGGCAAATATATTATTTTGTTTTGAAAACTGTGTTACTAATTATTAGGTTTCTGAAGATTTATTTCGTAGTGTCGATTCAATTGTTACTATTTGTCATTTGTAATTCTGACCCTGTTAATTCAGGGTTTCTGTATTCTCTAGGGACTATTCTCCTTTTAAAGAGACGTTTGTACTGAAAGGGTATTAAGATGAAACTTCATTGAAAAAGTCATTAAACATCTTAATTCATAAGCAAGTCTATTTAAACTTACTGTAATATCGTGTTCATAAGTATTAGAAAAAATCCTTAAGTATGTATTATTACTGAAAGTAAAACAGAAGATATATGAGGGTAAATCAATTATTTTATAAAGTATATTTGAATGTTAGAGCTGCAAGAAAGACTGAAGGTCATTTACTCTTGTAGTTTTAACATTTGAATGCATGCTGATTCCCTAGAAGTTCTTACTTAGCATGATTCTTTTCAAAGCCTATATGGACCATGGAGTTCATCTCATGAATGTCTATACCTTCACATTTTGTGCTTCCTGCTGTCTAATTTATCAGTGTATTTAGTCTGTTTACAGTGGAGAATCCAATTCAATATAATTTCATTGTATATAGAAAGGACATATCTATTTTACATGTACATACGCACATGCATACACACACACACATACACACGCAATAGAGGAAGGAAGCAGACAGGAACCACAGTAAATATAAAGGAAGGCAGCAGAGAGGAGGAAGAGGAATTTTATATACATATATTTTATTATAGTAATTATGCTACACATAAAAATAACCTCGTATGTGTAGGTTCCTCATTCTCTCTATATAGGACAACTCACTCCGACTTCCATCAAA
The DNA here is from genome assembly GCA_004363575.1 of Solenodon paradoxus. Classification (NCBI taxonomy): domain Eukaryota; kingdom Metazoa; phylum Chordata; class Mammalia; order Eulipotyphla; family Solenodontidae; genus Solenodon; species Solenodon paradoxus. The sequence continues at coordinate 1,694,242 of RJWH01000035.1, forward strand.
TCACCAAGTTGTTCTTCACCCTCGTCAAGTGGGTTGCACCACCATTTGCCCGTGCCCTCCTATTCCGTCTTTAGCCTCAGTTCTCTTGCAAGTGTCCAAGGGTTGGTTTTGTTTCATCTGTTCAATTGTTTTGTCTATTCATGGTCCACCTATTAGTGAGATCATCTGATATCTATCTTTCTTGATTTATTTCACTGAGTAAAATCACCTCTAGATCCATTCATGTGGATTTAAATGACAAGATTTCATCTTTTCCAAGGGTTGTGCAGTATTCCATTGCATATATATACCACATCTTCTATATGCATTCATCTGATGTTGGGCACTTAGGCAGTTTCCAGATTAGTTATTGTGAATAGGGCATCAATAAGCATGAGGGGGGGCATACTTCTCTCTGGATGAGTGTTTTTGTGTCTTTTGGGTAAATATTCAGAAGTGGAATGGTGAGATCATATGGGATTTTCATCTTCAACTTTTTGAGGAATCTCCAAACTGTTTTCCATAGGGATTCTATTAATTTACACTCACAACAACAGTGTAAATGTTTTCCCTTTTCTCTGCACCCTTGCCAACATTTGTTGTTTCTAGACTTTTGGATAATAGGCAGTCTTTCCAGTGTAAGGTCAGTGAGTAGGAACATCTTTTCATGTGCTTATTGAGCATCTGCATACTCTCTTCAGAAAAGTGCAAATATTTTCTCCCAGTCTGTAGGTTTCCTTTTGGTTTTGGTGATGTGTTCTTTCACTGTGAAGAAGCTCTTAGGTTTGATGCAGTCCCAGTTGTTTATTTTTTCTTTTTGTTTCCCTTGATGTTGGAGTTGAGTCTCCAAAGACCCTCAACAGCTGACGTCATGGAAAGTTTTTCCTATATTGTCTTGTAAGAACTACATGTTTTCTGGTCTTATTTTCAAGTCTCTAGTTCATTTCGAATTAACATTTGTGAGTGGTGTTACAGAGTGGTCTAGCTTCATTCTTTTGCTCTTGGCTGTCCGTTTTTCCCAGCACCATTTACCGAAGACACTTTCCTTTCTCCGTGTTAGGCTTTGGCTCCTTTGTCATAGGTTAACTGACTGTATGTGAGTGGTTTATTTTCTGGTGATTCATTTCTAGTTCACTGATCTGTGCCTCTGTTATTATTCCAGTTCCATATCATTTTGATCACTATTGCTTTGTAATACAGTTCAGTGTCTGGGACTGTAATTCCTAGAGAATCATTCTTTTTTCTTTTAATTGCTTTGACTATTCAGGGTATTTTGTCATACCATACAAATTTTAAGTTTTTCTTGTTGTTGTTGTTCTGTTTCCTGGAAATAAGTCCAGGATTTTAATGGGCTTTTAATGGGCATTGCATTTTATATGCATATTGCTTTGGTAAGATAACCATTTTAATAATGCTGATTCTTCCCAGCCATGATCAGGGATGTCTCTATTTCTTTTAAGAAGAACTTGTAATTTTTATTGTACAGGTCTTTTACATCCTTTATTAGGTATATGCCCAGGTATTTTATTCTTTTAACTTCTATTTTAAAAGGTGTGATTTTCATTTATTTTTTTCTAGTGTATTGTTTGCATATAACTATGCAGTGGATTTTTGTACATTGATTTTGTAGCCTGACATTTTACTGTATTTGTTAAGTTCTAAAAGCTTTTTGACAGAGTTTTTAGGGTTTTTCAATATGTATATGATCATGTCATCTGCAAATAATGGCAATTTTACTTCCTCCTTTTCAGTTTGAATTCCTTTGGTTTCCTTTTCTTGTCTAATTGTCTGGCATCCAGCACAAAGTTTTGTGTTGTGTAAAGTGATCACCTGGCCCAGAATTGACAATCGGGCTGCAGTTCTGCCTCTACCCACAGAGTGACACTAGTGGGTAGCATCTGCTCTACTTTGGTATTTGCCTCTGGAAAATTGGTGAATTTCTCATTGCCCTGTGGGGAGGATCTGAATCTCATTTCTACCAGATCACTATCTTACTTCTCTTTCTTGACACATTTTTATTTATCAGTTTACTACATTTTTGGTTATACACTTGTTTAGCTTCCTGCTCTGGGTCTCATACTCACATCTTCTGGTTTTTCATGGACTATGCAGCAGAACTAACACCTGAGCCACCAGGGCACACCAAAATATCTGTAATATTGATATGTAATATCTGATATTTTTAAAGTTCATAAGATATAGTTCTGCTGAAAAAGAAAATAAAACTATTTCAACCTTATCAAAATAAGAGTAAAGATATAGTTTATATACATCCAGGGCAGAAAGAACATAGATGCTTATATCTTCATCTGACAGGAATGTGAGTAAATGTGTAATGTTTAAAGTTGTCTTAAATCTATATAATAATTAAAATCATTTGAAATTTTGAAAAATAAATCATCATTCTCCCATATATGTAGAATAAAAATAAGGATAAACTGAGTGATTTTAATAAGTCAATAGTTCCCATCTGACATGAATAAATAAAGAATTATAACTATGAAAGTGACTGTGTATATTAATTGCTAGGATAAAATATTTTTGAAAGAAGATAAAAAAAGTGTAATTCCTTCATTTTATGAATTAAATTTTTTTCTGTGTTAAGATTTTGTAAAGCAAATATTGGCATGCCCTGGTGACTCCGGTGTTAAGCCTGTGTCTGAAGTGCAATCCACATCCATCCAAGGACCCATGTTTATTGCCTGAATTTGGGGGGAATAACTATAAAATGAACAACAAAATAAATAAAATTCTCCTTCCTCCTCTCTCTTCCTTCCTGCCTGCTGCTTGCATTCCATCATTCTTGTCTGTTTTCCTTCCTCTTTAAAAACAAAACAGAACAAAAATAAAAGCACAAACTATATATTGAATAAACACATTCAATTTGACAATTATTTATTGTGTACTAATTGGTCAATTATGACTTACATAATGAAAATATCCAATTTTATTCCTTATTTGATGTTTTAGATAATGAAAACAAATGTCTTTTTATGTTCAGAAAACTTAAAAAGTCATGTGAATATCAAATATAGTGCTTAGTTTATATTTGATATTTTTAGGAAAAAATAGTCTAAAGGATGTGTCTATTCAATGTACCTTAGTGACCAGAGACCATGATAAGTCACTATCCTTAAAATTCTTCAGTTTCAAATTAATCTCCCAATACTGCAACCAAATATTTTCTGATGCAGTTTGCCTGATTTTAACAAAAATTTCAAATTCTATGTGCTTTATGTGAAATGAAAATATCTTCCTCAGAATGGCACCCAACCTGTATCCAGAATTAATTAGTCTGAGCTCTTAAACCTACTTCAAACCTACTTTATGTTTTCTCCCTTGACATGGTGGTCACTTTGTCTAACAAATAAAAACATTAGTATTGCATTTTGATTTCCAACTTCTTTATTACCATGAATTACACTTGACACATAAGAAATATGGTGTGGTAATTCAGTGATCCACTGTGGAAATAAACTCTCCTTACTTTGGGGAGATTTTGTTCATATGAAAAAAGAAATAAGAGCACGCTGGGAAATGATTTCTAATACTAGCTGGAGATGGCATATTGAGTCCTGCTTCAAAGCATTGAGGATAAGCAATGACTTGATTGCACTTGCTCTACAATAGAGTGTAATTATCTCTACACAAATAACCAGAGACTCATACCATAGGTTTCAAACATGCACAAATAAAATGAGCAAGTATACTTAACATTCTGCTCTTTGCTGTATATTGTGTTTGTTATGTATTTCAGAACTTTATTTCTTTACAAACTTGCTGACACTGCACGTTATTCATAATGTCGTAGCTTTCAAACTTACATGGAAAGGTTCATTTTCATACGATAACCATCCTACTTAGTTTTATTTTATACCACTCCACATTTTATGACAAAAATAAAATATCTTAGGATAGCACAGCTATGCATCATTTTACTTTCTTGAATATATGAACATAATTGTCTTCTAAGACAATAGGAAATACATAAAAGACTTTCTCAGAACTCAGTGGGCATATTTTAAATCTTAGAAATATTTTTTGTCAATACTATATATGGGATTATATATGATATAATGAGCAAAAATATATAGATTGCATAATCTGATAATTGTCTCCATGAAGGAAAAAAAAAACTGTACTCATCCTGTAGGGCTATTTAGTAAAGTAATAACTCTGATTATTGATGTGAGGGATGTTGACTAGAGTATGCAAGTCATCTTGATGTATTCTTCTGTGATAGAATACATTTTACTTTGATATTTTCCTGAGTTCATCTGAAAGAGGAACGTAATTAAAAATGAAAATGCAATGCTTATTCTCACCACAAATCATACTTTATTGTGATGCATACTTTTAGATACACATTTAAATGGTATCCATCATAAATTTTTATGTTAGACATGAAGAAAAGTGGGTAATATTCCAAATAGGTAATAACTTTACAAATTGTATGGAAATGAATGGCACAAATGTGCTCACACCACTTTATTTTAGAAATACACAGTAGTGAAACTGATCACTCAGAAAGATTTTTATTCAAATGTTTAGAAGGTCAGAAATCTTCCTTCATTAGAATTTTTTTTCTTGGTTCATTTTTATTTTGTTACTAATATAGAAAATAAGTGAATAGTCAAATAAGCATTCAAGTGATCTTAGTACTTGTAATTGTGCGTTTTTTAGTCCACAGATTATTACTTGAAGTCTTTGTGGTCTATGACACACTCAGAACATCTCACATCTCTTTTTCATTTCCAGGATATCAGTGCACGGATGGGATTAATTTGGGCCAGAAAATTCATCTAAGAATCATTGAGTTGTTTTGGAATTAAGTCTGGAGTATTGAGAGTTACTGTGGGAACGTAAAATGTCATAGTGCAATCATAAAAACGTTTTTAAACTGTCTCTTTCATTAAATGAATTGTCACTTGTAAATTTATAATGTATATTAGTTGCTAAGAGTAAATTATGGGTGAACTTATATTACCCCCACTGCATCTCATGAGATTTTTATCAGCATTCTCTGAATACAGTCTGCACCAAGTAGGACCAGAAATCATTTAAAAACCACTAAAGTAAAATCATGAGCAGTTATTAATTAAATATTAGGTTTTTGCTGCATCATTTGTGATAAGGGGACAATAGTGGATATTTTATAAGATTAGATTACAAATTAAAATAAAAAATAAATTTGATCTGTCCTCACAGTTCTGAAAATTATACCCTAAATAGACATTTGTTATCTTCCCTGAATACTGACATTGAAGATTATTGCTAGCACTTAAGATTTCAAAGTAAAACATCCTCATTCACTAAAAAGTGAGTTAGACTCCAAGAATTATGTGCTTAAATGTCATGTTGTTCCAGCAATATTGTAATTATATTTATCTTACTTGAACAGGCTACACATTGGAAGAATTAAAAGATACTCAATCACTTTATTCATTCAACTTTTCATTCATTCAATGCGTAATAATAATCTGCTATGTGGCAGGCACAATGTGAATTCATAGATAACATGGAACTGATTTAACATCTGATTTAAAATGTGTGCTTAGCAAAAACAAATATTATACTTCATAATTCACAATATTATAATATTAAATAATTTTTAGAAAGCATCTGAGCCACCAGGGTGTAAAGATTTTAATTTTTAAAAACAAATTCCAAGTGGCCACATTTGAAAACAAAATTAAAATAAGTCGATTTCTATTTTGTTGTGTTTATAATCATTGTGCTATCAGTGTTTACTTCAAATCCACCGCTTAAATGCAGAAAATAACATCACATGGGTTGAAGACAAAATGAGTCTTCAGTGATCCAAAACAAACTTAAATTTTGAAGTCACTTTTGTATATGCTTTAAAAAAGAAAAACAGAATCTGTGTGATACAATGATAAACTGCATAATTGGGCATTTTCCAAATTATTATATAATGTAATATCTATTAAGGAATATATAATAGTATATTATTTTAATATATATTTGTAGATAGAAAATAGATGATAAATTTATATATATATGGATATATTTGCTTTGCATGCATATAATACATATAGAGAGCAAATGAACCATATAAATTGATTGGAACTCATACCACTAATTTTTTCATTGAGCATTTGTCACTGATATTATTTTTGTGGATGATACAAAGTCAACCATTGCTCAGGTAACTTTATTTTTGTTAAAAATTCTCTATAGAATATGTGATGCCTTGTAACCTGCATCTAGGACATTGAACTCTCACCTGGGTCACAGTTCTGAAAGAACCCCTTGTTACTATGTGGAATGGGTTGGAAAGTTCCTTTTTTATATCCCCTGGAGCCAACGAACCTTAACAGTACTAGGGTCAAACTCCTCTATTAATTAATATCCATTCTTGTTAAACTGAAAATCAGTAAAATTGTTTCCTTCTTTATGCTTACCTAGTGCTAAATCATAATTTGATAAGTTCCTGTTGAGCCAATGGTAAAATGGTAAATGGACAATGCTTTTATTCCTTAATTTCTACTTATGTTTAGTACAAAGAAGTAAGTCTTTAAAAAATAATTTTATTGAAGGAATACTGCATTGAAATATGAACAAGGTTTAAGGTATACATAATAGTAAATATACATGGCCTTCAACATATAATCAACCCCTTTTCTTTCAATAGTAATTACTTGTCTTCAAATAATTGAGCATGATGCAATAAATAAAAATTTTTATTAGCACTCAATGAACTGGATGTGGGTTGCGCAAAAGAGAAATCAACCCAAATATTCAAAGAACACAGTCTGAGATCTTTACCTAGAGTTTGCAGTTAGACAAGGTATGAATTACATAACCCTAAAGATGGGAATGAAGCTTTCCCCAGATGCATTTTACAATTGGTACAAAGACGAGTGAGAAAAGGAAGAACTATAAAGAGGTAAACAATAAAGTAGGCAGAAGATGGGACAGCATGGCCAAAGGTGATATCGTAGCAATTTGAAATGCACCAACATGAGATATACTTAAGACAATAAATGAATTGTTGATTAATTTTCTCTTCTATATTTCTTCAATGTTCTGTAAATTAAGTGAGAAGGATATGGGTGCTGTTTCAGAAATTTTACCTTTAATCTTAATAATTATGTAGGTGAGTTAGACACTTTTTGGAAAGCACAGAAGGTAGAAGGTGTGGTTATTCTGATCCTATGTGACTGCAGGCGTTCAGACAAAATTACAACTTTATGCATTCAGAGGAACATTTTTCCAATGTAGGCTTAAAAGAAGGGTTTTCTGATAATTAGATGTGGTAGATATTGGATCAACTGATAGCTTACCTAAAGGAATATACAAAGAAAAATTTTGCGACTTACTCTGGACACTGTTTTATATATATGTTTATATACACATACATATAGTTAGATAGATACAGATAGATATAGATATATGTAATCATCAAGTAATATTAGTACTTTGTGACTATGATTTAATTTATCTTACTTCTAAACACTATGGGCATATCCAAGTAAATAGGTTACGTTTCTTATATTCAAGGAGTTTTCAAATTCTAAAGAACAAATGCAAATTAAGGGAAATTCTATTATGAAATGAAAAAAGAAGACACCTCTAGAGATTTCAGAGATGACTTCTCCACTGAAGTGCTTCACTAAGCTAGTGCCAGCTGTTAACAAGAGCCACCTAAATAATCCCTGAAAGTCCTGCCAACTTTGTAGGAGCAGTAAGTTAAATACAGTTTTCTTCAAAATAATTTACAAACTTCTGTGATTCGAGCTATAAGATTCTATTAAATGTTATGATGCAGGTTCAGAAAACGTCAGGGTCAGAGTTTAGTATGTATGATGATCCTCACTCACAGCTTAACAATCTTCCGTAATTTCATTGAAGGATGGATAATAATGAGATTAGTAACAAGAACTTTGGTTTGGGGAAGGATCACTTAATTATTTTCATCTGTCATCATTTTAGGATTTACCTGAAATTTACCATCTGGATAAATGTAAACTGTTATTCTCTAAAAAGATAATGATTATTTCATGAAGGCTGGAATGACATTTAAAATTAAATAATGAGATTTCTAAGTACTTAGAATTGGACTGGTTTAGTTTTCAGCAATTATCATCATAACAACTACAATTAAGAGCTACACCACATTAAATTAATTTGCAAACTAATTTTACAAGGACAATTTAAGTGTGATTTTGCCAATTTTGCCAATTATCAGCTTAGTCTTAATCTATTTACTGCACAGCCATTTTGTATAAATTGAGATTCATTTATACTTGTTTAATCTATAGTTATACCTCCACTCATTTAAAAGTAAAATTATCTAAAATCTAGATCAAATGAAATTATATGGTTTGTAAATGAGTCTATAATTTAAGTTTGTTTTTGGTTCCCAAAATCCTAGTTTTGCAAATAATTGGTGGAACTGTAAGAATGTTATGGTATTTACAGTATAGGGATGAAGGAAACCACACACACACACACACACAAAAGATGAACTTCTATAAATAACTTACTGGTAATCATACTCCCTATAGTCTTCTTGTTATTGGTCTAAGTCATTCTGAGTGATAAAGGCTCTTTTTTCCTGTATGCTCAAGACTGCACTAAAATCCTGCCACATTGCTTTTGATCCCTTTTCATTAAATTCTCAACAAATCTTAGACATGTGGAACTTATTTCAAAGTTAGAGTCAGGTTTAAAAACTAAGAGTAATCTGTAAAAAAATGTATGTAGCAGATAAAAAAATAATTATCTGTGAGACCCTAAAGCAAAGTTTGGTAAGTCAATTAGGAAAAGAGGTGAATGAAAAATAGCCAATAAAGAAAACAAATGACAAAAAAAGCAAAAGCAGAAAAATTCAAGCTCATTTTACTATGCTATGCAATTGGAATAAATAAATCGACAACCACAATTCCACCAACAAAGTGAATGAAAATACATATAGGTTTAAATTTAACCTTTCTCTTCCTTATAATAGTCTCATCCCTGAGTAAAATAGCATCATCTATTATGTTATAGGTCCTGATCAGTAACTTACTTCTAACCAAGAGAGTTTTCATGTTCCTTTCAATTGAACTAAATTGGAAAACTTTTTTCTTGATTAAAGTCCCTTGGTTTACAGTTTTTTAGAGCTTTTGTTTTTAGAAAACTTAAAATTATAAAATTTTAACACCACTTTTTAGGCCTCTTGCTAGTCTTACAACCAAGGAATGTCTTTCTCAAGTACCTAAAAGCCATTTCTTTAAATGCAATCATTTAGAAAATAGGGCCACTATCTCCCTGTTCCTATGGGATGGAAGACCTTAGCTTTGATAAGTATCAAACAGCAATCACTGCTCACCAATCACTAATTAGATGACTTAATTACATTTACCAGCTTTCCAGCTAATGGCCTTATACACTTTTCTACTAGCTTAACTCAGTGTTTAAAAATCCTTCCTGCCTTTTTTTTTTTTTCCCAGTGGAGTTGATTTTTAGTTCAATCTGTCCTACTGCAATGGTTTTGACTAAAGTTTTTCCTGACTGTTTAACTCCACAATTTTTCTTTAACATTTACTCCTTGGCAATTGAGAAAGGTAATCTGACTATCTTCGAAAGGTCAAGCACTGCCAATATTCTATAAAACCAAAATTTCTTGTGATAATTTCATATCTAAAATGAAATAGTTTAAAAACTGCCCTTAGTGTGAGCATTATTTTATTTTCCTCTTATTCATCCAGCACTCTATAAACCTACTTACAGTCAAGAGATTAAGAGACAGAATTTTCCTTCACTGCTACTTACTTGTTTCTTAGAGAATTTTGTTAAAATAATTTGAGCTGCATTTGTTCATATATAAAGGAAAGCGTGTTATTGAAAATCAAGAAGATATTTACATATGTAAAGATGTCCAAAATACAAAAGATGTATTTAACGATATTTGTAGCTAGAAATTTAAGCAAGTAGACTTTGATTACTCCCATTTTTCTCTCCTATGCCACGTGCTTAATCCTTTGGAACTTTAAGGTTGATTTTCAAACAACAGAAATGCATTTCTCACAGTCCAAGACTCAGTGAACTCTGGGGAGAGTTCACTTCCTGATTCATACAGTTACCTTCTTGCTGTACTTTCAAGTGATGCCTGATATATTCTTTGAGATCTCTTTCATGAGGGCATTAATCCTCCTCATAAGGATTCCACTTTCATAGACACATCACCTTCCAAAGGCCCTTCATCTGAATACTACCATTGGGAACAAAGATTCAACATGGATTGGGGGTGCACAAGCATCCATTTAATAGCAACAAGCAATCTGACTCCATTATTTCTGTCACAATTTTTAATATGGCCACAACTAATCAATACTGCTCCATCTGTTGCAATATCATTGTTTAATGCATTATAACCCTTCTATTCATTGATGCTTCCCTAAAGAGACTTTTAAGATATTTTTATAATTGTCTGATGCCACCATGAAATTTTAATACTATGTTTAGACTGCATATCCGTGTTTATGCTGTGATCTTTTGGATAGTCATGAGCAGGATATAATCTAACATATTTTAATGCCAAAGTAGTTATTGTTAAGTCTTTGAATATAATTCCTTTGGAGAATGCATACTTTGAACAATCTATTAAATAAGGTACAAATAACACTACTGCCTTTACTATTGCTATTATAAAAAAAAATCTAATTCTATCAATTAGGTAAACCCCATTTCTTTGAACCACATAAAATGCCATCCTGACTTATAGGATGAGATGAGAGGAAGTGGGAGGGTTGGTTAGAGGGGATGTGACAAAGTTCCTGATCACCCTTGAGTAGGAAATAATTTTATATGTCTGTGTCTGAAAAATATTATCATACTGAGACTATATATAATTGACAATGACCATAATAAAAGCAGTTAAAGAGCCTGAAGAAATATTGAGAGGAATAATTAATCCCCATTAAAGCAGCTTTGTGTATTCATTATTATCCTCTTTCACATCTGTTTTATTGTATGTCTTTTTATACAATGCTGAAGAAAAACAGATAATTTTCTATTCACCCTGGAAAGTCCCACAGCATGTCAATAATTTTCTTCTGAGTTCTTAATGAGAGACTTTAAATTTCAATAAAGTATGTTCTTCCATTTGGGAACTAGTGAAGAGTCTGCAGCAATTCACTCCCTGACAATATTTTATGGCATCATTAAGGCAAAATTTTTCACTAAGCAATTTCACTCAAATAATTCAATAAAAATACCCCTGTAAATTGTTTTCTTGATCCTTAAAGCATCAGTTAACTAACTGGAGTATTTTTTTAATCTTGTCACAATAATATGTTTTTGAATCTATGTTGTTTTAATAGCTTTATTTTACTGATGCTTCTGGCAGAATGAGTTGAATTAATGAACCTATTAATATAACTGTAAATTATATTACCATATGCATTTATTATCTTAACATATAATTTCATTTGTAGTATGTTGTCAAAAATATAATGAACATTATAGTGAAATAGAATATTGAGAGGCAAAATTTAAACAATTGGATAAAAATATCTTAATAAGCAAGACAATTCATTCAGATGAAGTTCTTTAGTTAAAATTATTGAAAAAAACCTGGCTTTACAATATTTTAAAGATTTATAAGCCCATCGTTCTGTATCAACATTTCTAATTATTGTGTCATGTTTACCACTAAGAGTCTGATTCCATCCTTCACAATGGAATTTACATGTCTACCAGATTTACCCACCCTCCTTTCCCCTCCTTTCCCCTCCTTTCTGGTAACTTCTAATTTGGTCTTACAGATTTAAAAGTTTGTTTTTATTTTACTTAGTTAATTTTTTTATTTACCATATATAAGTGTAATCAAATGTTGTCTGTCCTCCATCTGACTTATTTCAGTAAGCACAATACTCTATAGATCCATTCATGTTATAAATGGTAACATTTCACCTATTTTTTTTTTTGAGCAGCATTCCATTTTCTATGTATTCTACATTTTCTTTTTCAGCTATATGTCAATAGGCATTTATATTGTGTTTCTTGACTATTGCAAATAATGCCACAATAAATATGTAGATGAGTGAATTATTGTTTTCATATTATTTGGTTAAATAAGCAGAAGTGGGAAAAAGGATCATATAAAATTTCTATTTTAAAATTTTTGAGGCATTTTCATACTGCTTTCATGATGACTACATTGATTTACTTTCCCACCAACAGTGTATGAGGGTTCCCTAAATCTTCATATCTATGCCCAGCACTTATTTCTTTTCTTTGTGATAATAGACATTCTCCTAAATGTGATGTGATATTGCATTGTTTTTTCTCTTGTATTTTGCATGTATGAAATGATGACCATCTTGTAGTATGCCTGCTGACCATCTATAAGTTTTTTTTGAAGATGAATCTACTCAGATTTCCTGCTTAGTATTTATATTTTCTGATTTTTTTCTTTGTTTTCTTATTAAGTTTTATGGGTTCTTTGTATGCTTTGGATATTAATGCTTACTTGTGTGATTTCCAAATATCTTCTGTTTGGTAGAAGACTTTTTAAATTTTTATGGCAGTTTTTTTCACTGCACAATATTTCTTAATTTGATCTAGAATTATTTGTTCATTGTTGTGTTTATTTCCCTTGTCATTGGAATGAGATCTCTGAAGACAGCCTTTGTTAGAGAACTTACTGCCTAGTTTTTTCCAATGTGTTTTATGGTTTCAGATATTACATTCAAGTCTTTAATTAATTTTTAATTAATTTTTCTATATTTTGTATATTTTGCAATAATTAGTGGTCTAGTTTTATTCTTTGTAATTTGACTGTACAGTTTTCCCAACACCATTTATTTAAGACACTTTCCTGGTTCCATTGCATTGTGTTAGCTTCTTTCTTATAAATATGCTATTCATGAATGTGTGGGTTTATTCCCAGACCCTCAATTCTGTTCCATTGATTTTTGCTTCTGTTTTTATTTCATAAGCATTTTTTTTTATTAAATCACTTTATAATATAGTTTGAATCAAGTCTATCTTTTTTTTTTTTCTCACTCAGAAATGATTTTGCTATTCAGGATCTTTTTATAGTTCCAAATAAACTTCAAGATTTTTTTTGTTCTTGAAGAATGCCTTAAGGATTTTGATAGGAATTGCACTGAATCTGTTTATTGTCTGTAGTTTGGACATTTAGATTATCTTAGTTCTTGAGTGCTTTTATTCTATATTTCCTTTGCATGCATACAATATGCTATCATAATCTAAGGAAATAATTATAACTCAATATAAAATACTCAGAATTATAAGCATAATTTACAAGAAAACTCAAATTTTAAACTTTTGATAATATATTTAGCTATTAAATGTAAATACATGACAATTCAACTGACATTGAACATATTACTAGGAATCTGCTAGCTTCCTTTGAACCTGATCTCTGACACATATTTTCTGGATGAACTTTGACTAATAATAGCTTTCCACTAATTATTTATTCTCCTTATCTCACTTATCTTCTTTGTAAAAGAGGGATAGTAATAGCATCCTGATAGAAAGAAACCAAGATACGAGAATATATTTTTATATTTCATTTACATAAAATTTCAGAACAGGTCAAGCCAGCCTATGATCTAATGAGAATAGATAAGTATTAGGATTTTGAGGCAAGCTCAAGATAATAAGGATAAAATGTTTCTGTGTTAAGGGAATATTATGATAGGAGCATGATTAATAAAGATGAAGAATTTTTCATTGAAGTCTATATTCGATATTCCTTAATTTTGTTTTATACATAAGCTAGAAATAAATATGTTTAAAACAATATGAAAATTATACTGATATTCAATATAAATTCAATCAAGTATAGAGTGACTACATCATGATAATCAATCAGTGAATATCTGGAGGTCAAGGCTTGATCATGGTAATACTTTTCTTCTGCTGATACTGACCATTACTATATTTGAGTTTAACCTTCCTTCTTCCACTCCACAAATATTTTGAATGACTTGAGTTCAGATACATAAACTTTGAGCAGGTTGTAACTCTGCCTTTAATAAGCTAGTGGTACAGCTAATATTAGAACTTCTTGGTTTACTTTCTCGAGGAGAAACTGATGCTCATAAGTTCCATAAGCATGAGATAAGTATGATAATTATTATACATGAATAGCTGACAACAATTTTACTAGTAATTTAATTATAATAATTTTATAATTATTAGGGGTTAAATTATTTCATCATTAAAATAGTAAAAACAATGTCATTCTGACTTTAGGTAAATCTGGATTTAAAGATTAAAAATGCATATTTGGCCTTATATTTTCTTGTATCCCTTCTTGTTTGTTTGTTTTTCTCCCCATATCTGTTCTGATGTCTTCATCAGAATAGGAAAATGTGTCGCAATCCACTTATTGACACACTCGATTATTAATCTTAAAGGAATAAAGATCCTTTACTTTCCAAAGTACATATTTCAGAACATCTACAAAAACTAGACAGATCCTGACTGTCTGGACATAAGTTATGAAGGGTAGATAAGATTATCTTTCATATAAATTATCTGGACTGGATTTCTAACAATGAGAAAAAATGTAATGAGGATATTGATTATATAAAATGATTACCACATACCCAAGACCACACTGAGGCAGCAGTGTGAAAAGCAGAAATTATGAAGACTGGAAGTTGCATATAAATCAAATTTGAAATGTATCTGCAGTGTGGTTTTCTAAATCTACTTACTTAAAATCTCTGTGCTTCAGTTTTATTATTTTAAAACTAGAATTGGGTTGGTGGCACACTTACTGTATCATATAGAGACAGATTTACAATGCAACACACCTTAAATGTATATGTTATGATGTTCCTTTAATAAAATTTAAATGAAATATGAATTATGAAGCTATCTACCTTATAGTTAGAAAAATAACATAAATAATATTTGAAAATGTCTATCACTATAGAAATGTTTGATTAATGTAAAATATAAACTTTTTAATAATATTGTTCACTGGAATTTGTGTTATTCTTATCTTCATCTTTCCATTAGTAGCCTGAAACTGTATACATATTTTGAAACCTATAAATGCTTTAGAAGACCATGAAATTGAAATCATGTGTCTAAAGAGCATTTACACTAAATCAACCTTCATACAGAGTCTCTGCTATGTCTCTGGAATTTATTTTTGAAAAACATAAAGAATATGATGCAATATCCCCCTAAGCATACCAGTTTTGGAAATATTATCAAGCTATCTATAGACAACACCGTGGTGTTTTACACCAGCTATGAAACTATAGATGTAAAATAGATAATCGTTTGAGATATTACAAGAGAAAGTTCATTTCAATCAAAATTACAGCGTTCAAATGTAGAATGTCATAAATGTCAAGTTACATTTTAACTAAAATTTCCTAAATGTGAGTCATTATCACACTTTTAAAATACTGAGACATCAGAGTAATCTTGTTCATTTCACTATGGAATATGGTTATATTTCTAAAGCAACTTGAAAACCTAGAGACCTCAGAAACATCTATTCTCCTTGGTCTCTTTATAGGGTTGAATGTAAATAGTTGGTCGATGTGATATTTTGTGTTATGTTTTAATAGCCATGGTGAAAGCAGAGGTATCCCCACTGACTTCTTAGATTAGATCTTGATAAAAAATAAGAGTAGTTTACTACTACACTTCATGCCACAGGTAATTTCCTTTGGATCCTTAGAGAGTCCAGCAATTTTACACTTTTCACTTGAGGGAGTCACTTCTGGTGTTAAAACAAAAATAAAATGCCAATAAAAAAAGTAGACACCTTGTTTTTCAAAGCTACATCCATGGAAGACTTTGTTCTGTTCAGAGAACAGCTGTAAAACCTAAATGAAAGATGAGAGTTAAATATTTCCTAATTGCCTACTTTTCAATATTGCATGTCTATTTGCTGCTGCCTTTTGCAATGTACTACTAAATATGTAAAATCAAGCTAGTAAACATATTACTCTCAAGAGATGCCAAGTGTTAGCAAAGATCATGATGTTGCTTTCAACTTGTTTATATTTATCTTCAGAAATATATTGAACAAATAGAACACATTTATCTGTGAAACAAATTTTAAATGCATCCTATTTCTACTCATATTTTGCTTTATTTTAGTTAATATGTTAAGATTGAAAATTAGGAGGCTATCTTTGAAGCAGTATAAAATCATAACATTATTTATGATGAAGAAATAATTATTGCTCTTACTGTTATACAATTATGCTTTCTTGCCCCTCAACTATTCTTTTAAAGTTTTATTCATATCTATCTTTGCAAGAAAATTCACTTAAGTTCACACAATGTCTGCTTTATGACTAAAGGTAGAAAGTCAACCTAAACCAAGTGTTTGTTTCCAAGCAGGAGAAATAGTCGATGCTGGAATTCACTCATTAATTCACACATATTTATGTGTATATATAAAACTAGTGCTTAAAAGAGTGTTCATTCAGTCAAAGAAAAAGTTAGCAATATTGTTTTCCTCAGGATAATGAAAGATCAATTTTGCTCCAAAAAACACAAGAGATCATCTTCCATTTTTCTAGACATGAAGTTATTTAGGGAAAGGGGAAAGTTAATAAAAATAATTGAACGCTAACCAAATGCCAACTGCTAATCAAATATTAACTATAATTTCAGAAATGTTAGTAGAGAACTTAAATCTTTAGGATATGAAGTCTGACAACTCAAACTTGAACTCAGCTAGGTTGCTGACCTTAGGTAAGTTTCTTACATCTCCACCATTCCCTCAAATATAAAGCAGAAATAATATTGTCGCCGACCTTAAGTGATTTCTGTAAAAATTAGATAACATGCAAATGTTTTTAGGTGTCTAAAAATGTTTTGTTGCCCTCTTCCTTCATTATTATTTTGTTTAATCATCACAGAAAATCTGTGACATATATTTCCATCTTTATCATATAAATTAAGAAAAACTAAATCTAGAAATTTAAAATAACTTGTTGAAATTTACGTGGTTGACTAAGGTAAATTAAAGCCAAATCTTTAAATCTCATTGATTTTTTTCACTGGACTATGCTCTTGATCACTTCTCATTTTCTGGTGTCTGGCATCAGTTTTTCTGACCAATCCTCTGTGCAACTCATTTTCTAAAAAATGGATAGATTGTTCCGATAGAAAACAATAAACTTATAATTTTAGTGCACATTACAATAAAATGATTATTTGGTCTCATTTATCTTCTGGACATTGTATAGGAATAAAAAGAACGATCCCATTTAATTTTCAAAATATTCTGAAAAGAATATTTTATAATGAGGAAACTGATGACAGAACAAGTGATTAGTTTATGATCAGACAGTAATGGGAAAATCTGTTACTTGAATTGCTCCTGCCAACAGTCATCACATCACTTGTATGCTAAGGGAAATTTGACCGAAACATACAATCTATAGGTAAGAGTTCCAGTTTGTATGACTTCAGTAGAATTATTAAATATGTGAGAAGTTCAAAAAAAAAAAAAAATCTTTCTCTTTCTCCTTGATGTACTTAGAAGCAATCCAAATGCTATATCAGTTACAGTTTCCTGATAGCTTTGAAAAAAGTAGCTCTGAGGTTTGAGGTATGAAATGTTGTGATTGTCGCACCTTCAGAGAAGTAGTATCCATTACAAAGAAAAGTTTCAACTTATATTTTGGGAATGCATACACATGAAACATAGGATAGGTGTGCCCTGGGGGCTTAGCAGTTAAGTCCTTGACCTCAAGCGAGTGTTCAACATACACCTTCAGGATCCTGGTTTGAGACCTGTACCCGGAGGAACAACCAAAATGAACAATTACATAAAATAAATAAAATGGTTCTTCCTCCTCTTTCTTCCTGCTCGCCTGTCTATTTGCCTTAATTCCTACCTTCGCCTTTCTTTGAGGAGGAAGAGGAGAAGGAGGAAGAATTGAATAAGAGTGAAAAAGAGGTATTTTTATTTTTTCAAATACCAGTCAGTGATTTTTTTATAGTCATTACATTAGTATTTGGCATTGCTTACAATAGACAGCATAAAAAGTTAAATTCAAGATGTAGAAAATGTTTTCAATATTACAAAATTCATTGAGCATGAATATAAAAATTATAAAAAATATTGTGTCCAAATTTATCTCACCTTGACATTAATCAAATTACAAATTATTTTTTAAAAACACATGTGATCATAAATAACTAAAAAAAGGAGGAAGATTTAATTAACCACATTTTGAAACAAACTTAATTCCTTTATAATTTAGGTTATAGAGACAATAAACTGCACTTCAGTTATTTGCATGTATGACTCATTATATGTGAATTAAACAGAATTACTCCATTTTGCACTTTAAGGAAAAGATCCCAGAGACCCCATCTGGCTGTATTTTTTGTTATGTTACTATAAAAGCACATTCTGAAATTGCATTGGTCATTTTCAACATACTAACTTTCTAGAACAATTACAATATTAGACAATATATGTGTTCTTAAAATTATTGAAAGACCACATTCATGTTTCAAGTCATGTATAAGAAATCATTTTCAGTACCCAACATAACCACTAGCTATGATATTACTGTTTTATTTTGATTAGTTATTTTAATTTTAGTCCATAAGAGGAAATTTTGCATATCCTATAATTTTCTGACTTTAAAGGCTTTGTATACTTTCTATTATTATTGTTAGAGAATTGTTACTATAGAATGAGTTCTTTGGAACCAACTTTAGCAGAGTGATACATTTTTATCAGTTTCTAAATATGTGAATATACAATAATTTTCTGCCAGCAGTTTTTCATTAGTCAGTCTGAAAACACAGAGATATTCCATATTCGAATGCACCACCTAAAAATTGTTCTTTTTACACTACAGCATCTTCTCCCTTTTTTTCCTCCTGCTAGGAGTTTGCATGATTTCTCTGGGGCACATTTAATAACTCTGCAGGAGGAATTTGAACGGTTCATCAAAATCACTTCAATATACCTTGGAGACTGGTAGATTGGGATGGACTTTCTGAGGAATAAACAAGAAAACTATAATATTTATGTATATATAGTATGCTATATATCTCTAAATGTTACATGTATATAAGTATGTATGTATAATGTGTCATATATATGAATGTGTGCGAGTGTGCACATACGTACACACATTGAAAGTTGACTTCTCAGGCATAAGGTGGTAGTTGGTTCATGTAGCAATGGCCATTGAACAAGCATCTTCACTTTCATCAAAGCAAGGGTTGAATCATGTTCGGCCTCCAAATAATTTATAAGATGAGAAAATAATAATGCTGTCAAAATAACCTGGAGTTAATAGGCCAAATATTCAATTTGGTATTTTTGTTTTACCTGTCTTTTAAAAGGGAGGAATAGAGAGAAAGGAGAAACATTTTAGTTTATTCGTTCATTTCTGAATGTTCCCTTGTCCATGTGAGAACCCGAGTCTCCGGGCTTTGAGAGCTCTAAGCCCCAGAGGCCGGCTTATCATCTGAGATACCAGAGCACCAAAACAGAAGTTTTATCATACAATTTGTTAACTTCTTTTCTCTGTTTTCCTTATAAACATTCACTGAAACTAGTGCTGAATAGTCTTTGTCTTCTGGCATGTTTTCATATTCATCCATGTCGCACTCTTCTGACTATAAATCACAGTTTTAATGTCTTGAAGCCTTTTATTATATTATCTAGTGGTAGTGCTGCTGCAAACATTATTTCCAGTTACTAAAAGAGTTTTGTTACACTTAATGTCTAAAATTAACAGCAAAGTTTCAACATTCCAAAATTATTTAGAGTGTGAGGATTAATGATTATTTATAACAAATAAAAATTAGACTTTAAGATTATAAATAATTAAAAAATGTGTGTACTTGTATATGAATGAAAGTCAAGAAATATTAACATTGACAATTTACAGAGAAATTTGTTTTTGACAAATATTCAATTCATCTTAGTCATGTTTAAGGGAAAATAAGTATAAGTGTACAAGGATGGTATTTCTGAACATATAATTCCAATTTGTCACATGATATTGGGGTACAAACAATATTTCATTTATATGTAGGAGAAAAGACTTATATACTATTATTCTTAGAAATTTCATTATTTTAATTACAGAAGTCATGATACTTTTTCCAAACTTTAATTTGCTGTAGTTTAATCGTTTATAATAGATCATTTCAATTTTCCTGGAGTGGAAATGATACTAATCAAAGAAGGAATGAAGAAAGAAATTTATGGTTCTAATTAATTTAAAACTTAAGTCTACACATTAAAACTTATAGACAAAAATGTGTCATGTAAAACTTTTAGTTATTTGAAGCAACTTGAAGAAAAACAAAATCTGTGTGCACATTTTTTAAATCATAAGTCAAATGCTGTTCAGACTTACTCTTATTGGCTCTCCATTAGCCCTTTGCTTGTCTCTAATTGACTCTGTAACTGTCTGACTCACATAAGTTACCCTACAAGGATTCATTTTATTTTTAATTTCCAACATCAGATCTCTTCTATTCCACCCACACCCAATAGTGTTAGTACACATCTAATAGAAAAACAAACAAGCTTTTCACATATCACAATCTCATTTCAACAGAGCAACAAACACAAACATACCATCTGCAAAATTAACTTAAATCATACCCAACCTTTGATTTTCTTTCTTTAATTCATCTAGGACCTAAGCTGTATGAATATGCCCTCTGCCCTCTGTTACTAACATGTCAAACTTTAGCTAAGTGCTCCTTTCTTTATATCATTAAATTTTCTTGTTTCTCACATTTTAAAGATTTTTAAGTTTAAATATATTTTTCTAATTATTCTCATCGAAACTTCTTGAAATTTAATTCACATATGATCCTTGTTTCAGTTTGACTCTTTCCCTTGTATTAGTTTATACACCTTTGGCATGAAATTTACACTAAAAAATCTCAAATTTTTTATGTAATCCCTAATTCTCTTGAAGCATTTGGTACCACTGATCACTCATTACTTGTTAATTTATGTTTGCTCTTCTAAAATGATATTGTACTTCTTGGCAGAGTACTCAACATAGTTAGAAGCTTTTCTGCTGTATCATTATCTAAATTTCTTTCCTTTGCTGCACCTCGGATCTTAGTGCCTGTCCCTAAAGCTTGAGTTCCTTTGTGCTAAAAGTAATATTCAAAACTCCAATTAAGCCTTTGTAAATTTTTAATTTACAATCAAAATTTGATTGAATTTACTGTTATGACTTATTTAAAGTTTCTTTCTCTGTGACTAGAACTGAAAAATGTCCAAGTAATTAGATTGAAATGACTCACTGAGTACTTAATGATATTTCAAAAGAATTAAATGAAATCAAAACAACACAAAAAACAAATTTTCAGGAAAAATATAAGAACTATTTTAGCGATAATTTCTAAAGGATGTTAGAAGTTTAAGAATTAGTACTTATAAGTCTATCAGTAAAATGATTTTCTATGAGGAATATATACTCATCCAAAGTATCATTCATGAAGGAAAATTTTTTTTTTATAAACAATTCAGGTATATATGTGAACTCAG
Organism: Solenodon paradoxus; assembly: GCA_004363575.1. Classification (NCBI taxonomy): domain Eukaryota; kingdom Metazoa; phylum Chordata; class Mammalia; order Eulipotyphla; family Solenodontidae; genus Solenodon; species Solenodon paradoxus. The sequence continues at coordinate 1,715,738 of RJWH01000035.1, forward strand.
TTGTTGCTTTGTTTTGTTTTGTTTTTTCTTTTAACAATAACTTTGGTTAAGAATTTAGTTGAGATGTTTCTGACATCTGGAGATTGTACATTAAAGACGAAAAAGACTGGGAGAACAATTAGTAGTGGCTCTTAATATTGCTAACTCTAAAGATGACAGTCCAGTTGCAGGTTAAGAGCAAAATTTTAGCACCAGAATAGAGTTAGAAAGAGGAGTATCTAAAAGGGCAATACACAATTTCAATAAATAAGCAAGTTCGATTGAACAAGAAGAAAAAGTATGAAGACATGATGAAGGCAAATAGACCCCCCCCCCATACTAAAAATGTTAGCAGAAAACAATATCACTACACCACTAGCATTGCTATTGCTTCTGCTGCTGCTGCCAAGGTTGTTACTACTACTACTACTACTACTACTACTACTACTACTACTAGGTTAAAGAATATATGAAGAGATAAATGTAGCCATAATAGAGTAAGTTTCCTGTTATTTTAACATGTGGAGTCAATATATGGAGAAATTACTAAGAAATATTACAAAGGGGACATACAATTAAAAGTGTAGCTTACTAAATATGAGATAAAAAGTGGGACTATAGAATATAAGAGGATGTGAGTCACCAGTAGCCTTGTTTTATGATGTGAAAAGTAAATTATGCTGCTAAATATTGACTTAAACATACACAGAGATTTAAATATTATTTGTATATTAGAAATGTACTTAAATCATCATTAAAATAATATATTATAATATACACATCAAATTAAAGTAATACAATAGTGTATGCATTATGCATGAGATAAAATGTATGCAGTCTATAATTTATGTGAATTATTGAGATTATGACCAAAGCAGGGACACCAGCACATATTTACGTGTAGTATTAGAGTCTTAGTATTTGTGTCCTTGGAAAATTCATATTGCAATAAAGAAAAATAAACTTTTGGACTCTAAGACCAAATCAGTCATTATGAGAAGGGAAGAAGAAAGGGAGGTTGGTAAATAAGGCAAAATAGGTCAATTATATGATAAAGGATAGAGTTAGGTAAGAGTGGTGATTAATGTTGTATATATAAATGTTGATTTATAATGATACATACCTGAAACTTATGACATAATGCAATATAAATTATTCAATATAAATTCAATATAATTCAATTTAAATTATAATAGAAAAAAATTAATTCTAATGCACAAAGGTGATATTATTAACTTCTGGGGGTCCTTGAGAGATGCTAAAGGCATAGTGGAGCCCTCATGAATGTTGTTAGTGTGCTTATGAAAGAGGATCCAGGGAGCTATCTAACCCTTTTCACCATGTGAGAATACAGCAGGAAGTTATGAACCAGAAGGAGGGTTCTCACCAGAACTCAGCCATAATGACATCTTGATTTTGAACTTCTCAATTGCCTAAATTGTAAAAATTAAATTTCTGTTATTTTTGAGTCAAGCAATCTGTGATATTTTTGATAGCAATCTGGGTGGACTAAGACACATGGTTTAAATCTGGAAATGTATGCTTTGTTATGATTCTAGAGCACAATGAATCAAATTAGGACTTCTATACTAGATAGCAGTTTATTTTGGTTATTAAGATCAAGAATTATTTAGTATCCTATTATGTTAATTCTAGGAACATGGTAATCAATCACAATCAAATCTTCCTTCACGTCAAAACATTCTGATTTTCTCACTGGTCATCCTCCCACATACTCAGTTAATCACATCAACTTTTCTGTGATAGTCAAGTTCTCCACTTGGACCATTGTACCTCCTGCCATCCCAGTGAAATCTCAAAACTCATTTTAGTATCAGCATCTGCCATTTCCAGTGCTGAGTTGATGCTTCTAGCACTGATGTGGTACTCTTTGCTTTGGGGAGGGAAGACTACTCCTTTCTGTAGGGTCTTTTCATCCCTGTAGTCTATCTAATATGCCCATTTCTTGATTCCAAGTCTATATTTCATTGACTCCTGGTGTCAGTTAAATGAGATGGTACTAATCTGAATATCCTCGCAACATAAATTTTGAGCATAAATTAATAATTATCTTACTTACAATAAGAAGGTTTTTTACATACAGGTTTTTTACATATTAGTTCTTAGTTCTCCAGAAGTGTTTGCTCACTTATACAGTTGACTAGTACTGGTAGACAAGCCATTTTTCAATAAGGATTCTTTGTACCTACAAAATTGTCATATAAACTATCCATACCTAAGATGACCTTTTTAATTACTCTAAAGCACAAGGATGTCATCATTAAAGTAAACTTTTTCTTTGAGAAAACAATTTAATGAAATAGTGTGGAAATGTGAAATTGAAGTTAAATTTCAAATGAATTAATTATAGTAGACATGAGAAAATCTTTAACTTGGCTGACCTTTTCTATTGATTCTTTTCAATTCTCAAGCAATCTTATTTCCAAATACATGGTTATTTTTTAGCTATGGGAATTTCTGTCACAACCTACATATATCAGAGAACAACTCAAATCAGATCATTTCAGCTTTTTCTATGCTCCTTATGTCCTCCTCAAAGATCATCAAACAGTTTTGATGAAATTACATAGATTCTTTTCCCCTGTGTTTCCTCATTTTCATCCTCAATACATTTCCACATGAGAGAAGGACATCTTATATGCCTATACTTTGAAAACATGATTTAATGGCAAATCAATATTTTTCAATCTTTTCTATGGAGAGCAAAATTAATAACTTTCTTATAGGCAGATGTTAAAGAATATTATCTCTTTCAGTCATCACGTAGTTTAAAAATTATTAATTGTGTATACATGTTTTAAGAAAGCTGTGAGAAAGTTAAAAATTCCTGTATTATGAAAGTCTTAATATCACAAATAATCATACTCTGTTCATTTTGGCAATGTTGTATACAAAGTGTACATGGTGATATCTAGCACATACAATCTTCATTTAATTTGGTAAGAAGTCTATAGCATAAATGAAACTTATAGAAATTTACATTTGCAATGTCTGCAACACATGCAGATAGAGAACAGTCTAGTTTGTATTTGAAAAACCTATCAAGCTTTGTTTTACGTTTCTGAAGTTTTATTATAATCTTCATAAGAATTAAAATTATTTGAAACTCTGCCTTTCAAGTAAATACATCTAAAAATTAGAAGGGAAATTTTTGTTTTTTTTCTTTGCCATGATTCAAAACACTTAACAAACTTTGGGGAGTAGGGCCTTAATTATTAGCACTTGTAAGGGACCAAACTATCTTATTAAACTGCCCCTTTACATTTTCCCACAGGAAATTTTTATTGCAATCTCTAAATTAGGGAATGCAATTTTACTCAGGATCTTTATGAATCAAAGGGAAGATATCATTAAAAAAATTGTTTCTATAGTTTGCCCAAACTAAATCAGCAGCCACTATTTTCAACAGAAAATTAATTGTTTGGGGGGGATAAAACATATTGGTTGATTTGTAAGTGCTTATGTGTCTCATACTGGATTTGTGAATTTCTGTCTCTGTCTGCATGTAGGTTCAATCAGATCTTCTGCTCAGCAGATTTAAGATGTGCTCTAATTTGATTATTTACCGATCTAATCTTGTTATATGTGCCCTTCCATCTGCCACTAATAAAACAAATTGGCTCAGCTCTCTTTATTAGTGATGTCTGACTCATCCCGACATTGATATTATAATTATTAATCCTACTTTAATTATAATAATTTGCTAGAAAAAGTAGACACAATATATACGATGTCAAAAATAGCAAACTTTATAATGATAGAAAGCATTATCATTAATTCACAAGCAAAATCAAAGGTAAAATAGTAATACTCACGATTTTAGCACACTTCAATCTCATACTAAGTGGCATAATTTAGAGTGCTAAACAACTCATGATCTATCATAGGAACTTTAGATCATAATTGCCAAGATTGGAGATCAGGGAAAAGTGTAGTAACAGAGAATATGGGAGGCACATATCCACTGCCATAAAGGCCATGCTGCTTTCAATCACTATTTTTAACTCACCAATCTGAGTTCTAAACTTTTCCCTAAAACATCCAAACTCATCATTAAAAAACAAACAAAACAAACAAAACAAATGGCAGCACTTTTAGTGCTAAAATGGAGAAGCAAGTCAGACAGGTTTCTATCCTAAATATTAACTTGTAGCAACTCTTTTCTGACTATATGATGACATGTAGAAGAAAAACCTTGAATAGAAAGTTAGGTGAGGCACTGAAAAAGAGTAAGCAATATAAACATGTTTGTTAGGTGCATTAGCATCAGGCAAATTTTCTCAGGAAATGAAAGGACAATTTATCAAAAAGATCACCTTAGTACACAAGAAAATCTCTGAGGGATCATATGAGTAAAGTCAAAAGAGAAGAAAATATAAGCTATAAAACTTCTAATAGATATAGTGAGGGTTATATGTATATGTTTATTTATAGATATAGCTAGACACAGACACACACATACATACAAATAATTTTCTTACTCTTGCACTTAATCTTCCATTTAAACCATAGGATATCACATCTGACAAATAGATAACGCCTATCACATGTATTTTATACTTCTGAGAGGCAAGAATATTAAAATAGAAAGGGTAAAAAAAATACAGAAAATATAAGAGAACAGGAAACCTCTACACACAAAATCAATTTTAATTAGATGGAAAACATGAAAAATGGAAAACATCCTCTGAAGACAGAGGATACTTGAAGTGATAAAGTTAAAATAATAGAAAACCTTAAGATCTACAGGAAAAGAGACCAGAATAACAGATGCCTTTGTGGCTTTTATGACTTTTTCTATTATTTTTAATGTAGCTGGCATGTTTCTAAATTTGTTTTGATATTGCAGTTTGTTCCCTTAATTATTCTTAGTAAGGACTGATGTTTTGCAAACTAAAAATAAATATATAGTCATAAAACTATATTAATGTAAATTCAAATACTTCACACATAGCTATTATGATATGAAAATATGTTTCAAAATCTTAGAAGTGCAATTGCTATCACCTTTTTCTTTACCATTAATATCACTTTTATTTGAAGAAATAAATGCTACTATATTACATTTAATACTTCAGAAGATGGTAGTTTTACATTATTTTGTCTTTTCAGTGTAAATATATTATATTTTATTGCTTTTATGCATTCTATGGGAAATGAAAATATTGACGATAATTTCAAAAGACATTAATACTGACCATTTATTTAAAGGTTTCTAATAGAGTATATATACTTTATAGTTTGAGTTTCATAGAATCTATTCAAGCTATTACTGTCATGCAAATATTAACTCTTGTAGGTTAACTATTTTGTTTTAAAATATTTCTACTATGTACCTAAGCCAGTAGCTAAAAGAAAAACTATAATTCTACATTTTCTCTAAAGAATTATTTTATATTGCAGGCACATTTTTAAGTATGATATGTAAAAGAAATATCCTTAGCAGAGATTTGAAAACCATGATGCCAAATTTATTTTAATAGAATTTATGGATCATTGTTTAATATATTTTGCAAATATAGTCTTTCACTTTCCATACATAAATTATATGTTTTAATGTTACTTGGTATTAGAATAACTACGGTGTCACATTTTTAGTAATGTAAATAAGACAACATTTTGATAGATTTATAGACAGATGTCATTGATTTGTTACTGAAAGAGCAAGAAAAACCTACGTGTGCTAAATTACCAGTATGGTATTAAATTAAAATGAAAACCTGCGTTTTGTTTAAGATAGGTAGAAAAGAGACACTGCAAAGCTGGAGAAATTGGCAAAGAAAGTGGGGTTTTCAGCCTGTGGTTACTAATAGGAAAGAATTCTAAAGAGAGTGTGTGCTAATCTTACTGATTGATGTATTCAACACACATTCAATGTAATTCATCTTAAATCATCACCCAATGTTTTTGCTAATAGATCATGAAATTTTTCTGCTAAGCGTTTAACATAAAGATCAAGTAATTTATTCTATGTACTCTCCTTTTGCCACCTTAATTTCTGATAATTCTCAGTATTGTGTGCCAGAAAAATATTCATCATTGATGACTGAAACAACAATGTTACGTCTTTTTTTTAAATTTTAAAACAAAAAGCTATTTATTTTAAGTGTGCAGTATGATTGATGTATATATACAGTGTAAACTGATTACTATAGTCAAATTATTAAAATATCATCTCTTTTCATAGTTCATATTATTATGTGTCATGGGAGCCCCTGAAATCTACTTGCATAGAAAATTTTCAATATTGAGTACAATATTATTAACAATAAGTATCATGTGGTACATTAGATATCTAGACTTTCATGTATCACAGAGCTGAGACTTTGTGCCCTTTGACCAACATCTAAATTCCCATTCTTTCCATCCCTAATATCCATCATTCTACTCTCAACTTCTGGACATTTTTTAGATTCCATATATAAGTGAGATCATACAGATTTCTTTCTTTCTGTGTCTGAATTATTTTGCTCTATTTTATCCTATTTTCAGTCACTTCTTTTTTGTTAAATTGATGATACACACTTCCATATGAGTTGGAGAATGTGCTTGATAATTTTTTCCAGGCATCGTGATCTAATTTCTATTTTATTATAATTGCATACAAAATTATTATTGTTGTTTTTATATCATACTCCTACTTCTCTTATAATATCTCCCACAAATAAAACAGAAAAAAATTATATGGAACCTATGAGTGAGATCATCTGGTATCTATCATTCTTCTTTGACTTATTTAATTTAGCATAATATCCTCTAGATTCATCCATGTTGATTTACATGACAATATTACTTCTCTTTTAATGCCTATGTCATATTCCATTGTGTATATATACCATATCTTCTTTATCCATTTATCTGATGTTGGGCACTGTTTCCACTTCTTAGCTCTTGTGAATAGGGTTGCAATAAGCATGGGAGTGCATACATTTCTACAAATTAGTGTTTTTGTATTTTGGGGGGTAAATACCCACAAGTGGGATGACAAGAACATATGAGATTTCCATGTTCAACTTTTTGAGGAATCTCCATACTATTTTCTATAGGGGTTACATCACTCTGCACTCCCACCAATACCCACCAGCAATATAAAAATGTTCCTTTTTCTCTACATCCTTGGCAACATTTGTTGTTTCTAGACTTTTGGATAATACCCAGTCTCTCGGGTAATGTGATATCTCATTACTGTTTTGATTTGCATTTCCCTAATAGTCACCAAGTAGGAACATCTTTTCATGTGCCTGTCACCGACTATATAGTCTCTTCAGAAATATGTCTTTCTAACTCCTCTTCCCATTTTTTGATTGTATTGTCCAGTTTTTCATTAGTGAATTTGATGGGTTTTTGTAAATTTCGGATGTTAAGCCCTGATCAGATATATGGAAGACAAATACCTTCACCACCTTAGTATGTCATCTTTGTGTTTTGGTTATGTTTTATTTTGCTGTGAAGAAGCTCTTTAGTTTGATGTATTTCCAGTTGTTTATTTTTGTTTTTGTTTCCCTTGATGTTGGAGTTGAGTCCCCAAAGGTCTTCTTAAGGCTGATATTATTGAATGTCTTCTAAGAATTTTATGGTTTCTGGTCTAATGTCCAATTCTCTTCTCCATTTTGAGATAAATTTTGTTAATGGTGCTAGAGAGTGGTCTAACTTCATTCTTTTGTGTGTGGCTGTCCAGTTTTCCCAACACCTTATTGAAGAGACTTTCCTTTCTACATTAATCTACATTGTAGATTAACTGACTGTATATGTATCAGTCAATTTCTGGAGATTCAGTTTTATTCCGCTGATCCGTCCCTCTGTTATTATTCCAGTACCATATGTTTTGATGACTATCATTTTGTAGTATAGTTCAATGTCTTGGAGTATAATTTCTTTAGATTTGTTCTTTTTTTCCTCATAATTGTTCTGATTATTGGTGGCATTTTGCTATTTAATATAAGCGTTAAGATTCTTTTTTTTCTATTGCCTTGAAATAAACCTCTGGAATTTTCATGGGGGATTGTATTAAATCTGTATATTGCTTTAGGTAAGACAACCATTTTAAAAATGTTGATACTTTCCATATGAGCAAGGAATATATTTCCATCTCTTTGTGTCTTCCTCTATTTCTATTAAGGACTTGTAGTTTTCACTGTACAGGTCTTTCACTTCCTTTGTTAAGTATATTCTATGACATTTGATTATTTTTACTTCTATTTCAAATTGTGCACTTTTATTGATTTTGTTTTCTTCTAGTTATGTTATTTGCGTACAAACATGCAACGGATTTTCGTGCACTGATTTTTTAGTCTGCCACTTCACTGTATTTGTTGATAAATTCTAGCAATTTTTTGTCCGAGTTTTTATGGTTTTAAATGTATATATAAACATTAAGTCTTCTCGGTGGATTGACCCATTAATTGTTATATAATTTCCACCTCTATCTTTTATTATGTTTTTTAGGTGGAAGTCTGTTTTATTTGATATAAATGTAGCTCTTCCCACTTTTTTTGCTTGTTATTTGACTACAGATTTGTCTTCTAACCTTTGACTTTTAGGCTCTCTTTATCTTTTTAAAGAAGAGTTTCCTGAACACAGCAGAAGGTTTGGTTATGCTTTTTAATCTATTTGGTCACTCATTGTCATTTGATTGGGAGTTTAATCCGTTAACATTTAGGGTGATTATTTTTATGTAATTGTTCATTGCCATTTTGTAATTTTCTTCTGGTTGTTACACACAGTGCCTTAAGTTCTTCTATTGGTTCTTCTATTTCCCTTCTTAGGTGGGTTGAGTGCAGTTATATTTTGATTGTTTTCCCTTTTTGTTTTATTTGCTTTTCCCTAGAGATGTTTATTGAGGTTACCCTGAAGTTGGCATTAAAAATTCTATCTGTATTTCCTTTTTTCATTTGAAAGCAGATTACTTTCACACTCTTTTTAACCATCTACATTTTCCTTCTTTCCTCCTCCCCACTTTTTATAATTGATGTCTTAAAGTCTTTTTAAGTGAGGCTTCTTTACTTTTTGAAGATTATCCTTCAACATTTTTTGTAGAGCAGGTTTTTTTTGTGATGAATTCCTTTAACTTTTGCTTATTAGAATAGTTTTTCCTTATTCTTTTTGTTCTGAATATATATCTCGCAAGGCATTAGCATCCTAGGTTGAAAACACTTTTCTTTCAATACTTTGAATCTGTCATGCAATTTCCTATTGGCCTGTAGATTTTCAGTTGAAAAATCTTATGGGAACTACTTTCACGTGACTCATTTTTATCTGGATGCTTTTTAGATTCTTTAGTTTGCATTTTTGTCATTTTGATGACAATGAGTATAGGTGTATGTCTGCTTGGGTTTCTTTTGTTTGGAACTCTGAGATTTCTGAATCTCAAGTCTTGCTTCATTCCTCAAGTTAGGGAAGTTCTCAACTACTATTTCTTCATTATTTCTATTATGGCTTCATTCATTCTACTCTTGTCTTCCTCTATTGAGTTATTTAGTTCAGCTCTCTTGTTCATTTCCTTAATATCTTGTTTCATTTCCTCTCTCACTTATCTATAGTTCTCTTTCTCCTCCTCTATAGTTTTCTTGATTTTCATGAGTTTGTTTATCATCTTCCCATAAAATCATTGTCCGCTAATTTGCACATGCTTGTATTCAGATTTTTCTTTTTTAATTTGCTTCATCATTTTGCATACATTTCTCTGTATCTTTTTTCATTTTGGCATTTAGCTTATATTTCTGTAGGTTAGATTTCCCTGCAGTAATGGCATTGTCTAGGGTATTGATGTGCACCAGTTAATCTTGGATCTTAGACTGAACATTAGGAGCTCTTGAGTTGTGTGGCATTACCACTGATTGTAATTTTTGATGGTTTTAGGTGGATCCTGAATTGTGACCTGAGAGTTTGGACTATGGGGCTGGAGTTTTTGTGGAGTAAGCAAAGCCATATTCCTGTGCCCCAGATCTGAATGATAACAACCACCTTGTTGCTGGCCTACAATTAGCAATCAGGCTGCAGTTCTGTCTCCAGCCATAGGATGACATTTTGGGTAGCACTGAAGTTTCCTTATTTCTGGAACTCTCTTATTTCTTTAAGCCTGGGTTGGGATTTCTGGTGGACAGGTCTTGTGGCTCTGGAGGAATATGGTGGAAGGGGATTTCTGACACGGTTAATCTCAGACTGAACTTTGAAAGTCATACATTAAGGATGGCAGAACACCTGAGTCTCTGAGTACAGACCCTCTGCCATCCTGCAGGTGAAGCATGAAATGATGATGGGAAATTAAATTTAGCCCTTATATATGTGGGGGGTCTGTTATTAAACTCTCACAGCATGCTTTCTTTTTCCAAATGGAAAATTTTAGTAGGTTTATTGTATTTTTGTTCCATCATTGTATACTTGTAAAATGGGCAAAAAGCTTTAGTGTTATTATCAGTGGAGTAGTAGCCACAATATGACCTGAGGGAGAGTTTTTATTGAATCTAACAGAGAACCTAGAAAAGGCACTGAATACATTGCAGAAGGAACATGGGGATTTCATCCCTGGAGTGATTAGTAAAATGGTTTTACTTATAGAAAAAAAAATGGCATGCAGGAATATACTGATAATAAGATGGTTGATTTCCACCTATGTCACAGAATGGGATCTTATTTGTTTTCTATTTATAAAATTTGCTAGTTGATAATATGGAAACCAAAACAGAAGCTACATTTTCTGATCATTTGATGCAGCATTTTGCCTAGTACAAGACCAGTGGGTTTCAGAAGAGTGGATATATGCCTATCTTCTTCCTCTTCCCAACTTCTTCAGCCTCAGACCATAAACTAGGGCTTAAGAACATATTTAGGATGGAAAAAAATGTATCCACTTGGGTCTTTGGAGTAAACATCAGTCTGGATAGTGTTATTCACCAATATTTATAAAGATGGAAAGATAAAATGCAATTTCTGTCATATTTAAGTAAACTGGAACATATCTAGAAATTCTACTCAAATGACATTACCCAAAATTAATTGATGAGAATACATCCAACTGTAAGCAAGATTGGTAGTTGCCAGGAGCAAGATAGGAAGTGAGGGTAGGGATTATAAATAAAGGTGGTCAGAAAATATAAACTTCAAGTGATACGATGAATAAATCATGGGATATAACACGGTGACTGCACTCAAGAACACTGTACTACATATCTGAAAGTTACTAAAAGCGAAGATTTAAAAAAATTTCACCATACACACACATACCTATGAATTGATGGATGTGTTCACTAACATTATGACAATCATTTTGTAATATGTACATATATCAAATTAGTACATGTACACATTAAATTTACACAATATTAGCTGTCTATTTGAATATATATTCAAGGATCTTCTGGTGTTATTGGCATACTTTAGAAGATGCTTCTACCCACCTTGCACGACCAGTTACTCTAACTTCACATCACTACATATAAAGAGAAAGGCAAGTTCCCTCTTTTGACACATTCCCCTCTCTCCTCCCCAGATTTAATCTCTCATTAAGGTTGTTTTTCATTCTTATCATGCATTTAATATGTTAATAATTCAAAAGTGACAGAACCAAAGCAAGTATGATTTTTTTAAATTTCTTTGAAAAAATTCAGGCTTTGCTTTGATGTTGGCATAACGATATTTTGCATGCCATCTTCCTTAAACTATCTTTTGCAGTTACTATTTTATATGCATAAATTAGTAGTTTTATATAAAATTGTTTCCTATTTATATATGCAGACAAATGATAAAAATATATCTACTGAATTCCAAAAAGTCTTTTCAAATATTTCAGAAAATGATTTATCTGTTTTTTATCTGTTGATCAAACAGAATGGTGTTGATGTAGCTTAAAATTTAATGAAATTAGAGAATATTACTAATATATAACAATGCTAAATCTTTAGTGAAAAAATTATGTAAATAAAAGAATATATTTAAGTCAACAGCACAAAAATTAAATCAGACAGAATATACTTTAAGAACATTTATAAATGGACAAAGGTATCATTTATCATCCTGATTATAATAAGCATACTGCACACAAAATAACTTACATTGTCCCAGATGACTATTACAAGAGACAAGAGATAGAGAATTTTGTAAGGATACTTTTAGCTGTTAAAAAAAGTGACAAAAATTCTGCATGACAATAGGGTTTTTTTTGCTCATTTTTTAGAGAGCTTAAAAATAAAAAGGCAAAATTATTCTTATCTCAGAATATTGATGTTTGTAACTGAGAAGCAATTTTAACAAATAATTTTGTAGTTAATATTGATATATAACTGCAAAGAAAATTTAACTCATTAATTTTATATTTTATGAAAATAATAAAATTGCCATGATATAATATTTCTATAAATGAAATAGCAGTATCAATTTTGTTATCCTGCATCAAATTAGAATATGCATGATAACTTGTATACATTCCTTTCCTCAGCATTAAAAGTAGAGGGAGAAGCAAGTCAAACTCATTTGGGTGGTAAGAAGGATGTCAGAATGCTTCAAACTTTGTATTTAACGAGTGAAGTAGTGAAAGGCTCAATAGACATGATATATGTAGCTTTATTAAAGGTAAGTGTACATTTTCTTAATATAAATAAGCATCGTAATTTTTAGATAGTCAAGTTCTAGTAAGTACATACATATAATTTTATTTTAATTAGGAATATTACTTTAATATTTTATTTTTATGGCTGTACAAATTTATGTTTTCATTTGGGTGAAGTAAATATGGACATTTAGGCAAAAAAAAGTGAATAAAGAGAAAAGATGAGAAATACAAAACAATGAAGAGTAGAATTCATAGACTCTGTTGGGTCATGATAGGGGAAATCTGATTTTCTAGTTTTGCTCTCTACAGGAAAAAAGCATGTCACAGAACTTGCAAATATTGTGAAAACAAACATTTTGGGAGAAACAAAATTTTCGGATTTCAATGGAGTAATTTTAGCTTTTAATGAGACACCTCAATGGGATACCAGACAGACATTGGTTAAAATGACAGAATTAGAAAAAATTGGGATTATTAAGACTTTTGGTTTTTAAGTATTAATCAAAAAAACTTTACAGAATGAGGTCATCAAGAGTGAATATACAGAGAAATCAGTGTTAAGGAACAATTTCTGATATGAGACAAGCATAAGTTTTTGTAATGATAATTAAAAAAAAGTGGTGCAATTTCAATATCCTAAAATTAATATATAGCATCATGAACAAAAGAAATAGTAAATAATATCATTTAAAGTATTTGTTTGGCCTCATCCTATTACAGTAGTGGTTAAGCCCATCATTCAAGTTCTGGGTCCATAGAGAAACAACCAAAGTGAACACCTAAACAAAAATAAAATAAAATGTTTCTTCCTCTCTTTCTTCCTACCTGCCATCCTACTCACCTTTATTCCTTCCCTTCCAAAACAAAAACAAAAACAAAAACAAAAACAAAAAGGCAAAACTACTTTAGTCTGGTAGCAAATGCTAAAAATACTCATAATTGGACCTATGTAAAAGTGAGATATATCTGTATACTAATGTATGCTTAGCATATACTTATCAACATAAATTATATGGTATAGGTATTTGGTATGTAGATACACAAATGTATGTATATATAACTGCATTATATATGAATATAATATATACTCTATAGACTGCTATATATCTAAAGTCTTGCTATATAAAAGGGAACTATATAAAAGGGATGCTCATAAAATATTTTATAAACATAATTTTTAAAATATTTCACTTCACACTGAAATGTAGGAAATATTCATTTAGAAGGAAATATAAAATATATTTAAATAAATTAAACATCATTTTATTAGCTATACATATATAATTTTTTTCTCTTTCATTCAGATTATTTTGTCCTGTTCTACCATGAAATGAAATCCTCTTTCTGTACTCCATGACATGTATCAGATATCTTTGAAACATACTGGTATCCAAATACAATTGATTAGAATAAATGTTAAGCCAGATCTGACCACATTTTACGAAGTTAAAAGAAATATCTTTCACAACTAGAAGCATTCTTAGTTTGTGTTTAACCTATTTTTAATTATAAATAATCAAAGATGCTATATTATAACATAAAGTGATCAATTAAGAGACAATGATATTATATAAGAATCATTTGTGTGCTGAAGCTTACTGTATGAAAAGCACCACATGACTTGTGTATAGTATGTACATTTATAATTTAATAACCATACGTCTGAGTACACAACTTCATTAACTGTGATAAAAGCAGACTGCCTGAAATCTTCAATTAAAGAAAATAAAACCACATCCTTCACGTCATTTCTGGGAAAATAAAATAGTATATTGTAATTTGTGTTTCCACTGGAAAAAATAGCTCAACTTCCATTTATAAATAACAAAAGGAAAAATACTAGTAATTTATCATGGGTTCAGTGCCAAGTAATACACTGAAGAAATGACCAGAGAGATGAAAGACAGCATTGGTATGGATTATGGAATGCTGAAACCAAAACTAAGTATAACAAACCTTAGGGACACTAAGCCTACTTAGATTTTGTTTGTTTGTTTTTTCTCACTAAAACGAGATGAAAGCATCCTGAATATTTTTTAAAGTAATTTTTAATTATTAGCAAACATACTTTTAAAGGACTAGTAAGTAGTTTGTCATTAATTTTTGTGTGCTATAATAGTATGTGTTTCAGGAGTATAGCGTCAAAACTCAATAAATATATGTTCTAGACCACATCTCTGAATACCTCTGAATACGTCTGTCCAATCGGCAGTCTTGATCCATTCCCCTTTAGTAACTACTCTTTTTCTGTCTGAGTCTAAGTGATTATCCTTGTTTTGTCAGAAAACATATGTTCGTATAGTTATGCTGATGAAAAATAAGTTGGTGTGACCCCATAAATCTATCACTGAGATTTTTATCAAAAAAGGAAGTCTTATGGAGAATTTAAGGGAATTTGGCCAAATAGCTCTTCCATGATATACTTTAAACGCATTATGCCAAGATGAACATATTTCTTCTTCTATATTTACTTGTCTTTTCAAATATTTTTTGAATCAAGACAACTATTCATTAAGTTGATCAAGCTAGGAGTTTATGTAGATCATATATTATTCTAACAACCTTGTTAAGTGTTATCGATTGCTACTGTCTATCTGTTCAATAGGTCTCAAAACTGTTTCTTTTTCTCTCTCCATTCTTTACTTTTTCTCTATTTTCTACTGCTTTAGTTGATATTCCACCATTTTCCAATTGCCTGTGTTTCTCAATAATTTAATCATCTTGTCACACACATTCAATTGTTATTATATCTTCAGGGTGAATTTTCTGAAACAAAAATTTGACATCCAACTTGCCAGTATAAAGTATCTTACATCCTTCTACTACTTACTTAATAGAATAAATATCTGGATCATCATTGGGTATTTCGCTTCTGTTCAAATCGCATTATTTACTGATACTGAGATGTTTCCTTTTTTTTATTTTGGAGTTTGCTCATTGTCCTAGTGCATTGGTTTCCTCATCGAGAAGTTTATTTGAGAGTAAAGATTTTGTTGTTAAATCTAGAATCAAGATTGAAATGCCATTGGTAGAATTTAATACCACAGTAAGACATGAAAGTACTAAACATATGCAGATGATTATCTTACTTTTTTCAAATCATGAAAAATGTCTGACCATGGGAACACTCTTTTATGATCACTCTCAGATAAAGAATTGTTCAAGAGAGGTGCTCTTCTTAAATTTATCATATCTTCTCTGTCACTGGATCTGAAGCAGCTGATGGGTTCGGAGACAAAAAAAAAAAAAAAAAATTAGAGGCACTATGTAGCATCCTGTAAGAGATGTGTTTCTGGAACTGTACTTTCAGTGTTTGTCCCCTTAACTTATTATCAACATCACTTAGTTATTAATACTTTCTATTTATACCTCTTATAATTATAACAATAAAATTTCCAAATACAGAAGGTTGTTTTGAAGATTAACTGAACTAACACTTGCAAAGCAATTATAATATCATCAAGAAGATACTAAATGCTCAATGAAATTTAGATATTATTATATTATAAAGTGTGTATAAAGAATTTATTAATCATGTGGGTAAAATAAGTGTATTTTTGCAACTTAAAAGAACTCAAGTACACAAGTATTGCATCATGTTCTACATTCAAACCTCATATAATGTACTGTCAATTATATCTCACTAAAAAGTAAATAAACAAATCAAGAAACAAGACAACAGAAAAAAAATAAAAGGCCAAAAACTTTTACATCTCATAAATTTCTTGCAGGAAGATAATGAGGATAAGTTACAACAAATGAAGGAATGAAACAAGAAAAGAGAGGACTGGAATTCAGAAATGTGTGGAATCAAACTAGAAAAGCTTGACAAATAGCAGTTATTTTTAACCATTCTACCCAAGTTTCTCTGCTTTCCCAATCCCCATTATGCTAACCAAAGTCTTTCAGATTTACGATAACTTTGTTGTGCTTTGTTAGTTTGTTTTGTTTCTTCATATTCATTTATGAGTGAAACCATTCAGTATTTTTCTTTTTCTTTCTGATATATTTCACTTAGAATACTCACCTTAAGTTCCATCCAAGTTTTTGCAAAAGGGAAAATTTCATATATTTAAATTTGAGTTGTATTCCACTAAGTACATACACACAGACACACACACAGACACACACACACATGCACACAGACACACACACACACATACACATGCACATACACACACACACACAACATCAAGTCCAGTCATTCATCAGTAAATATTTAAGTTGATTCCATGTTTAGCTACTGTAAATTGTGCTGCTTTGATCATAAGGATGCAGATTTTTTTTGGATTAGTGCTTTTTCTATATATATAATTTTCGGCTAGATACTTAAAATTGGAATTGCTGAATCAAATGGTAGTTCTTTTTTTTTTTTTTTTCCGGAAGAATCGCCATACTATTTCCACAAAGGTTTTTACATTTCTACCAACAAGGTAAGAGAGTTACCTTTTATTATAAACCCTTGTCAACATTTCTTGCTTCCAGTCTTTTTGATATAGGATAATCTCAGAGGTGTGAAGGGACAGCTCATTATAGTTTTAACTTGCATTTTTCTAATGATATGTGGTGTTAAGTATTTTTCATATGACTTAACTATATATCTTCTTGGAGATAAGTATATTCAGATATCCATCATTCTTGATTTTATTATAGCAGCAAAGCAATAGCTAATCTCTACAACTGGTAAATCAAGCTCTTATGAGAAACCATAATAATTTGATATTGGTATTTGATATTTGATGGTGGTGTAACTAACATCTAAAAATCTAAAATAATCAAGGAGATTGCCTGGGGAAACAGTTATAGTAGCTGAAAGATGATAGCAGTGGATGAATGCATTTTGATAAAGCTATTTTTCTTATAAAAATATGAATATTACACATATAGAAATATAAGCAGATAATACACTATAGGTTAATTTTATGTCCTATAAAATATGTAAATTTATTCAGATCAGCAATAATGCAATTGTTAAATTTAAAATATTTCAGTGGGTTTTTTTCTTCTCTTCAAATAAATTTTATTTTAATATGAGTATGTCTTTGACTGGGAGTGATCAGATGATCATCTTTATGAGCCAGTGGATATGTAAGCCAAATAATCACTTTTATTAAAAAATTAAAGTACAAGTATATTTAAAGATCTCTTTTGTATATCTATTATCAGTAATTTAGATATTAAACTAAATTAGAGAATAAATATTAATTGAATTTTCATATATATTACACTTGAAATGCTGAACTCTGTGTCTTAATTTCAAAATTAGAAACTCGTAAAGATATTATGAAGTTAGGAATTAAAATTACACATTTAGAAAGCAAAATCTCACAATATAATGGCTTAAAATCAGACAAAAGACAAGTGAATAATATGTCAAATTGTCAAGAGTAACTTCTCTTTATAAAATTTGTAACAAAATAAATATAATTGCATAATTCTTAACTCCTTATTTCTTTTGGTGTAAAGAAAGTCATTGGGTACATGATGTGTTTTCAGGATTTACTCAGTATAGAAATCAATCATGAGTCTTCTCTTTAAGTGTCAAACTGAAAACTCACAGGGAACTAGAATTAGTTTTCTGTTCTCTCGGCTACATTTTTAGGGTCTGCTATAATATATCTATTTCATGCTGAAATATCTTTTATAGCAGATTCTCATTAAATATTTGCTAAGTCAATTACTTGATTAGTGAAAAATTTAGAACGATTTTTTCCCTTTTGTATTGAGAAGTGTGTTTATTGACAGATAAACATGGAGAGGATGATTCAATGTACACCATATCACGATTTCCAAATCATTAGGGTCACCTTCTTGGTGTGGTTAGGTTGCTTTAGTCTTTGATGTTTTAGAGGGTAAGGCTGACATGAAAGCATTAGATTCAAATCCTATGTATGTAGTTTAGATTTCATAATCTGAGGCCTTCAAGGGAAACTGAAAAAAATACACATATATCTACACATAATGAATAATTGACATGCAGTTCTCATACTCTCTTAGGTTAAAGGTAACAGAAATGTCCTCATCTTCAGAACGATCAATTAGTCAATTAATACCTGTATTTTATTTTATTTAACTTTTAAATTCAAAATACACAAAGTGTATTTATTGTAGGGTATTTTTGGTATATTCCTCTTAGACATTAGTAACTTTATGAAACCCTGTGTTATATTTAGAGAAGAAAATGGGAGAAACAGACTTCAATTAAAAATGGAACAAGGAAAATACAGAATCTGCTTAACCTAAGAATGATTTGATTGCAAAATGTGATTAAAAAGAAAACTTACGTTAGTAACTTTTATTTATTTGTAGTCATCTATTGAATATTTACTAGAAGTCTCCTTTTCATAAAAGTTATATTATTAAAATAAATGTAGTTGATGGATATTTTACATAGGATATACAGTTTAATCATAGTTTATATATATTTGAAAATTATAATGTCTCAATTTTCCATTTGTCAAAAGATTCCTTTGAAGATTTTTATTTCTTTTCTTTTCCAAGAGTTAATAAAAAACAAGAGAAAATACATAGCCAGATATATTATTGCTGCTGAGAAAATCAAACAGCTGGCACATAAACATGATTGTAGATTCATTAGATCATGAATATATACATGCATTTACCTGCCATTCCAAGGTGAGAAAAGTTTTAGTTACTGTCAATTCCATAGTGTTGCAATAGCTCGTTGAAACAGAAGCTGCTTGAAATATTATAAACAAGACATCTAAAGCATCCTTAAGGGGAAAAGCTAACAACCACAGCTGAAGCTGAGGAGAAAATAAAGCTCTCCATATGGCTCTATGAAACCACAGCCAAAAATAAATAAATTTCAGGAAAATAAATTTGTCTTTATTATAGGGATTGATTATTATTCTAAGTACTAAGAAAATAATTCTCCTTTGTCTGAAAATAGTTTAAGAAAATATTCTTCTTTATCTATCTGTATATTAAGCTCATAACCATAGGCCTTATATATGCTAGAAGTGGAGAAGGAAGAATAAGCATGTTTAAATGAACTGATGGCAAAAATGAATACTTATTGACTCACTTTTGGAAAAAGAGAAAAATGATCATTTACCATATTTTGCACATACATTTATATATGCCAAAATTAAGTAATTCTGTTAAATCAATAAAGCAGGATGTATAACACACACATAGCTTTTTCTTAAAAATTAAAGTGGCATTGGATTATAAACCAAATTGCAAAGTATATACCCATGAGCCCATATTGATATGAATAAGCAATTGAAAAATAAATGAGTTAGGAAAGACAAACCTCTCACAGAGAAGAATTCAAAATACTTCATGTGCATAGTCAATGCTCAAGGAAGTGAAGCAGAACTCTCTGCTCATTAAGTGCAAACAGTATATGCTGAGTTTCTTGCAAAGGGAACAGAATGGAAAAGATGCTGGTGGGAGAATAACTTTCTATGGACAAAACTAACAAATAATAATACCTCAGTTGGTGATCAAGGTCAAAATCAACTATGAGAATAAAGCTGATAATGCAGTCCCCTGATATGATATGGTGAAAATGTCACCCCATTGCTGTGACCATATTTACAAAATTCCACAATCTCAGTGAATTTATGAGAAAAACTATCTGACAAACTCCAACAGAGAGGCGACTTCTACAAAATATCTGATTAGAACTCCTTAAAACTGTCAGTCAGAAAAAAAGTAAAGTTTGAGAAACTGTCACATCAAGAGGAAGCCATGAAGACATGATAACTAAATATAGTGTAACAGCTGGAATTCTGAAACAATAAAAGGATATTAGATGAAAATTTAAGATATCCGAATAAACTAAAATCTTTGTTACTAATAAAATATCATTATTGGTTAAACGATTATAACAAATTTAACATACATTTGTAACAAATGTGAGATGTTAATATTAGCAGAAATTTTGTACAAGGTACAGACATACATTTAATTTTTCTGTAAATCTAAAATTAATTCAAAAACAAATACTTTAAAATACTGTATACTTGATACACAATATTCTGTACTAATATCAAATAATGTCCCTATGGTATATAATTCTGTAAACACAACTTTAGATTCAAGTATGCAGGACAAAACTCAACTCATAATCTAATGCTCCATTCACTAAGGAAGAGTAGCAAACGTCTTTTTTTTTTTAACTATCACTAAGAATTTTAACAGTGAAACAAATACTCTAAATGTCTGTTCTCATATTTACTTACACAGCTCTTATCTGTGTGAACAATTTAGTTGTAGATGGCAAGTACTGAGTCTTCCATAGGATAACTAATGCTAGTATAACTTTAAAATTCTCCTTATTTTAGACTTCCACTGAGTAAGATGAAGCAGATTATGACAAGTAAATACCAATGATAAAAACACAGAAAACACATAATAAATCGCAGGAATGCTGTTTTTGCATTTATGATTTTTTTCTTTGTTCATACTTTTTTTTAACACAGCTTTGGGTTACAGAGAAATTGTACAAAATAGAGAAAATCTTGTAATAATCACATGAGCCCACATAATTTTTCCTATTATTAAACTTGAATTGGTGTGGTGAATTTTCTATAATTAATAACATCAATATATTATTATTTATTATTTGCTTATTTATCTATATCTTGCATTAGGATTCACTTTTAATGTTATACATGTTCTATGGATTTTGCTAATGTCATGTATCCAACATTGAAGTATTACACAAGATAGTTTTATTACCCTAAAAATCCCCTGATTTTCACCAATTCATCTTTTACTATTCTCCTAATCCCTGAAAATGAATGCTGCTTTTACTGTCATTATAGTTATTCCTTTCCCAGTGTAATACATAGTTATAACCATACAAGATGTACATTTCAGACTGGCTTTCTTTACTCACCAATATACTTTTCCAATAACTTTATTTTATCTTTTACATACATAGCTATGTTTATTTCAGAATATTGGAATCACACCTCAGTCTATATTTCACACCATAATAACCAGCAGAGCTCTGGTAACCTTTATCGCCACCTCGTTGTCTTCTTCTCTCCCTCCCCCTTCTCATTCCCAAGTATAACACCCTGATCTGTGTGTTTTGTTGATATTTGTCTTTTGTTTCTTTGTATTCCACAAATGAGTGAAATTATCTTATATTTCATTATCCTTTCTGGCTATTTTGCTTAGCATGGTCCCTTCCAGTCCCTTCCATGTTGTTGCAAAGGGCATTATTTCATTTTTCTGACAACTGTATAGGTTTCCATTGACAATCTATATCTATCTATCTATATCTATCTATCTATCTATCTATCTATACACCACAAGCTTCTTTATCCAGTCATCTATTGGTGGAAATTTAGGTTGTTTTACTGTCTTGGCTATTATGAATTGCACTGCTATGAATATAGGGGTACATATATATAAATATATATACATTTATTTTTTTAAATTTGTGCTTCTGTATTTTCTGGGTATGTGCCTAGAGATGGAATTGCTGGATCAAATATCAGATGTATATTTATGTATTTTAGGAAGCACCATACTTTATTCCAAAGTTTGCACTAATTTGCATTGTTAGTAATATATAGGAGGGTTCCTTTTAGTCTACACTTTCTCCGACATGTTGTTTCTAGTCTTTTCAATATAGGCCATTCTCACTAGAGTGAGTTAAGGATTCCCATGTCTTCTAATGGCTTAAAAGCTCTTATATTTTTACTGATGAGTAATATTCTATTATATGCATATGAACACATTGTTTATTCATTCACTAATCAAAGTATATATTGATGACTTCCATGTTTTGACTACCATGAATACAACTGCAATATACATATGTGTTACCTTTTGTGTGTAAGTACACTTTTAACTCATTTAAGTAGTACCAATGAGTGTGAAAGATGGATCATATGATAAGGATATGTTTAACTTAGCAAAATACAGCCAAATTGTCTTCCAAAGTGGTAAACCACTTTGCTTTCCTACCAGGAAGATATGAGAGCATATATTTCTCTATACTTTCACTAGCATTTGATGTCGTTAGTGTTTGGATGTTACTTACTCTTATAGGCATGTGGTGGTATCTCACTGCTATTTGATATAGAATTTTTTAAAAATCTATCATATGTTCTCCAATTACTCATTGCTGATATAGAAAACATGTTATCTTTGTTTATTTACTTTATGCTTTGTAACTGCTATAGTGATTCTTAGCCTCAATATTTTTTGTGGGAAATATTTGGAGTTTCCCCATAGACAATCATAAGATCTGTGCACAGACAACTGATTAATTTCCAATATCTACACTTTTTACTTATTTTTCTTTTCTTGTTGCATTAGACAGGGATTTCAGAATGGAAAGGGGAAATCTTTTCTTTCTATTCAATTTTTTTCCAACTAGAAGAATTCTACTTTCTCATTATATTATGCTAATTGAATACATTGTAGCTTTTCTACAGATTTCTGTTATCGAGTGGAGGAAGTTCCTTTTCATTTCTAGCTTACTGATAGCTATCATAAATAGATGTTGACAGAAATTTTTTATTTATTTATTTTTTAGGTGGAAGGAAGCAGGGAGGAAATAAGGCAGGTAGATAGGCAGGAAGAAAGAAAGAAGAGGAAGCATTGTATTAATTTATTTTGTTGCTCACGTTTGTTGCTCTCCCTATCCCCAGGTAATGACTCCAGGTCCTTAGGTTATATACAGACTATGGTAGAGACACAGACTTAACTCCTTAGTCACCAGGGCATGACAGAAATCGATTTTTAAAACAAAAGACTGAAAGCAATGAACAGTACAATGGACTGAGTAGATTAATTATAATGTACCTAACATTTCAGAGGAGAAAGAACTTTTCATAACTTCTTTGAAGATTACCAAATATTTTATTTATCCTGTATAGAAATGTTTCAATATTCTGTGATATGATGGTCAGATTTGGCCCAGTAGGACAGGGCTATGTGAAAACAAAGTGAAAATATTCAGGTTACCTGGGACTTGCGTGTTTGGATATTACTCAGTCCATAACTCAGGTCAGAGTTATGCCAGAACACTTTATGGATTCTTGAGTGGCACATTAGATGGAATGACTGAGACAGAAAGACAAAGTAAAATCTCCCTCAGTGGTCACAGTGTGTAGAATGCAAAGGTCAACTGACCCAGTAGGTTAAAGACTCAGGAAGTGCTGGTCACACAAACCCAATGAGTTTGTCCCTCAAGGCATAAATCAGATTGTGAAAATGTTTCCATTGAGCCTAAGGAGCTAACTTCAAAACTTGTGAGGAAGAGAATGCAATCTTTCATTATACAGTAGTGTAAGGTTTTTCTGGGCTCCGCGAGGAGAAAAGCTCAATCAGACAAAAAATGTCGAATAGCCAGGGCTTTATTGGGGTTTGCACACCCGGGCGAAACTCCCAAGTCCGCAGAGGGCCAGGAAGTCGCGGGCTGGGAAGTCGCGGCCTGGGAAGTCGCGGCCAGAACAAAGGGGGGCGGGCTCTTTAAGCAGAGGAATTTCGCGGGCTTCCCATATGGAGATTGGGATTGGCCCTGTGAATCCAGGTGTGGGGGTTGCATCCCTTATTCTGACGTCATCCACCTTTTTCCCCGGGCTTGGCCTTTCCCGGGCATGGCCGCTGCTGCTTTTGTCCCTGGGCCAGCCTAACAAGTAGCTTTGAGAAATCTGACACCTGAATTGCTCTTAATCAAAAGGGTGGGAAGAATCTACACAGACTTTCACCCACTAAACTCTTACAGGAAGGACCTTTGGCAGATAACAAATAAACTCTAGATTAAATACTAAAAGCGATTACCTAGGATACCGGAGAGTGAACAAAGGTAGAGAAACTCTGGTTGTTACATGGAAGAAAGAAATGTCTCTGGGTGAATTTCCAGGTTTTATGACTTTTAGCCTGAGGCAAGCTGCTGGCAGTGCTACTTGAATGACTAAACCTTCAAAAGAAAATGTGGAGTCTTTCTGGCATGAAAAGGAGTACAGAGTTTGAGACAGGGTTGAGTGGTAAGAAAGAAATCTCAGAAAGGAGAAAACCAATGACAGCCTCCAAATATGTATATCAACAATGTCTAACGTCCGGATTATCCTTGAACAACGCATATATGAAACTGATATTAAACATTTCAAGATTAAAAAAAAAAACAAACTCAGGCTTGAGCTTCTTCATAGGACTGTTGGTTCTTTGAATTCAACCAAGCTAATTGCCTGCTAAAACATGCAAATAAAATCAAATGCTCAATATTTTTATGTTTCTGAAAACCTTTCTTTTAACATTTTCAGCTTCGATTAGGAGTGATCCTTTGGTTACATTTAAAATTTTATAGGAAATTTATCATAGAAATGACTTATAACTCTGAAATCAAGTCATATCCAGGAGAAGTTCAAAGTGTTCTTGAATTTTCCACTATGTACATAGCTACAAAAAGTGAATATTAAAATTGATACTACCTACATTAATCTTTTATATTTGCATTGATAGAATTGTCACTTCACTGTTTGCTTCTTGGGGTTATTTTGCTGAACTGGAGATGATTTTGCAAATCATTTCTTTTAGGACTTCCAAAATATTGACAGGAAAACACATGAAGCATAATTTAATGCAATCAAATTAATTGATGTGCATTTAAAACACACTTCAAATTCAGGTGCAATCCAGATAACGCACCTGAATTTAATTAATCTATCATCTTTCCAGGTATCCACCTCTAACCTATCAATCTACCTATTTGTCATCTAGCTATTCATTTATATCTATCATCTATCTAATCTTCCTACCAACTTACCTACCTAACATCTTTCAAATTGTAAACATTGAATGACAAATATAGTCAGAAAGGAAGACAGGAAAGAATATATGATTAAGGCTCAATGAAGTGAATAATATACTTTAAATTCATATAGCTCATGATTAAAAATTTTTTATAAAATTATTTTTATTAAATCAAATTGTTATTAAACTATATTTAATTTTTTTACACTTCTTTAGTCACATAATTCCAGAATCCAACAGATGATGTTTGCTTAGTAAGTCTTTGGCCTTGGTCACAATCAGAGTGCAGCTGCTGAAATGGAGATGGCGAGCCAGGCGTTGCTAATCCTGTGACTATTTCACTGCACCAACTGAAAATTCTCTATGTAAGACACCAAAAGTGCCTATGCTTTGTTCAGTATTAGTCAATAAAAGTAAAGGTGAACGATGGTAAGTAATTCATTAAGACGTAGCCATCTTCAGCAATTAATTAAAAATCTTTCCTTGGTAAATTTTGTTTAAATATAATACTAGATGAACAAATATTCAAATCACTTCCCAGGGCATTGGAAGAAGCCTATCCAAGTGAATTACCCAAAGTCTGAATTTCTACTCGCTTTACTGAATCTTCATCCTTACTTAACTTTTGTACAGCATGATTGCAGAATTACTAATTACTAATTGAAATCCCTAAAGAGATGCCAACAGAATAAATGTAAGAGTTTTCATAAGTAACTACAAGTATTTTAGTTCTAGTTTATTTCAAATGTTTTGAAAAGTTACAACTATTTTGAAAACTCAAAATTGTTTAAGGAAAACCTTTATCATTCACTGCATTAATTAAACATATCTTTGTATTTTATACCATTGTTTGCACTTGTTAGGGAAAATAATAAAATGACTTTGCTTTGCATCACAGGATTTCTACTAAACTATTAAAACTTCTATTCAACTAATGCCTTTTATGTTTCCAGGCCTCAGTTACACCATGTATTTTCATCACCTATGCTCTTTCTTCTTTCTGGAGTACTTTCTCCGTTCCTTTTGTTTTGAATTAGTGCTTCCCTCAAGAATCAACTCTTCAATAAAACATTCTCTCCATCTTCATGAATCTTGTAACACATTGCATTCTTTTCCTTTTTTAATGACAAGGAATTTATACATTTTACAGAAATCACCTTGTCTCTCTTATTAACTGCAAGATACAATGATGAAAAGATCATGTATTTCCATTTTTATATTTCACTCTTTCACTTTGCCAATGCCATGTAAAATTATATCTGTTGTACATATGTATCATAATTATATGTACAACAAACAACTGAAAAATTATAATGTATGTACTAATAGAAGTAACATTGGTACACCTAATTTGAACCCACTATCTACTATTTCTGGGCTCTCTGTGTTCAACAGTCCAGGAAGTGTTCTGTCCCTTCTATTTCTGTAATTAGACATCCCTAGCTTACATGTTAAACGATGATTTTTCTTTAAAGAAAAAAATATTTCAGTCCACAATATTTTCTGTACTTATACAGATATTCTCTTTTTTTTTGTTGTTAAATAAGTTTAGCCTCAATGCATTTACCCAATATGACCTTTGTGTTTATTTGTTTTTGATTTTGGATCAGTGTACAAATAACGGCAAAAACTTTATTTACGTAGTTTTATAATAGAGTATAAATGGGGAAGTCTCATCATCTCTTAAATTGCCCGACCACAATGATATGTGAGAGTCGTATACAAAATCCATTTTTAATAGAACAAGATGAAGGTGAGGTGCAAGCAGGCTAAAATAAACACATAGATCTCTGGATTTCAGCGATATCTGTAGAACATATTGTATGGAGGTAGCAAACCTGGGAAGAAACATAAACTTCCCTTGTTTCAAGAAAAGGACTACAGTTCAAGGACTGATTAGGGCTCTTGTAGACAAGTTTACCATGAAGAAGGAGCTGGGAAAGAACCGATGATCAATTCCCTAAATACGCCACGTTTATTGGACACTGTTGATGAATGACTAGCCTATTTTAACAGCTCTCTATCAGGCAGTTTTTATCTACTTTGCTTGCGGACTTGTTTTACAGCAGTTAGTAATGCTTCTACTATACACTTTAGCCTGTTGTTAAATGTCCTTATGACATCTAACATCATTACTTCACTCCTATTGAACATTTTGGTGAAAGGTATATGAAATTACTGAAAATGTTTGATCTGTTTCTAGTTTTCGCAGATGCCATCATGTCATCAAATTAAGTCTAATTGATAATATAAGCACTAAATAAGTTTAGCAAATACATATTTTCACTCAGTCAGAAAGTCACATGCATTTAAAGTAAGTCACCAATTTGCATATAGCAGGTTTGGAAAAAAATACATGATTTAGACTGTGATTAAATGATAATGAAAGAATCAATGGTGAACTAAAAATACATAGTCGTCACTTATTTTATTCACATGATCAAAATTAAACTATCTCCCTCATTCGGTTTGATTTCAACCTGATTTACGTACTAGCTGATTTCATTTACCAGTTGGCCCATTCAAAATCCAAATGTAATAATTTATAGATTGTCCATTTTTCTGAATTTTTATATTGTATTATTAGAGTTAATAGAGAATACTACATGTAAGAAGTGCATGCAGTTTTATTTAAATAATTTTTGAAGCAACATTGTACCATAACATTATATAAATTTTCAGTGATCATTAAATCAATATCTGTATATATTATAAAGTCACCATTAAATGTCCAATTATGTCATCATTATACAAAAGAACCCTTCTTACTCAATTTCCTCTCCTCCTTCATTCTTCCCTTCTGGTGATCACTTTTTCTTATGGTTCAAAAAATTTTTTTTTCGTTTAGTCATTTATGTGTTTGGTTTCTCTATATATCACATGAGAGTGAAAATCAAAAGGCATTTCTCTTCCTCTATCTCACTTATTTTACTCAGTATAATACCCTCTAGGTTCATCCATGCAAATGATAGAATTTTATCTTTTTTAATAGCTGAGTAGTATTCCATAGTGTGTATATATATAACCTTACTCTAATCAAGATATCTAGAATATAGTCTGTTTCGCAAGATCGCTTTTATATATATAACCTAGTCAAATATATTTTTGTCTGTATGGATGATATATTTCCTCTCTGCCTCACCAAACCCACAATCCACTCTTCTCCACCATGCCATGAGAGAATGATTTGTACAGAGTGCATCAAAAGAACTTCTTGCTCTTGGCATAAATATGAAGTGATAAGAGGTAGGAATAAGAAATTAGAAGGTAGAATGGAATAAGTAGTGAAATGTTCCCTTATATACATCCCTCAAATGTAACTTCAGAATCGCTGTTTGTTTTGTTTTGTTTTTTTACATGAAAGTCTGACATATCCTCAGTACACGGTCCAGAGAGACTTTCTAGACTTAAATTACTGTAGTTTATGAATTTTAAATAATAATGTAAGCTATGTCATCTGTCAAAAGATGAACTGAATAGTGGCTTCTCTTGGTGCAATTTATCTTGAATTCTAATCTCTCTGGAACTAAAATAACATGTAAGATATTTATTCTTTTTCAACTTTTTCTGCAAATATATACAACATAAATATCTATAGCATAAGCTATAGCAAAACCTTATTGGTTTATGCAAGTAAGTCATCTCATAATTATACCTATTAAGATAAATTAACATTGTGTTTCTAGAAGAACATAATTTCTGGTCAATAACAAATAAAAAATTCAATAAGTACCTATTTACAATGCACATTATAAAGTTAAAAGAATACCAGGGTAAAGAGAGTCAAGCATCACTCTATATGTTTTTTTTTTCTATCAATAAATTTGAATTTATGAGAAATATATAGTTGACTTGGCCCTGAACGTGATGGTTAGTACAAGATGGCTAACGTAAGTCTGTTTATTTATAATATTTTAAAGAATACTGATTCAGCACTTTCTGTGTTCACTGTTCATACATCTTTGAAGTGTATTGCACGGGCACATTAAAATGAGACCTTTATTTTTACTCAAGGTGAAAAAAGTCTAATCGGCAACCATCATTATACATGAAGATGGAGTTTTGCAGTTATCACTTTCTTCATTTCTAATTACTGTACTGAATATCATTCAAAATAAAATAATTATCCATGTGTGATTATATAACTTTGTATCCTTGGTGTGATATCTCCTAGGAATTCTCTGTCTACAAGTGAATGTGATTAGAGCTTGGAGAAAGCAAGGTCCATAGCGTAATGGAATTTGTATTTGTGAGACAGAAGTAGACCTAAAGAAGATAATTATGCATGTAATTATCTAATTGAATGTTAAAAACACTGTAAAGAAATGAATTACCTAAAAACATAAACAGGAATTAGAATTAGTGTGAGAATCCAATCATTCTAGTTCAAAAGGGAGCCTGTTATTGGAAAGATTTAAAAAAGCAAAATGTAACGATAAAGTTTACCATGAAAAACATTGCATGCAATAAAAATAAGATGCTTGCCATTAGAAGAAATAAAGTGTAAATTCCCAGGAAACTCAGAGTTCTATTAAGCACTCCAAGTAATGACCTCACACAATGAACTTCTTTCTATTTTATGATTTCTAATTTTTCTTTAATCTTCATTTTAGTTGACCTGTAGGTTTTACTGAGATATTAGCTATTTTAAGATGTTCATTATCCTCACAGAACTGTGACTTTTCAAAGATGTGCCTAAGAAGAAAAAATCATTTGTTCTCATACTGCTACTGCTAGAAGAATACCAAACATTCAAATACCAAAAATTTTCCTGTACTTTAAAAAGTTCTCTCTTAGGTAGTTGAGCTTATTTGCAAATGAATCTTTTATAGTGGTCTCCAAGGACTCTTACTGCAGCATTTTTGCCTTTCACAGGTGAGAAACTTCAAGTGCCTACAATAATTTTATTTGAGCCTTTGCTGTCTCTTCAAAGCAGGTGCAGAAACCTAAAGAGCCATGATATTCATCACTCAGCAAGATTTTTATGTATGTAACTTTGATAGAAAGCTGCAGATTTGATTTGTGATTACTTTCAAAAATTCCGGGGAGAACTGAGTATTACTCAGCATCTTGTTTAACACAGGCTATTTTAATCACAATTACATTGATTATTTCTTGTCAGACTTCAAGGCATTTAATTTACAGTCACACTCACATGCAAATTCTCAAATCATTCCTTAATCTTATTGATAAATGGTAAAGTGATGATTATGAAAACATCATTTTTTATATAGGGCCTGAAGGGGTAGTATCTTAAATGTGATACCAGAAATCAATGCTGAATATATGAACAGTGAAAGTCCTACTTCCAGGAATGATTGTCTAATTCTGAGCTTTCTTGGTAGGAAAAAATCTCCCTCAAGCAGTGGTTGAACAAATTAGTGACAATTATTAAATATTAGGTTTATACTAGTTGGGACAAAATAGGACCAAATTAACACATTTATAAGGAAAATTGAGGAATAAGATACACATATAAGCTTTGAACAATTTCTCATATTCTCAGTACTCTAACAGGCCATGTGCACATTCAGAGATGTGTGCAATTCCAGAAAAGTTCAAACAATGCATTAATATATAACTTCTGGCTCACTTTGAGATTCTTGCTGATACCAGAATCAGAGCATTTTGACCAAGTTTGAGAGATTTAATAATGGAAGGAATTTAAAGAAATCACTGTCCAATCCTTACCTATCTGAATAAACAGATTTAAGTAGTCATAAATTTAAAGGAAAATAGACATTATAGAGTAAGTTTAGGAAAATCATTAAATAAGTAGCAAAAGAAAGAAAAAAGAAAGAGAGAGAAGAAAGAAAAGGAGAGAGGAAGAAAAAGAAAGAAATCACCACTACCCACAATGTGTGGGAATGAAGGGAGCCTAATATCCATATAATATATAATATAATACCATATATCTAATATATATATATAATATGTAATATATATAATATAATATCCTATATCTAATATACTTATCAATTGTATTGGCTAAGACAGCCAGTTTTTAAGACAAGCAACAACATCAAATCAAGAAGAGTAAAATACTATTGGATTATGTTCCATATCAAGTAATCAAAATAGTCAACAGAACCTCCTCAAGAAGACTAGATGTTGGACATACTAGATGTTATCAGATGTTGTACTGGCTTGACTATTACAACTATGTTCAAATTGCTATGAGAATCTCATGCTTAAAGATTTAAAGGAAATTATGAATTGGTATTTAACCAAATACCGAATATCAAATATGAAGGACATTTTAGAAAAGTCTAAAATATTTTCCGAGGTTTGGAAATACATTGCAATAGACTGAATATGTGTATTCCTTTAAAATACATATATTAAAAGTCATTCCAATGCTATGAGGGTATTTGTAGATGGGGTCTTTGGAACTGATGAGGCCAAGAGTGCAAATGGGATTGATGTTCTTCTAGAAGAGCCCCAAGAAGGCTCTGACACACCTTCTACACTGTCAGGACACAACAAGAAAAGGATTGTCTGTGAGTCTGGTAGCTGGTCTTCACTGATACCAAACCTTCCCTCACCGATACCAAACCTTCCCTCACCTTGATCTTGGTTTTCTTAGTCTCCAGATCTGTGTGAAATAAAATTGTGTTGTTATAAGCTGCACAGTCTACCATCATCTTGATATGTTAAACCAAACTATGAAGATGAACATTAACTAAAATTAGAAATAATCACTAGAGGAGTAAACTGCAGTATATTGAAAATAATAGAGTATCCAGTTCTGGGAGTCGAGACAAAAAGAGTGGGGACAAAGAGGACAGCATCTCAGAGGTCTGTAGGACAAAATAATAAGTACCAATACGAACATAATGAAAGAAGAAGATGGGCAGCAGAGAAAGATATGGAAAGAATATTTGAAAAAACAATGATCAAACGCTTCTCGTTTCAGAGGAAAAGCATAATTTATACATCCAAGAAATTCAAACTCCAAATAGTATGAAATAAAAGATATTCACAGCTTGATACATTATAGCTGAACTGTCAAAAACAGAGCAAAGAGGCTTTTAAAAGCAGTGTGAGACAGATGACTCATTACATAAAAAGAATCCTCTTTAGAAGAACAACAGACTTCTCTTAAGAACCTCAGGAATCAGAGAGCAGTAGGATAACATTTTCAAATTGCTGAAAGAAAAGATGATCACCAAAGAATTTTATAGCCAACAAACTTTCTAATATGAAGACAAATTATTATAAATGAAGAGTTTATTGCTAGTGACCGGCATTGTATGAAATTCTAAAGGGACTCTTCCAGCTTGAAACAAAAGAATATTTGAAAGTAACTTCGAAATACTTAAAAAAATTAAAGAACAATGACAAATATAACTACAGAAGTAAAGTGGATAGACTTGTAGATTTCAGACTTTTCTTCCATTATCTGACTTAATAGACAACTGCATAAAACAATAATTATAAAACTATGTTGACAAGTCACAGGTATAAAATCGTAATTTGTATGACAGAGATAACATAAAGAAGGAAGGCAGTGTTAAGATCCACACCAGTTCTTAGTCCATTCCACAGCAGTCAATTGTTAGACACTGACTGTTGGAAATCAAAATTATAAATCAAATATATATAGCAGAGAAAGTTATTGATGAGAGGTATTAGTCAAGATATGAGAGATCTGCACTGTTTCAAATTCATGTCTCCAACTAGAGAGTTACAGAGTTTATAAAGGCAAAATGAATGAGCAGAGGATGACATGGGGGAATGGTAGATATTTTGAAAATGTCACAGTGGTTAATGATTATAGGTATTGAGATGTTTGCAAGGAGGTTATTGTGCTGATTGTTTTTCTGTGTCAATAGTCACAGGTCTCTGCTGATTCATCATCTGTGACATGAATTCCTGTTTTGATATTCCTGACACAGGACACATAGTTGCTGAGAGAAGGCAGGAAGGCATGTTAAGATTGCTCAGTTGCTATTGCTTTACACACTTTACACAGAGAAAAATTTCACTTTCTTCTTCCCTGTTACAGTAGGGAAAGGATCTATTTTGAAGAAATCTTTTTAAATAATATTATTATTAAGATTGTATTTATTTGAACTACATAGCTTTAGCTGAAGATATGATTATTAATCCCCAGGGATACCTCTATGAAGCCACCTCAAAATATAGTTAAGAAAATACTAGGAAATTAAATGGAAGAATTGGCAATATTTCTTTAACATGAAAGAAAACTGTGATATAGGAATAGAGGAACATTAAAAATCGAAGACATATATAAAACAAACACAAAATACATGCAGTCCTTAATTATCAGTTATTTTATTAAAATGATTAAATATTCTGGTGAAATTTCTGATGTTGGCAAATGAAAAAAACAAATTGTCCATTTATGTGTTGTATACAGTGACACATTAGATTGAAAGGACTAGCAGTTTAAGATTAAAAGGTCAATAAAGATGTCATGCAAAAAATAACCAAAGAGCTAGAGTTGTGCTAATACCATAAAAAATATAATTTAAGAAAATCTTATTACTAGAATCAAATAAAGACCAATGATTAAAAAAGTTTAACATCAGGGGGACATTGCAATTATAAAAACGTATTCATCTAATAAAGCTTTAAATGCAAAAACTGAGAGAATTAAAGGAAAAAGTAAATATTCCTAACCGTTGGTGTTTTTAACACTCCACTTTCAACAAAAGGTAGAACAAAACAAGTAGAATAAATAAAAAGAAAAAAATGACCAAAATTATAAATCAAATATATCTAACACATATCCATGGATCATTGTACATACCAACAGCAGAACACAAATTCTTCTCAAGTGCACATGCAATATTCTTCAGGCTGTATTATATGTTAAAATATAAAATGTCTCAATTAATTAAAAAATATTGGCATGAAGTAAATAAAGCAAGTGTCCAGAATATAACAGAATTAAAATAGAAAACAATAAAAAGGAAATCCATTAATATGTGGATTCTTTTGTTTTTTAAAAGAAAATTGCAGGTAGGAATGAAGGTGAACAGAGACAGGCAGGCAAGAAGTGAGGGGAGGAAGAAATATCCTATTTGCTTTGTGTAGTTGTTCACCTTGGTTGTTTCCCAATGCCCCGGGCTATGAAACTTGGTCTTTGGGCTATGTGTGAACTGCACCTGGTAGACTTTAAAGCTAAACCACCAGGGTGCACCAATAGGTGGAAATAATGTTAAGTCTCCCTCTATATAATTAATGGGAAAGTGAGTAAGTAGGAAATATAGAAACACATTTATAAAAGAAAATGAACTCACATTTACCAAACTGAATGCAGCCATATTGTTAGGAAAGTGTATAGCTGTAAAGACATCTATTATAAAAGATAGATATAACAAAAAAAAAAAAAAATCTAAATTTTCACCTAAAGAAAATATAAAACAAAGCACACTAAACACAAAACAACTAGGGGAAAGAATGTACATTTGATTAGCACAGAAATAAGTGAAATGGGAACAGAAAAATTAAAATAAACATATACATGTTAAATATTTGCATACTATATAACCAAAAAGGCAAACATTATAGAAAGACATAAACTGTCATAAATGAATCAAAAGCAATAGAAAATCTGAAAGAATTACAATATATAAAGATTGAATTATTTAAAAAATTCCCCAAAGAAAAACAGGTTTAGAAGAATAAACTCTAAACATTTAAAGATTATTTAGTTGCAAACTTTTATAGTTAGAGCAGTAATTATTTGTTCTGTTGAATTTCTCATTAATTCTGAGCTACTGTTGCACTTAGCCCAAAGGAAGACACAGATATCTAAACAAAAGACAGCTGCAGACAATATCCTTTAAGAATATAGACACAAAATTATCAGGAATATAGATATAAAATCCTAGCAACCAAATGCATGATAAATCACTATATCGAACATGTGGAATCTATTGAAAAAAAATGCAAGACTGGTTTACCCTAAAATGAATTAATGTAATAAGTAGTATTAGTAGAATAAGGGGAAAATGTTCATCTCAAAAGATGCAGGGAAAATAAAAACCTTTGACAAAATACACCATCGTTTTCGGATTAATAAAAAACTCGACAAACAAGGAATGAAAGGGAACTTCCTAGCCTAGTAAAGATTGTCTGTGAATATCCCACAGCTAACACCATATTTAATGGTAAAGACAATGTTTTCTCTCTAACTGAGGAACAAGACAAAAAAATCTCATGCTCCTCACCTCCATTTAATATTCTATTGGAAGTTCTTTAAAAAAAAATAAATAAAAGAAAAGGTGCAGGCAAGAATGAAGGTGAGTAGGCAAGCAGGCAGAAAACTTTCATTTAATTTTATTTAGTCGTTCATCTTGAATGTTCTCCACAGCTGTCATATGCAAAAACCTGGATTCTTGGGATGTGTGTGTACTGTGTTAGGTCAGACGTGGTGGACTTAATCACTACTCTACCAGGACACACCTGGAAACTCTATACAGGGAAATTAGATAAGAAAAGTTTTAAAATATATTCAGATTAGGAAGGAAGAAGTAAAACTATCTCTAGTTACTTCATATCTGAAATATACGTTTCTTTGCATATAGAAAATCCTAAGGAATAAAAAAATGTAATTAGGATTATAGGTCAATAAGTTCACTGACTACAAAGTCAATATACAGAAATCATCTTATTTTTATACACACAATAAAAATTTAGGAAGATAAACAATTCCACTTGTAAGTGTCAAAAAAGATATTAAACTTGGAATAAATATATCAAAAGAAGTGAAAATTTTGTAAATTCAAAACTCCCAAACATTATTGATGAAAAATTCTTAATTTCTAATTTTAAGAAATTTACTCATACAATATCAAAATAATTAAAAATGTATCACACTGATGCATCATAAGACAATATTATGTCAAAATTCCTCAAATTTATTTACAACTCAATTAAACTGTAATTAAACAATGAGGAGGAAGATAATGCTGGTAAAAATTCATGTTGAATACATCTTCAGCAAGATTTTGATATATATTTTTGACCCTGCTCACTAGATAAGATGCAACAAGCTAATAGGACAAGCCTCCTATTTGTCAACACCAAAATATTGTGACATCTCTAAAAATCTTGCTACAGTTTTTCAAGGCTCGAATTTGTACTCCAGGTACCAAGGAGGAGTTAAATGTCCTCCTCCTTTACCATTTTACTGTGCCACCTTGATTCTATAGAAGGAAAGTAAGATATTAAGAATCATTCCAAAACTTCAAAGAGGCGAATTTAGTTTGCCTCTGTGATGAAAACAATTTAAAATTGCTGTTTGAAAACCCCTTTTTTTCTGTTTTAAAAACATTGCTGATGTAATTATCCATAATAAAAGACAAATCCTTTCAAATCACTTGATGCTAAAGACAGGTTTACGTAACTATAGCAAATTTATAAGTCATCTCTATCATTTTTTAAAACTTAACAAAATAAACATAAATGATAGGACATTTTATCACTGTTTAACATGTATTTTTCTGTAACCTCTTGGTCATATCTGGTCATTAATATGCTGTATACTGAAATATAAAGATTTTTATTTGACTTTATATTTTTACTCTTATTCAATATTTTTTATTTCTTATTCAGAATAAGAAGAGAAATTCAGGAGTAATACCTGGAGCTCCTACTGATTTTGAGTTTGAAAGGAAAATTAAATCTGTTTCTTTAATTAGCCCTAATAGCTTCTAATGGAAGTAAGGTGTGTAAACAGAGTTTCTTGGAGGGGAGTCTAGAAGCAATTTACATCAGTGTCAAACACAAATTATGCCTAAAGGCTTTGCATTCTAATAACTTGAGCTAAGTTAGGAAGACCTGGTATAATTAAATCTCTGTATAAAACTAGAATCTGATTAAAAAGATCACTTTTTTAAATATCATAGGACATGCAAGTCTTACACCTGAGAGTGACTGATTTCAAGAATATGTTTAAGTGAATTTTATTGTAATAACCCCATGCCAAATATTTTATTAAAACATAAAAACAGAATGAACACAATTAAATAATGACATATCTATCTACTGAACTATGAATATGAAAGTGGTCAATTCAGTGTGGAGATGTAGTTTGATGCACACATAGATTTGTTCTTGATTCTGTTTCTCTTTGATTATGAACTCTTAGTAGATGGTTTTCATAACTGGAAATGTGGACTCTATTTTTCAGATGTTATCTTTTAAAGATAATTTGAATTTTCTTAAAAATAATGGATCATTCCTTATCCAAGAACATGATATTTGCTTTACATTTGCCCTTAATCACTATTGCAGATTTTCCTCCTTTCCCTTACCT
The DNA here is from genome assembly GCA_004363575.1 of Solenodon paradoxus. NCBI lineage: Eukaryota > Metazoa > Chordata > Mammalia > Eulipotyphla > Solenodontidae > Solenodon > Solenodon paradoxus. The sequence continues at coordinate 1,753,327 of RJWH01000035.1, forward strand.
TCTAGTCTTATGTATAGATTCTTTATTAGAATAATGATTCCAACATTTTCTCTTCATAATGACTATACTTAGTATTTCTTTACCCTGTCTTAGTTTTCATGAATTGTTTCTTCTTATTTTTATTCTCATTTTCATTTTCTTCCATTTTTAACATCTGTCTGACACTGCTTTTCTTCTTACATATTCCCTTTATTTCCTGCTATCTAAGGATACAACAAAATTTATGTTTAACAGGAAGTATTCCTTTGAAATGCAAATGTCCATTAAAAATATCTATTTTGAAACATTTTTTTCACTAAGACAGAAAGTATCATAAAACTCATGTGTTAACTTAAAATGAGGAATAGAAAAAAATTAGCAAATGAAATTGCATATCTACTTACTAACTCTGTACACAATTACAAAGGAGTACTGGATATTCTAAAATGACAGCTGTAATGTAATTGCTCCCTTGTCTAATAATTAGGCAAAATTAATTGATTTACTTTCTTCTTTAAGTCTTAGGCTCAGAACTCTAAAACGGGTGAAATAATATACAATTAAGATAATTCCATATGTGTTCTTACTTGTGTTACATCTAGGAAGTGTTCAGTATATGACAGATATTATTTATCAGTGTTATCAGTACTTGTTAAGGCAGAACAGGAGTAGGAGAGTAAAGGGTAAAGAAAGAGTCTAGTAAGAAAGATAATCAGAGACATAAAAGGAGTTGAATGTTGAGTGAGACACATACAGAATGCAAACAGAGAAAAGAATGATATAAAGAAAGGAAAACAGGCACTAAGACTGGGCAGAAGATACATAGATAAAGAAGTGTTTACACTTAAATAAATCAGAACACATTAAAAACAAGGAAAAAATAATTATGGAGAAACATTCATAAAAAAATAAGGAGAAAGTGAGAAACTGTAGATATTGAGTTGAATTACATCATTTGTGATATTTTCTTTTAAGTCCTTGAGTTAAAAAAATATTTTGACTATAAAATTCTTTAATGAAGATTATTCATAAATTATTTCCAGTTCCTGTACCTGTTATTGCAACTTTCCTTAATTCTCATATATCTAAAATTCACAATTGTAGAAAGCAATACTTAATATTCTAAATATCTATTTTAAAGGTAATATAAAATTTATATTTTGTGATGGGAAAATGACATCTAACTGCACAATTTTCATTCAGTTTTGTTCATTTGTTTATATTGACAATTCTATAATTGTTCCAAGTTATATAAAAGTTGAACTAAAATATCACTAATAATCTGGTTAGACAAAATCTTCATAAACATTTTCATCTTGGATATACAGCTATATATCATACAATGTTGTAAGTTTAGCAACTTTTCCATAACATTTTGTATATCTGAGGATCATGTTTTGTTTTCTATTCCCAGTTTATGTCCACAACTCAACATATTAGCTAAATAGAAATCCCAGATTTTTCATGAGGCTTAGCATCTTTCATAATGGATATAAACCTTCTTTTAGTTGGCATTTTTACATAGGATCACTGGCTAAGATGTGTTTCTGTCACATGTGAAAGTTATTTCAGTTATTCCTTCTTTTTTCACAACGACAGATAGTACCACTAATTATTAGCATATAAAATTAGTTGATGATCAAAGTTTAGTGGCTGGTGGTAGAAATATGCTTTAAACCCAAGTATATATATATGCGTGTGTATGTGTGTGTGTACACACCAAATGGCTACTGTATGTCTAAATATACATTCAATTATGGCTTATGTACAGGATATATATGTACACATATATACAGAAGCCTATTAACTTTGAATAGACTTGTACTATAGCACTATATATTCTTTTTTTTTAAATAGGAAATGTGCAGGTAGGAATGAAAACAAGTAGGCAGGCAGGCAGTAAGAGAGAGGAGGAAGAAGCATTTTAATTTATTTTTATTTAATTGTTCATACTGGTTGTCCCCATATGTACAAATACCACCCTGGACACGAATGCAGGAGTATGTAGTCTATGCCTTTTCATAGGTGATTGATATAACCTCTACTCTACCGGAGAGCACTCAATATATGTTCTTTTTATGATTTATTAGTGAAAAGACTATAGCATGTTGAACTGAATTCCATTTTGTCTAATATACAACTTTGACAGACATGATTTTTTCTTGAAAGTGAAAAATTAATTTAGTAATTTGTATTAAAATCTCATTTCAATTATGAAAAATATCTGAGATATAAAATTATTGTGACTATAATTATATAAACTATATGTATATTTTTAAGTTAGGAGTGAAATGGAATTGATCACTCAGAGTGATCAAGCACAATTTAGAAAAACATAATTTGGAATTTCAAAAAAATATTTTGGTTGTTACACTTTTAATTCTAAAGGGAAATATGTGATTACTTATAAAAAATTCATGAAGAAGAAAAATTATAATATCATTGACATCAATATTCCCGAAGTTTCATATCACCTAAGAACAGATTCCATATTATTGTTTAGTATAAAATGCCAAATAGATAATGTCGGTTCTGAGAACCATTTAGTAATATAGAAAACAGTACTCCAATAAGTCAATAAATATTTTGTAAAGACTAAATATTACATTTAAAAAATAAAAGGAAAATGGAACACCATACTTGGAAAATGTTAGGAAGCATGGTTTAAAATCCCTTTAAAACTAAAGAACATATTTTCACCAAATTGGTATATGCTATCTTGTCTTAAACAAATGAGTCAATATTTTTGATTATATATTTTTTCCCTTTTCTCACTTAAAATCAATATGCTGTAGTTTAATGATCAAGGTAAAGATTATAATGAAGAAAGAATAAAAAACAAATGGAAAAAGTGAAAATATCCAAAAAAAAAATCACTGGTTTTTGTTTTAATACATTGAGAACAAGAAACCTTAAAAACTTATATTTTATTACAAAAGTCAAGAATTCTCTTGGTAGTGTTACCGCTTTTCGGGATAAACCAAGTGGGCGCTCTTTTGGAAGTATTTTAGGCAAGTTTATTATGATGCATGGGCTCAGCAGGAGTCCCTTCCCCACAAAGGCTGAGCACAGGCTGCTGGTTAGAACACACTTATATAGGCTAGAGCAAATGCTGGACAGAGAGGGATGTAAATTATGGGAGGAGGTTTCAAGTGCAGGAAGTTCTGTCTGTCGGCAACATTCCAGCAAGCTCAGGTTACAGGATGTTTTTTTGGCTTTGCTTCTTGGATGCTGGAAGCAGTGAGCAGGCCTTTTTCCCCCACAGCAGAAAATTAGTAAACTAAACTTATGAAAAGGAAAAAATAAGAGCAACTTAACATTGGAAACTACATACATATTGTATTATTTTGTTTGTTTCTTAATTTCTAGGCTTACTCTAAGCATATGCATCTTTTGCAAGTATATATTATATAGTTGAACTCGCATGCGAAAATTTTGCGTATTAAAATTTAAGTGCTCAAAATTATTTAAAGTGATTAACAATCTTGATGCATGTGATTTTAGTCTATGACTATATCATAGTATTCGTTAGCATTTCAAAAACAAAGAAAATATAAATGCTTCCAATCTGACTATATATATGTCAATAGTATTTAAAATATAAAATATTGGGTGTGGTAAGGAATAAACATATGGAGAAAGTAATAACAGAATTGTGAATTGTGAAGGGAAATTCTAAGACAACATCTAAAGCTTCATTATTTTTTTTTCATATTCTACCAGTTAATAGAGGAAACATCTTTTTTAAATTAAAAAATATATATTTTACAGCGAAATGTGACTTGGCCATATATTTAATTTCACTTAAATATTGTATCTTTAAATTTCATTTTCTCTAACAATTGAAGATCTTTTGGAATATTTTTAAAAATGCCATAAAATGCTTTATAATTTTCACTTTTTAAATGTATGTAAACTACCTGGTTCACAGTACCTACTGGAATAATTATTATCTTCTTCCAAAGTCTTCTTATAGTTTGTGAAAAAAAAACAGAAACTTCCCCCAAACATACATGCACTACCATGCATCTATTATCAATCAATCTTTTCTTGTTACCAAAGGAAAGATGTAAACTGCAGTGACCTCAGAGGGAGATAAGCACCATTGCAGTTCATATATTTGACTCTTCTTCCTACCTACAGATAAATCTCTGCCAAGATGAAGGAGGAAGGGACTAGGAAAGGAAGAAAAAGCCAGGAGATACTCATTTTTCTTATTAATCCCATTAACAAAATATAAAGATTCAGAATCTGAAGTCAGGAGACAGTAAATCTCTTCCAAAGTAACTTCACACTCAGAAACTCTATGAAAGATTAAAATAGAAGAATTCTTTTTACTGCATATACAGAGACTAAAGATAAGGACAAGATTTCTTCTAACTCCTTGCTGGCAAATTAATGAGCTTTCAAACAATAAGCCATTTTGTTCTTTCTCCAAGCCAAATTAGAATGCTATTTTCTTTTACACTACAAATACAAATTTAAATTAGAACGAAATATTCCTACTTAAATAATTTGGATATTATAGGCATTCCAGTATTCTTCCCCATTTGCTAAAAAACAAAACAAAACAACAACTAAGAATCTTATGCAAACAATTATTTAAAACAACTGTTGTATAATAGACTTCATTTCTAACAAAAGGTTAACATTTTTTGTCTTATAGTGTAATACTATGTTTGCTGCAAAATCAAATAATGCTTAGTACTGGATAGTAAATAGGCTTAAATTTCTTAGGAAACTGAATAAATTAAATGTGATCAAGTGACATTCAAGTAATTTACAGTAAATTAGAAAAAATTATGATTGCCTTCACAGTAATGTTCCAAGTAGAAAAATTAATCGTTTTGAATGCAATTAATATTTCCAAATCTAAAATGATCACTAGTGTTTCTCATAAACTACTTCATTCCTTAATTATGAACTAATTGTGTTTTATTATAATCTTACTATTTCTGTAATATCTATTCCTTATTGCCTATAGGCATTCCTACTTTAGATATTTTAAACACAGCATTTCCCATGATTATGGAAATATTTCCATTTAAGCTATATGGAAAACAAAATGTCTACAATTTATTATGTTCTAATTTTTCTAATTCTATGAATATAAGATGTAAAGGAGCTGTTATTTCCTGTGATTCTCCCCTTTGTACCAGAAGTAGGTATATGATTCAGAATGGAAAGCTTCCCAGTTATCCCTCTATTAGACATCATCTGTATTTCCAAATGGAGAAAGTCCTTATACCTCATATTTTTATTCAGCACAGATTATGACTTAAAAAGAGAAAGGAATTTGACCCCAAAGAAATAATCACTGTCCTTGAACATCTTGACCTCCGTGTAAACATAGTTTTTCACAGAATATTAAAAACAAGCTGTAAACCTATCTTATACTTCTAATCAAGAATCTTCCAGTGCACTCTGTTCTAATGGTGATAAAAATAGATGGTGAACACTTATCTTTTTTAACCTCCTGTCAGTGGCTTTGCCAAAGCACATGAAATATGGCAGATTTACAGTGTATCAGTGTATCAGTAAATAAATCAGACCATCAGACATTTCATTTTTATGATGGTAGCAGTAGTTTGTTATAAAAATATAACACAGACCCTTAAATGATTATATAATATTCACTTAACACCAATATGAGCATGACCATATACTTTATTACTAAACTTAGATCTTTCTGTTACACTTGTGCAGAATATGTTTTACTATCTTACTTAAATGGCTTATCTTTTCTTGAAAAAAAGCATAATATCTGGGTCAAATGTATTCTTAGGTTACTTATGGTTAGCTGTCATCTAGCAAATAGAGAACAAAGCATCTTAATATCATTAGAAAAAAGTTAACCATATGGAAAATAATTTTCTTATTGTACCCTTAGACATATCTGTGTGGGAAAACTTTAGACAGTAAAGTTGGAAAATAGGTGCTTTTGTTGACTGAAATGTTTAAACTGTTTTGAAAGTAATGAGAAATCAAACTATGCATGTTTACATTTAAAAAGAAGAAACGAAGAGATTATTTTGAACATACTTGTGTTCTAGGTGTTTTTGCATATGATTCTTTCATTTAAAAATATTATATTATTTCTTTTGTTTACATTGCTGTGATTTGCAAAGTACTGAATTTGCTTCTCAATCTGTGTGCATTTCACACCACACCTATCAAGAGTTCCAGTGCTCATCATCACCTACATTAATTCTTTCATTCCTTTGTTCCCTGCTTACTCTCACTGTGTTGCATGCTATGAACGTCACTGAGATTTGCCAGTTCATTTGCTCTGTTTCTTTATATTTCACACATAAATTCAAGCACCCTGTAGTTCTCTTTTATTTCTGTCTTATTTTGCATAGCACTTCCAATTACATCCAAAGGCATGATTTAACATTTTTCAACTGCTATGTAGAATTCCATTGAGTATGTGTACCAAAATTCCACTCTCCAGTTATAAGCTGTAAGTTATAAGATGGGTCTTTAAGGTTGTTTCCATGTCTTGATTACTGTGAATTGTGCTACTATCAATATAGGGTGAATATATTTCTTTCTGACTAGATTCATGTTTTTTGAGGTATATAACTAGCAGTGAATTCTATAATAAAACGTAATACCTTTTTTTTGAGGATTTTCATATTGTTTTACAAAGAAATTTTAATAATTTACATTCCCAGCAAAAACATAAAGGAGTTTGTTTATGCCATCCCCTCTCCAACACTTGTTGTTTCTAGTTTTTTATAGAGATGATTCCACAGGTATGAAATGATAGCTCATTGTGATTTTTATTTGCAGTTCTCTGATAATGAGTGACGTAGATTTCTTTTTTTTTCCCCTCAGGTATTTGTAGGCCATCTGTGTGTCCTTACTATTAAAGTATCTATTCAGCTCTTCTGCCATTTTTTGAGTACTTTGCTTTTTTGTTGTTGTACATGAATTCTATTTTGGACATTAATATTTTATCTATGTATATTGAACAGATTGAGTCTCCCATTCAGCGGGCTTCCTCTTTGATTTAGTGTTGATTTCTATCACCGTACAAAAACATGTTAGTTTGATGTAGACCAAATTGTTTAGTTTTACTTTAGTTTCCTTTACTATAGTTGTGCTTCCTCCAGGGCAACTCTGAGGCTATATTCTGGAGAATTTTCTATGTAATTTATGGTTTCAGGTCTTACATCAAAATCATTGCTTCATGTTCAGTTAATTTTTTGAGTGATAGTAATAATTTGTCATTTAATTTGCTTTTGCAGATGGCTGTCTAATTTTTCCAACTCTATTGATTAATTAGACTTTTATTCCTCCATTGACTGATCATGACTCCTTTGTCATAGGTTAATTGTCCATATAAGGTTGGTTTATGTTTTATTTCTGGACTCTCAATTTTATTCCACTTGTCTGTTTTTGTTCCACTATCATACTCTTTAGATGACATTCATTCCTATGAAGTTTAAATTAGGGATATATGATTTCTCCATTTTTCTTCTTTTTCTGCGGATAACTTTACCTCTTTAAGACCTTTTGTGGTTTAATACAAGTTTAGTATTGTTTGTTTGATTTTCTTGAAGATTGACTTATTTGTCTTTTTTTTTTTTTTTTCTCTTCAGGATAGGCTCAAGCAGGAATGAAGGCAAGTAGGCAGACAGGCAGAAATAATGAGGAGGAAGAAGAATTTTATTTATTTTTATTTAGTTATTCATGTTTGTTGCTCTTCCCAGACTCAGGATGGGAACCTGGGTCCCTGGAATTTATGAGGACCGCACCAGCCAGAAATGGCAGGTTTATCTGCCAGACCACCAGGGTGCACCAATGTCTGGAATTTTGATAGGAATTGCATGGAATTTGTATTTTGCTTTTTGGTAGGACAGAGAATTCAAATATGTTAATTTTTTCTAGTCCATGTTGATGAAATAATTTCCCATCTCTTTGTGTCTTTTATCTCTTTTTCTTAATATCTTTTAGTTTTTAATGTATATTTGTTTCACTTGTTTATTAAATATATTCCCTGGTACATTATCTTTTTTGATATTATTTTGAAAGGGTGTTTATTTCTTTATTTCTCCTTATTCTAATTCACTGTTGCATATAAAATGCCACTAATTTTTTTATATTTATTTTACATCTGACCTTTTTTTCATATTTATTTATTATGTATATCAGTTTTGAGTGGAGTCTTTAGGGTTTTCTCAAATAATAAACATCATGTCATCTACAAATAATAATAGTTTTATTTCCTCTTTTCCATTTTGAATTGATTTATTGTCTTGCTTTTTGCCTAATTGTTCTGGCCAGGACTTTCCAATTATTATTTCTTATTCTACAGTTCTTAGAAAGGAGAATGGCTTAAAAATGGAGATTAGAAAAAATTAAAAATAAATTAAGGAACATGATAATGATCAGATGTATCTACAGAGACAAGTTTTACTAGAAGATTTTTCTTACCAGGCTTCTTACAATGACTTCAGAGTGATTTGATCCACTAAAATGTAGAAATAAAAGATGAAATAAGTTTCTGGGAATTAAGCATCTGTGTATATAAAATGTTATTTTTTTTATCAATGGAGAGTAGAAATTATTAAAATGAGACTTTTATTGGTCCTGAATATAAACAGGTAAGGATATTTTGTGTATGCAATTTGAGGAGAAAATGAGACATAGTAAGGCATGAATACAATGTTTATGCAGTTAGTTTTCTCTGTTAGGATTTAGAGGAAATATAGTCACTACAACTGTTATAGGTTAAGGAATTTATTATTTTTACTTGAACTTTTGCATTCGTGAATAGCACTGTGATAGCAAAAGTTGGAGGGTGATTACAGGAACAAAGAAGAAACTATCTACATCTGTATTCCTGCATTTCCACTCCCAAATGTAGTTGAGATCTGCAGGGAGCGGCTGCCTCTTTCAACCCTGTATGTTCACAACTATGAATATGGCAATGTGCTTACAGCCTCCATTGGTCAATGTGCTCAGCAGGTGGAAAGATTTTATTCATGAAACCCAAGGGAGGGTGGAACACATGGTGTGTGATACTTAGGAATACCCAATTTCATATCTGTTTTCCAAATCTCATGAGCATTTCTGTTTTGGGGGCAATCTTTACCTACAATCATACATGGAAAGGGATTCTGAAAAGCACCATTCCTGCTGATCCAAATCAACAAAACACAGAATATGCCCAATGATCTGGTTCCTTAAGATATTAATTTGTCTACAACCATACTTTACAGCAAGAAATTAACCAAAGAGATAACACAAACATGAGAAATGCACATAAAACAGCACATATTCAAGTGTATAATATCTAACCTTGACTAAACATAATCAATTTTGACCCAAATCGTGGTGTTTCCGTAAGTACAGATTTGGATTATTACTATGAAGGATAACCCATAAAAACTGACTCCAATATACAAGAATGCAACATGATGAAAGCAATTTACAAATGATTTAAGGAGAGCAATATTCTTAATGAGACAGAGAGAAGTGCCTTGAACTTCGCAGTGAGACATAAAGAATGAGTGAACAAATGCAAGGAGATTGAGATAAATGAAAGATACAATCAGTAGTAATTGCAGCAGGAACTAAAGAAAAGTAACAGTCATTACAATTTAAAGAAATTAGTGCTTAGGGAATCTGAGAGGCCCTGGGACCAATACTTTCAAACATCACTGCCTCAGGAGAAAATTACCAGCTTGGAAGGACAATGCAGTTTTCAAGGACAGGATGACAAAACAGAAAATCTGGGACAGAGTAGGACACTGACTTTAGCTACATTTTACTAAATTACTTGAATATTTCTTGATTAAGAGAAATGAGCAAATAAATAAGAAGGCTATTAACAGATCACAGAATAAATATGCTTATGAATTAATATAAATATTAACTTTTGAGTCACATTATGGTAATTTTCTTATAATGCTATTGTAGGTTATTTCAAAATTGGCGCTTAATATTTTAATACATTGTGAAGCAATTTAACAACAATCTATTTGTTGTTAAAATAAAAATCCTTTCATCCAAGTGAAAGCAATTAACCATTTGGAAATAGTCTTACACTTACTGATGATTTCTAAACAAGTAGCACAGTGAAAGTGTTTTTAAAGATAACTCAAACATAAATTGGCCATAGCAGATGTATCATTTGAAAAAGAGGTTTATTTGTGGTGCTGAAAAAATCACCAAATGGAATTTGTCATACATTTCCCAATTTTCAACACTCCTCCCCCCACCCCGGTGGCTGAAACATAAAAGTTACATTTGACAGTTCCCATCTAAGTTAGAGTTCTGCATCTACTTAAACATCTAACACTCTTGTGGGATTTGAATGAATCCCTTGGACTGTTTTCTTGCACTTTTTATGCCTGATAACCAAGGTATGGTATTTATTGTTTTCAGTTGATTCCACTTTTTAAAAATTTAGTCTCAAATTTGATAAATAGGAGACAAACATAGAAAATGCAATGATGATAACCATACCTGAAGATTCCTTACATTCTGTGCTCCTGCCCATTAACAAATATATAACCACAAAAGCCCTATAATATATTCTGTCTGACTAAAATACATGAAATGGATTCTTAAATTTTGTTTTGTTTTTTACATTATTCCCTGATAGATGCCTCTTAGGATCACTGCTTGTTGACATATACACTGGAATCCTAATAAATTATCACTGGAGAAACTGAATAAAAAAGTTGGGGAAAGAAATTATGTCCTATTAGATGTGAGGTAGAGGCTACCCATAAACTAAAATATCAAAGTAACTTGAGACCTGGACAGTAGGACTTGCCTTAAATATTGTGGAATCTTGCCTAAATTTCCAAAATTTATGAGTACTTACAGATAAGATTAGGTATGTACAAACATATGGAAACACTCCTCAACACTCCTACTTTTCAGGATTATGCTTGAAGTTATGCAAAGGTAATGTGATAAAAATTCTCATTTACGAAGATATGCAGAGGTTTGGCTCACATTATCTGAAAAGTAAATAAATGTGAACAGTGCTTTTTTAATAAATCAGGTATTTGTGAATACCTGACCTTTTATCTGTATTTTTTGTTACTATAATGCTCCATTTATTTAATATTAATGAATCACTTATTTGATGTCTTTGATAGGCTTATGTCATTCAGAATTTGGAAACAATATATGCCATATTTTCCTTGCTTTTCTTACTTTAAATTAATATTTTTCAGCTAAAGTCTGTCCACATTCTGTGCACTGTCATCAATACATCAGCATGTTCATGAACAGAAACTGATAGGCCCTCCATTAGTCTTGCTGAACTAGAATTGAGTGTGTTTGAGAGCCCTGGTTGCATGTAAGTCCACTGTCTTTCTTCTCCATCACTGTCACTCCCACTGCCATATTGCTACTCTCCCACTTATTACTATATTGGGTATTTGAATTCTGACACTCCACCAAAAAATGGCAAGTTGGTTTGAGCCTTGACAGTCAATCTTCAAAGTTCCTGTGTCTCCAAAATGGTGTTGTTTCAACAGTGATGCTGTATAAAGTAGATTGGTCCTTCTGTCTGATTGAGAGTGTGACTTGTCACCTTGTTCTCACTGTCTCATGTGTTACCCATCTTGCTGTACTACTCCAGTTCTTCAGACTTGCCTGAAATAAACCAGAGTTAAGCATGTCCTCTTGGAAACAATAGAGCTCTGAAGTGCTGTATTTTCCTGCCAAATATGGCCTCCTTAGTAGAGTTGCCTTCATCAATCCTTTTGCTACTCAATCCAATCTGCTTCAGTGCATCTTTTCCCTCTTCTGTTAGTGCTGCTGTCTGAAATTCAAGCTTTTCTCTGCTGGACGTGATAAAAGCATTTCAGTTTTCCTTTTGTGTCACACTGCACAGATCTCATGAATCTTACATTCTTTGAGACCAAGATAAGCGGCTTTTAAGCATAAAAAAACTTACTTAGGCATGCTTTTCTGGATGTGTAGCTTTTTATTCTGAACAATTTGAAGTTTATACGAAGCTAAATAATTATCAACAGATAGGATTAGACTATTTTACATGCTAGGAATAAAGGAAATATTGATTTAAAGGACTTCCAAGCTGTTCTACAACACACATACTCTTTACAGTTGTCGATTTCTCAACAAATCCTCCTGACCTGTTATTTCAATGAAAACAGCTTTTCCAGAAATTTTACATAGATCAAAGGCATGGGATTAAGCAGTGTTAGATTTCCTCTAGTTTGTAACAACTACTTGTTTCACATATTTTTCTTTTGAAAAGAAAATTCACTTATGACATATTAAGTGCAATCATGATAAATACTAATTGTGTTTAAGGCATATTTTGCATACTGGCAAATAATGTTACTGACACAGCAATTATATGTTAAATATTTTAAGTGGGAAAAGAGTTAATTAAAATACACAAAATGATTGAATGTTTATTAGTTGTACATACATATATAATCACCCTACGTATATTTGCATAACTTAAAATAAACTTGTGCATATTGTAATTTGTTAATCTTGATTTTTAAAAATTCATTAAATTAGGAAATTAATTGTTATTTTTTATATTTTAAAAATTTTATAGTTCCATGAGTCCATGATAAATCCACACTAAATTCAGGAAGCATGTCTCAATAGATACTGATTTAAGATGGCAAATCACTCATCATTTCATTTTGACTGTGAAACTATTTACATGAAATATGAGCATATATATAAAGCTCTCATAAAATTTTGAAACAACCCAAATACCATCAAAATATCTTTAAGAAAATAAAACAACTTAAAATTAAGCACCGTTTCAAAGGGATGAGTATTTTTCAACGTACTTTTAAAAAATAAAAACTACCAATATAAATTCTATATTATATGACTGTGTATATATTTATGTGTGTATATAATGAGGAATAGATATTCTGAAATAAAAGTTTTTACAACAAAACATTTGGTTTAAATTAAAATGAAAATTCAGAAAACGTATTTATTCTCTGGCCTAATAATTTTCACTATTATGATTAGATAAGCCATACATTTTATACCTCTTTAACCCATACTTAAATTTTAAATAAGAGAATGCACTATTAATATAATGCAATTATCTGTAGATTGAATTTTGGGACAACCTAAAAGTAATTTGGTGTATGAGAGGACTAATTGGGGTAATATGAGATTGGGGATAAGTAGCCAAAAATCCAATTCTGATAATATCCCAAGTTGTCTGTGTGAGTTTGATTATTCTTTCAAGAATTCTGACCGCAAATCCTCTATAAAACTGGTGAACTCAACTGAAAATCTTCATTGGACTTTTGCTATAGAGTCCTGTATTCCTGAGTCTAATTCCTACAAATATATCAGCATTTCTTTCTAACTTAAAAAAAAAAAAAAAGGTGAAAAAAGAAAACCAAAGCATGCAATCTTATTTATTCATCACAGTTTTGGAGATATGGTCGAGACCAAAATCATATACATGAGAAAAATGATTGCACTGTTCTTGGAGTATGAGGACTCAGCAAGCAAGAGCTTCCATATTTTCACTCTTACCTATACACACTATGTCTAGAGTGATTTACTAACAGTAAATTTTGGTGGAGAGGGAAAGTGTCAGGGAGATTCTAGAGAAAAGAATGCATTGAAGTAAGGAAAATTAATCTTGTCTCTACATTGCAATAAGATAATCCCCAGTTTGCATAGTTGACCTGAGCTTCCTTGTCTATTTATTATTATCTGACTATTATTTATTCATCAAACTTGATAAACATATTTGCTGCTTAAATACAGTCTTGCACTAACAACAGTGAAGGGTTGCCTCACTGGCAGATATCCTAAATAATGTTGCTTTAATCTGGCTCCTAGGAAAGACCTTCTAAAATATAAGTCAACTGAGCAAAATATAAATTTATAAAACTCAGTGAGTCAACTCTGAAGTGATCCTCAAGAAATCACTTTAATTGCGATGTCTATCACAAGAATCTGTGGGATTTGTACCATTTAGCGGTACCCTTCTTAAGCTCCTTGGTGAATATAGTCACAAAAAGCAAGTACTTGCTCCTCTCTCTTCTAATTGATGTAGTGTCTGAGGATTTGATGTAATCTTCCAGTAGAATATATGGTGGTATAAATTGTTGAAAACATAGCAAACTATAACATTTTTTGATTATTCCAAAGGACCTGTTTGTCTTATGTATCTTTTCATTTTAACAGTATTGCATCTTTTCAAGCATATATCATAGAAGTTGATGGAACACGACTTCCTGCTTTGATTTATTTACTAAGGCGGTAGTTCTCTAAGTTGATTTAAGTGGCCACTTTTTAAAGTCCAACCTTTATCTAACTAGATGAATTCGACCATGCAGAATTCAAAGCTTCTGAGGTAAATAGATACAGCACATAATTGTTATATGTATCTGAAACTTAGGTGCATATCAGGGGTACTGGTAGGAAAAAAATAATTATTTTAAATGACTTGTGCTTGTTAAACTTTATTGCTTTTTAGATTTACTCAGAGTCAAATTTATTCCAATAGTTAAAGATGCTTGTATCAGAATATGAGATATGATACTTGCAAATAGAGAACATCGAAGGAAAGTTTTCAGAAATATAAATGACATTAAAGATATTTAAAGAAAGTGTGAGTAGAAAAGGAGATGGCAAGCGTATACAAGAGAGATGGTGCAATTTTCTACAGTAATCAGAGAAACAATGGCTTAGAATTCAAGGTTCACCCAACCAATCAGCATTAAAAAGTCTCATTTGTTGTCAAAATTAACCAGATAAATCACTTACCAAATACTGTGAATTCTTATGCACTGTATTTTTTTTTTTTTGGAATGGATGTTTAATATATACATAATAAAAGTTATATGATTAATATTTTGGCATCTAAAGCACTTGGAACATAAATAGAAGGAAATTAAATGTTTTAAATAAAGACACCATGGATTATAAATTACAAAAAATTTTTCAGCACGTAAGTCAAAAATTTTGATAGAAAGTGCTTGAGTGCTTGTCATCTTCTCGTATTTAATCATGACTGATTAGTAATATATTGACAGCAAATAAATTCAAAATTGTAATTTTCAAAAATCCTGATCTCAAGGAATTCCCTTTCTGTGGAAAACAATGAGTTCTAAATAAATAAAATTATATTTTCTAGTACGTCTGCTATTTGAACAAAGCTGGTTAACACGCAAGTTATTTTAATGAGTTATTAAGGTACTGTAGTCTATGAAGTGACCAAACAAAAATTCCCGAAGTAAAATCTAAAGTGTTAATTCCCACATATTCTAGAATAGATTATATTTAGTTTGTTTTTTTTTTCCCACCTTTGGGAAACTTAGGTAATGAGAGGAAAACCTTTTTTTTTTTTTTCAATTTTTCCTCATTCTGTTGATAAATTACCTTCTATATAGTTACTCATTTTCATCTGTAAAAAGAAAGATTTCAATTTAATGTCCTATTCAGAAAGCCACAATGCTTAGCTTTCCAATATTGCTCTATTCTTCCCTGGGTCCATCAGGTCCAAAAAGAATATACTGGAGCAAAGTATCTAATTTTTTTATTATTTTTCCACAATAAAAATAAAATTTTAAATTATACCTATTTTTTAAAAGACTTTATATTTCAGGACAGATTTATATTCATAGAAAAATGTGCTATGGAAGTTCAAAAATAAATAAATCAGCAGAGATTCTCTTAAAGATTGAATCTATATAATTGTTGAATGTATAATGTTGTATAATGTTTAAATGTATAAATATTGAATCTAGATAATTTGGAACTATAACTATTTTAACAATGTGTTTTAAACTCTGAATATGAATTTTTTTTCCATTTACTTAAAATCTCTTTAATTTCTTTCAACATTGCATTTTAGTCTTCAGAGGATGAGTTTGGTGCTTCCTTTATTAAATTTATCCCTACATGGTTAATTCTTTTTGATGCTCTTGAAAAAGACAATTTCATCTTAATTTTCTTCTTTGGACTGTTCAAAGTGGATATATGTGTATGTGTCTGTTTTTTTGTGTGTGCTACATGTGTGTTATGTGTGTGCACACTTGTGTATTTATTTGAAGTGTCTATGTATTCATCCCAAGAATATATATACATGCATACAGTTGATTTTATATATTGACATTCTATATTATTGCTGGATTTATTAGTTCTATTTTTAATGAGTACCTTATAATTTTCTCTGTTTAGGTAATGTTATCTGTAAATAGAAGCAGTTTAACTTTATTTCAAATGTAGATTCTTTTCAGTTCTTTTTCTTGTCTAATTGTTCCTGTTAGAAACTTGTCAGTTAGTTGGGGTTATCTGTTTATCCAAGGATACAAGACCAAATGGAA
Source organism: Solenodon paradoxus (assembly GCA_004363575.1). Classification (NCBI taxonomy): domain Eukaryota; kingdom Metazoa; phylum Chordata; class Mammalia; order Eulipotyphla; family Solenodontidae; genus Solenodon; species Solenodon paradoxus. The sequence goes on from RJWH01000035.1 coordinate 1,769,631, forward strand.
GAAAAGTGATTGTATTTGTCTCTATGTATATGAAAAGATTTATTTTAAGGAATTGATGTATGTTACTATGGAGGCTGGCAAGTTTAAAAACTGCATGGCAGGCCAACAATCTAGAAACTCCATAGTAGGAGCAGATGTTACAGCCTTGAGGCAGAATTTCTTCTTCCTATAAGTATCTCCAGTTTTGCCCTAAATTATTTCAGCTGACTGTATGTGGTCACAGAGAATACAGAGTATAATTTCCTTCACTGACAGTATGTTGATTTTAGATGTTAGATTTAATGACATCTACAAAATACCTTCAAAACAAAGTATAAATTAGTGTTTGATCAAGTAACTTGGTACTAGGGCTTAGTCAAGTTCAAGTCACATTGACATACACACCCCTTGTCAACTTGGCACTTGTACAAATCACCTTAAGCCATGATCTCCAAACAATGGCAAATGCAGAGGTAAATTTCCACCTATATGATACATTTTTCCTGCATACAAGCTTTCGCAGAAAGAAATGTAAAATCCTTGAGTTATGTTACCTCTTCTCTTTGATAAACTGTGATGTTAACTCACAAATACATATTATATCATATTATAGTATATCATATTGACATAAAGGAGGGAAGAAAACAATGGATATTAGATACACATATTTATAAAAAGGACTCAATCATTATAATGCTACTTCAGACATCTGGTTATGCACTAGTATTAAAATTACCTTTTCTACTACTTATTTTATATTCTCTTTTCTCTAAGCAAATGCCAAAGTTAGTTGTGGTTCTTTGCCTGCTAAGGAAACTCAAATCTTCATTCTGGAAATGGCTAGGCCATAGTACTCCCACCTGAACTGAGCTGTTATAATTTTCCATTGGCAGTAATAGTACAGTATGGTACTGCTGAGATACCCTAAGGACTCTCCTGTGTATTAGACCCCCTCCTCCTTACCACCATTGTACAGTAGCAGTCCATTTTCTTCTTGATGATCAGAATCAATCCCCTGGAGAGAACAGTAACTCCCTTTTCTGACCATTGATGTGGAGACTGGAATTGTTCAAAGTGATTGGTGGCCACCTAACATAATTTCCAATGTAAAAGAATCTTCATCGTGACTCCAGATGAAGTAATTTTTCCATTTTGAGCTGATATCTCTAGATCAGTAAAGCATATATTTATAGGGACAGTTGGCAACATTTTGTTTGTGTATCGCTAGTGGTAATTGTGACTACCACCCCTTTCTTCCTAGACTGAATACTGGCTATGGAAGTAGTAGAATCATGTATTGGACACTGATTCAGAGCTTACAGAGCTTTCTGAAGAATCTTGTTCTGTCCAACAAGTTATTGCCAACTACATAGTACTGTGACTACATATTCTAAAGGTCATTCCACTGTTAAATCTGCTGAATCTTATGACCCAAGGAGAAGAACGACTTCTGTAGAAGCCTAAATCTGTTGCAGAGATATTTCTTGTTCTGGGAGCTACTCAATATTTTCACGTTTTTAAGTCATATAGTAAATGGGCCAGAGAAACGAATTCCAGTGTGACTCCGACCCGCGGAGCAGTCCACTGGGGTCCGGAGATCCACCTAGAACGGATGAAAGGGGTGGGACAAGAGGCGCGAAAAACGACAGCAAGACAACGAATTCTGATCAAGCTGCAAAATTTTATTAAGATGGAGGAGGGACTTATATAGAAAGGGAAAAGAAGGGAAGTAGTTCTGATAGATGGTCCCTGTGCATGTCTGCTGCATGCTCTAGCTTGGGGTTGGCAAGCAGACGCGTGGCAGGTGCGTGATCAGTGCTCTGATTGGTTGCTAATGTTCATGCTGTATTTATGAAATAGGGAGGCGACCGTTAGGCAAACAGGGAAGTGGCTGAGGTACCTCTGAGTGCAATTTTCCGTTTGGATTGCATCAGCCTGGCTTTGTGGCCTGGCCCAAGTCCCCAACGCCAGTGAGCAATGTGTTGCCTTCATAACCCAGAGAGGTTCAACAGATGTGCCACATTTTTGGTTGCAGGAGTCACATGCAACCATTTGACCTTCACTTCAGAATGGTTACCTTAACATGTTCCAAACCATTACAATTTAAATATTTTACTGAGATATATAGCCCTAAACTTTTGTCAGATTTGTTTCTCAAACTATGTTGTGCAAATATCTTACCAATAAATACAGAGTAATATCAGCATTCGAGTCACTAATTTCAATCTTGTGGAAGGGAAACATTTTCGAGTTCTCTATAAACTAAGTTATGCTATATGACAGGAAAGTTGATAAATTCCAGAGATAAGTAGTAAGACATCCTTATGATTTTCATGATCTTAGGAGATAAACATCCTTTATTTCACCATCAATCTGATGTTACCTGTGAGATTTCATTTATCAGATTGAAGAATTTTCCTCCTCATTAATTTCTTGAGTATTTTCTCATGATAGACTTGGATTTTGGCAAATATTTTTTTAAATGTTAACTTAGATCATCATTAAAATTTTTAAGTTCTTATGTTAAGATGTTGAATCAGTCCTGCATTTTTGCATGTAAATTCTACTTTGTATATAATTTTTTTTGTATGTTCTCGGATTAGGTATGCCTATATGGATGCTTACCTTCATCTCTCTCTTTTTTTTTAGCATTTTATTTTTATTTTTTTGTTCATGTGGGTTGTTTTCTCAGGACTGAGGAACTTGAAGCCAGGGGTATGTGACTTGTTCCTTCAGAGATGATCAATACTGCTCCACCAGGACAAATAGGCAGGCAGAGAGAAGGAAGAAACACTTTATTTTTATTTAGTTGTTCATCCTGATTGTTTGCCCCAACCGCGCCACCCCTCTACCACCCCTCTGGATCTTGAACTTGGGACCTTGAGATTTATGTGGACTGTGCCCAGGGTGTATTAAGACAGTTAGTCCACTAGAGTGTGCAAGGTTATGGTTTGAAATCTTCCATTTTTATTAAAATAACATATATAAACTTTCAGTGTGCTTTATTATAAATAAACATATATATATACATATATATATTACACTAAACTTACCACTATAGTCTATTTTTCATCATGGAAATAATTACTTTTGCTCTATTGATTTACCCTTTCCCCACTATCTTCTGTAACTCTAATGTTATTCTATATGTTAAAAGTCTTTTTTGTTGATTTGGTTCATATGGTGCTTGTCTTTGTCCTTCTTGCCCACATTATTAAGCCTAATTGCTTTCATTTGCAAGTTTTTTTAATAGTTGTGTAGTATTCCATTATATGTAATCTCACATCGTCTTTATCCAGTATGATTCCATGATTCCATTTTCTTTCCCTCTTTACCATACAAATTATACTTTTTTAAACTTTTCCTTAGTGATTTCAGTATGTTTTGCAATATGCATTTACAGTTAATCCAAATTTACTTTTGAATAGCATTATGCTACTTTGCTTAACTGTAAGTGCCTTATGTAACAAAATAATCATAAATCCTCTTTCCCAACCCTGGTAACAGTGTTATCATTCATTTCACTTATATGTAAACAACATAGTAAAATATATTGTTGGTATTCTTTGAACACACTGTTTTGTTACATCAATTTAGAATAAGAAGTAGTTTGTTTATATTGGACCTTTGCTTATTCCTTTTTCAGTGCTCTTCTCTTTATATAGTTCAAAATATTTCGACATGTTATTATTATTCTCTCTAAATAGCTTCTTAACTTTTCTTGCAAATCAAGTCTGCTGATAACAATTTCCTTAATTTTTTTGTTAGAGGATAGATAGCCTTCATTCTTGAAAGACAAATCTCAGGGTAAATAAGGTTGTTGGCTTTTTTTGTTTGTTTTCCTTTTCTTTTCTTTTTTTTTTACCACATTTTTCACTTGCATTTCTGAGTTTCTGAGTAGACATCAGATATAAGTCTTAAGATCCCTCCATGTAAGGTATTCTATCTCCCCCATCTGTCTTCAATTTTTTTCTTTGTGTTTGGTTTCTGCAGTTTGAAAATAAAAGCATAGGTATAGCTTTTTTATATTTGTCTTGAACAGCTTTTCAGTATCATTTGAGATCTGATATTAATTTCTGCAAATTTTCAGCCATTATTGTTTCAAATATTTCTTCTGATGATTAAATATTTTCTTTTCTTGGTATCCTCTTTACATATATGTTACACAGTTTAGAATTGTCCTTGGATATTATGTGTTTTTTAAATATTTCATTCTTGTCCTCTTTTCTTTTCAGTTTTAGACATTTCTATTGATATATGTCCAAACTTAGGAATCCTTTCCTTAGCTGTTTCCAGTCTATTAATAAGCTCATTGAAGTTTGACAATAGTGGCAACTCTCATACACTTTGACATTTTTACTGAATAATTTCATTTGACCTTCATTTATCATCAATTTAAAATAATAAATAAGAAATTATAAGGCCTATCTCAAAATATGATTTATGTAATACTACACAGCACAGTTAAAACTGACACCGGTAGCTCTATAGAGTATATTATATGTGTTTACATATATGCATATGTATGTGTACACAACACACCCATATATATTGATTTGTTTTCCAATTATTTTGAGCTTTTATAATTTTGATCTTATTAAGAAAACATTATTATATCAATAAACTAAGTGTAATAAGGTAAATTTATTATCATGATTGCATGTATTTGATGATCCAGGATTTTTGTTTTTTGAATTATTAATATCAGTTGTTTCCACTACTGTCACCATTGCATTTATACCTATGATATTTGCTGAGTCTTTATTATTACAAGCACAGTGCTAGTAGAGGATAAAGACTAAAATTCAATTAGGAATCATAATGTGTAGCTGAAATCAATTTGTCATGCACTATCATTACATATCCATACTGCTACAATTTGTAAATGGCAGCATTTTGATTTCACAATATATAGAAGTAATCATCAGAAGGTATTTCTGAGAGCTTTCATATAAAACAAAAAGAGGTATGCTTCTCACAATTCCAGTGTCTAAACAAGGATTACTGGGATAAAATGAAGTCAACAACTAGCTCCATTGAGTATTTAAGAATGTCTATCATAACACTGATAAGAGTTGAGTATGAATAGAGAATGAAAATCTCTCAGGTAGTTTTTAGAACAAACAAGAAGTGGAGCTCTCAAACTGTCATGCTGAGTGTTTTCCTAATGGGCCTTTGTTTTTGCTCAGGGCTGAACTGTCTGAAACACGTTTTTTACACACATGATAAGTCTAATTTAATATCATTCTTCTTATGAGAAACCTAGGAGTAAATTCAATAACACATGGAGGATATCTGTGCTTAATTTTCAGTATAAAACAGCAGAAAACACATACCAATGCTTTTCTGAGTTTTCTAAGTCTTTATTCAGTTAGGCCACAGAACACACATACAAAAGAATATTTGAATAATACCAAAAATTATAAACATTTAATTAATTTTTGACGCTGTCATATTTGCCTCTGAAAAATATGTGAGAATTATCAGTACTTGAATAAAATTGATATTATAGTGTATTATCATAGAAAAATGTTATAATTATGTAATAGCAATTGCTTTTAAAAGTATGTGTTAGATCCAATTACAATATGGTGGACTGTTACAATGTTGAACTCAGCTCATTCCCACAGACACAGCATGACTATACACATTTAACTATTACAAGCTTTGGAGAAGAACAGGCATCAGAACTTCCACAAAGAAGAAAGACAGGCATCTTCATAAATAGCAGGTGAAGTCATCAGTCTTGGCATACACATTTCCTAGTTCTGAAATCTGGAATTTATAGGGAGAAAATTATACGGACACTCTCTTGAGGTCTAAAGAATTTACCCCCTTAGTGGGCGACCCCATACCTCAGAACTGACCCATGAGCATGTATGAGCCAGGAGTGAAAAATAAAGGGACATTTTTGGGAAAATAATAGGCTTCTGGGGAACAAAGAACACAGTTTAAAGAATATGCAGAGCAGGTAAATTGTGCACAGACTTGGTGGCAGAACTTCAACTTGTTGAGCAAAATTCTACAGCATGGAAAAGTGGAATAGCCTCCTTGTAAACCGAGATGCTGCTGGTCATCTTCTCCAGAGATCCTTTGTTTGTGTGATGTGGGGCCCTGGAGGCCATTATGTTACAGGAAGGAGGGTGGAATGTCCTACCCACTCTGCCTTTATCATACTTGTGGTTAGTGCTAAAACAGCTATATACATATGATTGCTGCCGTGGAAGCAAATGCCCACCCAAGCTGGGTGCTGGCAGCTGGGTCTACAACTCCCAATAATAACTGAATAATTTTCTGCAAAGAGAATGTCTTTCTTCAGCACTCTTAGGAAGGAAAAATCATCAGTCTCTACTGAAACATTACTTTTGCACTCACCCATGGCTGCTGTTAAACATCTTTGCATATCTGCCTGTAAATTGCTAGACCTCCCATCCTTAGACTCCATAAAGTTTCTACACAACTCTCTGAGGGAGTTTGTGACTGAAGGACTGAGATATTTTCACAGGGTTAGTGTGCTTTGCTGCAATAGGGTCCCAAGGACCATAAGAGAACTCACTTCCCTCTAAACAGTCACTTCTGTTTGGACTATGACCTGGGCCTACTCCTCCGAGGTCTTTCTTGTTTTGAATTCCCCCATCCAAACTCCTACACTATAGGCTGGACTCATGTTTTAGCACAGTATTTACTCTAGAACTCCAGCAATTCTGACGAGTAGAAAGAACACACAAAATAAGAAATTTCAGCATTCTGGGTCAACATTATCAAGCTTATATTCTGCAACTGGACACACTTGCACAAGGTCATAACTCCAGGAAAGCCTGGCCCATAGAAATAAAAACAGAGTACCAGAAAAAAAATAAGGCATAAAAAAATATGTGCAAAATGGTGAACCAAAACAAAACCTCAGGGAAAATCTGAATGCATCAAATTTACATAAACTACCTGAAGAAGATTTTAAAGCAACAGCTCTTTAATTACATAAAAATCAGAAGGTCAAGGGTGGAACAAAAAAAGAACTACAGCAAAAATAGAAAAACTATGAAGCAGTACCAAGCAGAATTCATAGAGCAAAGAAGCTCAATAGTTGAGCTAAATTGCACAATAGAGAGCATTAGCAGTAGGTTGGAAGGTGTCTTCAGTTGAAACTGTGAGCTAGAGATAGTGCAGTGGAATGCACTTAAGAGAACCAAAATTCACATAATGTTATCCTTGGTATGATGAGACCTGTGTAAAAAAGATAATAAACTTTATTAATTGTACGCTTTTAGTGTGTGCCTGTGTGTGTTTCTAAATCTAAGGTATATCTGTTAAATATCTGAACCACCTGCAATGACTGAAAAGAGTAAACACATTTGAATATTGTTATGCATTATAATATGGAGAAAATTAAATGGCCACACATAGTTGGAGAAAAAAGTTCTGGAAAGTCTAGATGGAAAGAATTTTTTTATTGCTGCAGTAATAAATTACCACAAATTGGATGACTTAAACAATTCAAATTACTCATAAAATCAGGAGGTCAGAAGTCTGAGGCTGGACTGGAGAAGATACATTCATGATTACATTACTTCTGGAAACTCTAGAGGAGAATTTGTTTCCTTGCTCTGCCATCTCTTTGAGGCAGCCTGCTTTTCTTAGTTTGCGTGCCCTCAGGGCCAGCACTGCTGCCATCAATCACATTCTTCTAATAGTTCCCCTGCCCACTATATGGACCCTTGAGATCACACTGCATTTACCCAGGAAATGCAGAATATTATCTCTATTTCAAAGGTACACGATCAGCAAATTTAATCTGTCTGCACTTCAATTTCCCTTTCCCATGTAAGTTAACAAGCACAAGTACTGGAGATTAGATATAGCTATCTTTGTGATGGAGGTGTATTTTCTGCCTACCACACAATTGAATTCATTCTATGGATAAAATAATGATACTTCTAATTCTACCCATTACAATGAAAAACATGAACATGTCACAGAAAAGTATTAGCTTTTCTTGAAATAATGTTTTTGTGTGCTTGTCTGCATTCACACCTTTAATGTATATCACTTTTTATTTGTTTCTATGTGCATAATGTGTGCAAGAGATTATTGCAATTTGCAAATTTGTATTGTACATCTTATTCCCACCAATAAAATTCTTCAGGAACTAGCATTATATGAAAGAATAAACAGAGAAAAATATATAGGTGTATAATGACCCATATATAAATTAGTGTGCATTATTATATATTTTATTCACATATATGTGTATATATATGTATATATATGCATGAGTATGTATATATATTTGTATATATTCTATTTAGAAAACTTTCCCACAGGAGGAATTTTTTTAATTGGCTTAGGAAAGATATTCAGCATATGTATATTCTTTATCATGGCTTTTCTATTATGCATGTTTTGGTTCCTTTAATTCATTGTTTTTATACTCATTCTATGATATACTCACACACTCATGCTATATATATTATACTCATGCTATGATAAAAAAATTCCTTTTCTGAAATTAAGTAAAATTCCATTAACTTTCGTCCAATTAGGGCAGTTAGAATAACTCATAAGCACTTCAGTTGAAGTATGTCATTTATCAAGAATCTATATTTTATTGTTTTTACTTAATTTAATAAAATTTGCATTTTCATGTGGTTTTTGTTTTACTTAAATTCTAGATAAAATTTGTATTCATAGAATTAGAGGTGAATAAATTGTAATTTGTTTGTGAGGCATAGTGAAACTTGGAATTATAAGCAGTTGTTTTTATCTAGATATGCTCCGAAGTCATTCAACATACATGTAATCAAAGTAAAATAATTTAATTCAGGACATATACCTGTTTCGGTTCCTCATTTTTGGGGGAGTCATGGTGAATGTAGCGTGGGGAAGAAGTTATTGAAGTTTGGAGAGATCCATTGCTGTTACAATCATGGTAAGACTGTTAAGATCTGGATATCACTTGACAGTGATAAAATTTTATAGATCAAAATTCTCTTTTTCTACTTTCATTTATTTTGGTATATGTCACGTAAACTAGTAGACTTAATATGATCTCTGCAGTGTCATTTAATTCTTAAATCCTGAGAGGACAGTTGACAAAATTGTTTATTGGTATGACCACAGTAAACAATTCAAGCATAAATCTTGCTGACAGTGGAATTTGCTAAAGAAAATTAACAATGTCACACATGCAACCTTCCAATATAAGAGACAAAGACATGTTGCTGTGAACTCTGAAGAATACCACAAAACACCCATTACACTGAGTTTCTAAAAGCCCTTAGGTCTGCAAATACTAAAAACTACATAATTTTAAAAGAATTCTGACATTACTAGGTAGAATAAAGCACCTTTGAGGTCAATAAGATGTTAGTACCCAGGCTGACAATATTGGGACCATTCTGACAGGTTTCCAACTTTATGCTCATTCCCATTTTCTATTTTAAAGACAAAAAGTAAATTTTAGGGAAGATGACTACCAGACAAAATTCAACTCTAAAATTCTCATGTTCCAAAATAACACACTCTTTTAACAGATTATATGCAGATGCTGATTTAGAATAATACACACCTTAAACCTATGTAATGTTATGATGCAATATTTCATCAATTAAGTTTAAAATATATACATTTCCTGGAATTATTCTTTAAAAAAAGCTATGATACTTTAATTCACTTTAAATATATGATCTTTATCTTGTTTATGCATTTGTTCCTCTTTTATTACAGTCCTCTAAGGGAGCGTTTCATTCCTCTTTTCTAAGCTAGTTCTGATCTATCATGCTATTTTCAAGCATTCACAACTCTCCACAGCTTATGTTTATGGTTTTAATTTTTGATATTATGTTCTTTCCAAATACAGATAAAAGCTAACTTTAAAAATACAAAAGCAGGAGTCAACTATGTTACTTTAATTAGCCTATCTGAAATAGAAATAAATGAGTTGCCAGTAATTGCTCATTTTTTGATGATTAAAACAGTAAAAAAATAGTTTTAAGGATACAGTATTTATTTTGCCTCCTAATTACAGCCAAACATATTTTAATTCAAACTTGTGTTTGAAGTAAATTTAAACTATAAAAGACTACATACTACTATTTATTCTAATGGGAGTTGCCTAGATAAAAGAGAATTGAATAAAAAGTATGTAGTACATCTAAAAAGAATTATTGATAGCACCAACTAATTTTCTATTTTTCCCTGGGGCAATATGCATTTAATTATGGCCAAAGTGATTTTGAGAATCAGAAAACACAATTGCTTGTCATTTTATTTTTTAATAAAATGCTTTGTTAGATGATATGATTTGAAAATAAAAATGAGAAACAATACAGTAAAATTAAAAGTCCTATAGCACAAAACCATTTCTGTAAATTTTAAATGTGCATGGCCATGACATAGTCCAAATGTGCTGTTAGAGGAAAGATGATTTTGTTAGATGATACGATTTGAAAATAAAAATGAGAAACAATACAGTAAAATTATAAGTCCTATAGCATAAAAGCATTTCTGTAAATTTTAAATGTACATGGCCATGACATAGTCCAAATGTGCTGTTAGAGGAAAGATGATTTTGGAAAAAATTTAATTTAATTAAGTGACACCTTAGAAAGTATCCTCTAAAATAATATTTTCTAATCTATTCTATACTGTTTTGGGGGAAATATATAATAAATACAATTTAAATTTTTATCTAATCTGTGTAAGACTATTACATATACTTTCCATCACTCACATATTCGTTCACATTCAGAATCACATTGATTTCACATATGTGTAAAAAAGAGTGAATCTAAATAGAAATGCACTTACTTTATACAAAAACATCTATTTTTTTTTCCTGATTAATGCTTTAGTCATTTTCTAAAATAAATAAACACAAACTTATTGACATATTTTAATGTCAAACTATGTCTGAAAGGATTTTATTATGATTTCTCAAAATATTTACTTTATTTTTGAAAGAAGTATGTAGATTTTCCTGACACACTTTCCTGCTTAAAGATTGATTTCTACATCTACTAATACTTGCGCAAATTTTCCTAGTTATTTTTCTCCATGAGATATAGCTACGCACAGTGGCATTGAAACTTCCATGATCTAAAAACAGGTTTCCAAATTTTTGTAATTCCTACTCCACATTATTGTTCATAAGATATTAGAAAGCATAGCTCCCTCTGAAAAGAAAATAGAAACTATCTTATGTAATATCTGCTGATGCAAAAATGGATATAGAGTTGTTTTTCTTTTACTTGTAGAAATTGAGAGATATTTCTGAAATGTTTTATTGCAGTAACATTTTATTACAGTATATAAATTGCAAGTGTGCATCAACATATATATATATTTATATTCCAATAAGCTCACCACTCTGTGTCTTAGTTAATCATTTGCCACATAATTGGCCTCTTTTTTATTATTTTTGAATAAAGATGCAACAGGAAAGAAAGTGAGTAGGCAGCAGGCAGGAAGAGAGAGGAGGAAGAAATATTTTATTAGATTTTTATTTATTTGTTCACACCGGTTGTCTCCTCCTCAGACCCAGGACTAACTAAGGGGTATGTAGCCTGCACTCCTTTGAAGGCAATTGACTTAATGTGCTACTCCATCAAGGGTGTGCCTTTAACTGACCTCTTTAACACAATTTTTCCAGTGTCCTTCTCTCATAGAATTAGTTCTAGGAAGGGGAAGGATCAGGCTTTGAGATTTAGGACCAGATTAGGATTAGGCACAGGGACAGGTCAAAAAGAGATTAAGATTAGGAATAGCTCTGGAGCAAGGAGAAGGTTTGTGTGTGTGTGTGTGTGTGTGTGTGTGTGTGTGTGTGTGTGTGTATCTGTGTATGTTTGTGAGTGTTGTGACTTAGAGTTTGGTAAACCCAAATCTCACAATTGTTTTTATTCTTCCCACATGCACAGCTAGATTACATATTTGGTTAGACATGCCCATTTCTTATTATTGGGCAACTGAATTGATGTTAATTTTTGGGCTTTTTTCTCTTTGGCCTATAAAACTTCCTGTATATTATCCCTAATGACTTTTTCCTTCCTTTGGGTAAGGTGCAGTGTACAGTAAAGCCCAAGAGTTGAAGAATATAGATCAAGCTAAAAGAAACCCATATGAAAATCACTGGTAGGAAGAAAGACACAGGCTAGTCAAAATACTAGTTTTTGTTTGTGGGTTGTTGTTGGTTTTTTTTTTTTTTTATTTACTTGGATGTTACAAAAGAAAACAAAAACAAGATTTGTTCATGTTTGAGACTTTGTATCTATATTTTATTAGACCTGTTACCAAAATGGCTTGCTGCCTTTAGGAGTCCCAATATATTTGACATCAGTTTAGCAGTTAGATGATAACTGGTAAGAAAATAGATATTGAAAATTGTAATAGGTAAAAATCCAAGTTGTAGTATGACAAACTATTAAATAAAACTATTGAAAACTGAAAATAAACTATGAGCCTATGGAGTCTACTTTAAAGATAAAGAGTTAAAACCAACATAATACATTAGCTGTAATTGGAAACTTTTAACTAGATGTTATAAGATAAGAGATCAAGCAAGAATTGTCTGGTTTTCAAACATAGCTGTGACTATACAAAAATACAGAATGAAGAAGGATTATGAGGTTGGAAAGCCACCAGCCTCATCTGTAGCCACGTTAAAAGCTATTCAGAAAAACTTGGCAGCCTTGAAAAGGCTTAACAGTAAAAGTACAAGACTTCTACGTTGAGGAAGTCTCTTAAACTGGATAATTTAAAATAATTTAAGCTTGTACTGATGCATCTGAATGCTTTCGTTAAGTTTGCTTCAAATGAGCATAAATTAAATGGAAAGAAGATGACATTTAAAAAGTAAATAAATAAAGCAGACCTGAAAAAGAATTCATGGAGAGAACTTTCTGTGAATTTGTTGGCACAGTTGAAATTCTTGCCGTTAAAGAGATTAGAAGCCTACTACATTTTGAAGGAGTTGTTTTGTCTAAGAAACAACAAATACAGAATAAAAATTCCTTTGACTTTTTTACTTTAAATCAATCTTTGATGTGCAGAATTGTACAAGTAGGAAAAACACCGTGAAAACTCTATACTACCAGATAAGTAATTTTCTCCAAATCACACCCACTTCAGATGTAGCTTGGGAGAGCTACAAACAAAATAACTGTCAGAAAGAAGAAAAAGAGTCATAAATTATGAAGAACAATGTATTAAAAAGACAATTGAGGAAGGTCTTATTAATCTCATTGTGATTCTCCCAATAGTCAAAGCAAAAGTTCTTACAATACCTGGACTGTGGGATTTTATTATTGCTCCTTAATGCTATTTCTCTTTACTTCTCATTCTCTACTTTTTCAGATGAGAATTTTTATTGTGGTCATCAACCTCTTCTCCTCAGTTCTATAAATTGAAATGTACAAAATGATAGATATGACATCTTGGTTTATAGATTGTCAGACAAGCAGGAGCTCACCAAGACCAAGTGAATTGTCAAGAGATCTTGAACTTGAATTGGGCTTAGTAAATGGATGTTTTTGTGTATTTCATTTGAAAAGGGATTAATTTTTGCCTCATGTATGTTTCTAAAAGTGACTCTGATATTTTGTGATTGGGTGGGTTGACTGTAGCAGACGGGATATGTATTTACTAAACAAACTGCTAAACCTGTTTCCTCTTATTCTGTAGAAACAACTACCGAAGATTTGCTATCTTCTTCTGCATTTGGATGCAACTGAAGTGTAACTAGTATAGGCAGAATTGATGTGAACCACTTCTAGAATTGGTCTCTAAAATGCTCTCATGTGAATTCACTATCATTATGATCCTCTGTCAGCTTCATACAAATAATCAAGTCAACCTTGAAAACACTGAAGATGGTGAGCATTTAATATGGAACTGTTTTGCTAAATTATCACTTTGAGAAAAAAACAATTTAGAATTTGCATGAGTAAAAAATACATAATGTTACTGACCCAACCTAGTGGAGAAATGCTGAGGTCAACTGCCTCTGAAGGAGCACAGTCCATGTACATGAAAAGACTGGATTTTGCATCCCAGTACCAGGAGAAACAACCAAGATGAACAACTAGATAAAATGAAGTGGTTCTTCCTCCTCTCTCTTCCTGCCATTCTGCATATTTCCTTTAACTATATATATATGTATAAAATATGTATGTATGTCTGTATATATACACATATGTACATATATCCAAATAATTTGACTTAAATATAAATATATGTATAATTGAAATATCAAATCAAATAAGATATTTATGAAATAGAATTCTTCTGTATTCTAACTTAGGTGTTCTGTCTTATTATATATGTTCTAATTTGTTTGCAATCTGTTAGTGTTAGCTAGTTCACATACATAGATAAGACATGAAACAAATGGATAATACATAACTTGTAGTTATGTCAAAATTATCTTATGATATATTTTTAAGCTTAATCTAGTTTGCTATTTCATAAATAACCTCCAATTACTACAGTCAGACAAACAGTTATGAGTTGCTATTTATGTGTGATGCTGGTTTAGTACTGGAGAGAAAAGCAATGAATAAGAAATTTTGTCTTCAACGAATTAGAGTCTGGTGAAATTCAGAAAAAAAATTTGAATGATAAAAGAATGTGGTTAAGTACAATTGTAAAGTGATTATTTTATGAAAGAGCACATAGGAAAGACATCCAAATAATCACTAGACAGTAGAAGAACTTCAGTGAAAAATGACCAAAATTTGAGATCCAAAATGAGTAGGACTTATCCAGGCAAGGTAAACGGAGTAGGAAGGAGACAGTAATGCAAAAATCTCTAAGATTAACAGAAACTTAAATCAGAACATAATTTAGGTCATATTAAAGTAGTGTGATGTTTGACCATTTGTAAATTTAAATGAGAACATTAACAAAATTGGATTATTATTTTAGAAAAATCACTTTAACTTTTGAATTAAAAATAGGTTAATTTGAATTCAAAATTTAAGAGAATTTTTAATATTTCCTTCAGCAGAATTTGAATCTGAACTAAAGTTAAGTGTACTGGGTAAAAGGAGAAGTACAATATTCAAGAACTGTATGGAAGAAATATCAGTAAATGCTTGACTGATGAATACATATAATCAGGATAGAAGGTAGTTAATTAAGATCTGATTTCTGAATGTATTACTCATGAGTCAGAAAAAAGAGGAGGTGGAATTGGTTTGGAGGTAAAGACAAATTAAGTTTTGGAAGTACTATGTGGAATTACATATTAGCACTGTGGAGGTGCTAAGTTATTTTATAGTTGCTCTGGGATTCAAAAATTGATCTTGACTGAAAAATGAGTACAAGTAGACAGAAAATACAGCATAAAACTTTCACAATATACTATCCTGTAATATATATATATATATATATATATATAATACTTGTAATTTTCTTGAAAATCTAGTTGACAAATGGTACAACTAGTATGATTAGCCTTTAAGTTAAACAATTCATTCCTTATTCCTCTGACAATAGTTTGTTGTCAAAGTTGAACAGGTAAATATTTTAAGAAACAATATAAAAATATATATTTTGGGTTTTAGTTGTATACCTGACATATTAAATGTACACAGAAAGCACTCTTTGCTAGCATAAGTCCTGATATTTGCTGGCCTTGTAATTCTTGCTTTTCTCTCTGATCCTGATATTCTATACTCTATTTCTTGAACTCCAATCCTAAATGAATGAATATGAATGCTATGAAAAAAAATTATTTTACACATAATATCATCTAAGGGCACACCTTGGTGGAGTAATGGTTAGGTCATCTGGCACTAACCAAGCACAATCCACATACATCGTGAAGACCTAGGCTGGCATCCCAGGGCCAGGGGAACAACTAAGATTATCAATTAAATAAAACAAAGTGCTTCTTCGTCCTCTTTCTTTCTTCCTGCCTATCTTTGCTTGCCTTTGTCCCTGCATCTTTACTTTACTTTATCTATATCTTTTCTATCTTTATCTATATCTGTGTATATACATACACAAAAAATATATATAAATATTCTATATATTTAGTGTATAAGGCATATCATTAAAAGTTCATTGTCTGTCTTGACAGAAAATTAGACCATTGATTTGATACACTTAGCTAATGTAGTAATGACACAATGTATACATAGAAAATGCTCATAACAAAAGACATTAAGGGAAAGACATAAATTGTGATGTTTTCACTATACCAAACACTAATAAGTCTACTTTGATTTGAAATCCAGTAATGGAAAAAAAAAATAGAACTAGTTTAATATATACTTGAACTATATATCAAGAAAGAAACTGCCCATGCACATCACAGATATCAATTTTTAAAGCTTAATGGATTAATCAATTTTGTCATAGTATACATGAATCTATTTAATGTCATTGAAAAGCCATTTAATAGTTTAAATAAATGAGTTCTAAATAATGCAACATTTGTGGCTGTATTAATACTTTCAGATAGTTCAGACAGAGATATGCTGACTCATATTGTCTGAACACTCTTTCTAAACTCAGAGAAAAGTTTTAATTGTTAAGATACTTTTTATGTGACTCTAAAGTATTTCACTATTTACTACCTTGGTTCACATCATTATACATTTATTATTATCGGAATATGCCTTTACAGTTGCTATAATTTTGTATTTGGGGGTCCTTCATTATATACTAACATCATATATATAACTAAGGAGATTTCTCAGTTCTATCATTCATAGATTTTTCTATAACCTATCCCTCATGAATGGCAAACTATCTCTATATGTAGTGCAGAATTCTGTTTATTTATACATCAGTATTTCAGTTCTATAGTTGCAGTTCTTTTAATGACAAGTCCAATTTTCAAAACAAAATACAAATACATTGCATTTGGGCAATAGAAGAATTCTGGAAGTTTCTTGAAGCAATTGTTATACATTTAAAAACTGTATGTAACACAAAAATTATCAATGCATAAACATTTTTAGATTTAAAATAAGCTAAAAATGTATGTTACCTGTTGTACTTTTATATCTGACTAATTTTGAGCTATATTAATTGAAAATTATGACTCAAAGAGCTATAATAAATAATATAGTTTTGTTACAGCTTTTCATTACAAATTATTTTTCTAATTCACTTTGTCTTTGAATTATACAACTTGATTATGATATAAACTTTTAAAATGATTACATTAAACTTAAAATAGTTCATCAATTTTTGTGTTGCAAATAAATTTTGCACTTTTGAGATGGTATGATGTTCTGTGATGATGTTAAGCTCAGAAGCAGTAACAGTGTTCAATCATCTTTATTATAAATTAATAAGCTACTATTGAATATTTATCTACCAATGTTGTAACAAGTATTATTATTTTAAGTGTACATTATTATTTATTCTAATTATAGTGTGAGAGTTCTTACAGATATTCTGTCTTGATTCTGTTTATGAGAAATAGATATAAATAGAGAATCAGAAGACATAGATCCTACTGCGAACCAAGTAGATGATTTAGTTGTTAACTTTCTTCTTTGCTGAGTTTCATTTATGAAATCAGTCAGAGGCAATGGAGTTGAGTGAAACAAAACATTATCTCAAAGATTTCTTCTAAGTCTAAGGAAGCTTTTTGTGAAGCTGTTAACACTCCATAAATTTCTTAATAATTTGTCAGTTTATGGACAACACTGATTATTTTCACAATTGTAGTGAATATTTAATATTCATGCAAGTTTTGTCTTTCATGACATGGTATGTATTAATATTATTTCAAATAAGGACATACATCGTTTTTTACTGACTAATTTATATAATTATTTTATTTCTAAGTTTTATTTAAATGAGAAGCTGAGAAAAGGATAGATTCAACTAAAGCAGACCAGTTTCAGAAGCTTCCATGACAGCATAATACAGATATGAGAACACAGCACACTGGATAAAATATATTTGTGTTATGATTCTTATTAGAATACATCATTCTCTATAATTATTACTCATAATAGAAAGCAGAGATCAAATACTACTGACTTATGAAAATATTTTACAGAAGGTAACACCTTTGAGCTGAACTTGTTGGTGGATTGACTTCTGATTTGCTGGATGCTTTGGCAGATTATTTGAATGAGAGGAAATAACTATGCTCAACCTTTATCTTATCTACTAGGGCCAAATGGATAGTGACAAATAGCATAAAATCTCTAATGCCTTTTATAGTCTTGATAACGCCAAGATAATGAAAAAATTTAAGAATGTAGGCAAAGAAAGTTAATTGTCCAGCGAAAGGTAATTCTGAAAATGGAAGCGTGAATTTTTAGAATTGTAAGGAACAGGAAAATCATCTAAAATTCTAGTATTTAAAAATAGTTTTCTATAAGATCCTGTAAAATTATACTTTTTCAATACTTTCAGTGATACTATGTTTATTTCTTATTACATACATATTTGTTGGCCTTCAACTATGTGATATTGGTCATAAAATTATGAGTAAGATATTGTTGATGCTCTATATAAACTAGGAGGTCTCAGAAAAGTAAACTAAAATGATGTTTTATAAATAAATAACATGCATATATATTTTCAATTGGGTGTGTGTGCCTATATATTTTACTAGTCACTGAAATTAGCATACTAGTCACATATTAGCATATGGCATAAAAATGACTATTCCCTTGCTATTTTAAGGCTCAGTCTGTATGATTTCTACTCATACCTTTAAGATGTAGCATTTATCTTCCACTTTATATATATATTTCTGTATATATGCATACTTTTTGATATGATATATATACTTTATATAAAGATCCCCACAATCAATTTAATTTATCCATACCTTGACATGTTAGCATTTTGTGTGTGCATATGTATATGATAAAACCATTTTACAAAGGTTTTATACACTTTCAGATTATGATTTGTTCTTTATTGCTACTATTTTATAATGGTGATCTGAAATATTTCAACCATTCCTTTTCTAAAGCCAGAAAGATTTTTGAGTGGTACTGAAGTAAAAATATCAAATTATTTATGGCTTAGAAAAAATTGGTAATTTAAAAGTTTTGATGTATGACTGAGTAATAAGAAGGTTGTTCAAGACCCTTATTTGGTGTATAAAACACGAAATGACAAAGAAAGGAAAACCCTTTGCAATAAGCAAAAGGAATCTTCCACCCAATTTTTATAAAGGTTTACAATGCTAGGTAAGAAGAGTAATTAGAAGGAAGTTACTGAATAAAGAAATGCTCTCTGTGAAAAGTTTGGTCTATTCGTGATATTTATGGGTATGGTGCTCTCCATCACCTGTAGGATTTCATGATTTTACCTAGAGAGCTTCTGCCTCCATGTAACCACTGAATTTGAAAGATTTAACTAAAGATGGGAAGTCATGTGTGGATCATAAAAAAGCATGATGTTTTCAGGAAACTGCATGGCAACCTCAAGTTGGTTGCATTTGCCAAAAAAAATGCAAGGTGAAAAGAGTGACAACATAAGTCTGAAGAACCTAAGGCTTGCTTATGCACTGAAGATGAAAGTGCAATGCTAAAGAGTTTTGCATAACTGGCACTTGAACATTGAGTAGGGAAAAGAAATAGAGAGGAAAATGGTTTAGAGGAGTTACCAAGAAGGGGATTCTAGAGGCAAGAGTTCCTAATAATTACATGGAATGCAATATATTAAAGAAGCAAAATGTTTCAAGAAATTAAATAGGGGATAACATGAAGTAATCTTTCATTAAATGTGTGGAGATTCTAGCATGATTTCATTTGGGAGAACAATTATGCAAATTTCATTTGAAGTAATACTAAAATTAAATTTTTGCAGAAGAACTAATAATCCCCCAATCATAAACTGATTGTCTTCTCCATTATTAATTATTGTAGATAAAACATTTGTCTATAAGACTGAACAGTTTTTAGGAAATAAGAAATCCAATTTATATTTGCTCCTTGCCTGACATAATATACAGTATATGCAGTACACACATATATTACTATATATCTTTTCAGCAAATATAAAGTTGGTAATTTGATAGTGAATTAGAAAGAATATGACAAAGGTCAACAGTGTACAGATTGGCTGTATTTTAAAAATGATTTTTTACCTCATATGCATTCTTAACCTATTCACCTGCATTTACCTTGCCTCTGATTCATAATTCCTTATTGTAATTATTTATTCATTCTTCTCTATTTTAGATTATAAACTATTTGATCACTTTAGCTACAAAGTTTATTCACTGTTGCACTCTAAAAAACATCTGACATTTAGTTTTGAATAAATACATTATATCAAAACGATAGTTAAATCATAATTAAGTGATGGAAGAAGGCATGAAAAGCAATATGCTTAATGTAAGGAACAAAAATCAAACAAAAAATGTTGGCAATGGAAGAAACCAGTAAAATTACATGTCATTGATGCATAACACATATAATCCTACTTCTATACATACGTATATACTAGAAAGCTTAATGTATCGAATTTCAACTGACTCAATGTAATCAGTTTTATAAAAAAAGGAATCATGGAGTCAAAACTTAAAATTCTGTTTCTATCTTTTTTTTTTAAATTTTATTGTGGTATACTAAATTATTTCTTAAAATTGCAGTGTATTTAATGTGTATTTTTATATATTTTATATTTTATTATTTATTTTGCTTATAATGTATGTTTTTTAGGATATTGAATTCACACCTCTCTCTGTGTGCATTTCACACCACACTCACCACCAACTTTCTGCTGCCACCACCTTATTAAATCCTTCCTTTGATCCCTCTTCCTCCAACTCCTACCCTACAATTATAGTTTTGTGTTCTGTGAATTTTGTTGAGACTTGCCTGTTCTTGTGTGTTGTTTCTTTATATTCTGCATGAGTGAAACCTGTGCTATTCTTTTTCTTTCTGGCTTATTTCACTTAACACAATCACGTCCAATTCCTTCCAGGGTGTTGCTAAAGGCACATTGTGGTTTTGTTTGTTTGCCCGTTTTTAAGAAGAAATCTACATAGAGCTTCTACATAGAGCTTTTCATTGAGCTTCTCTAACCATCTGTAGATAGGTATTTAGTTGTTTTTGTTTTTGTTTTATTTTCTATGGCTAAGCTATTGTGAATTGTGCTGCTATGTACATAGCAGTGCATGCGTTTTTTTTTTTTTTTTTTGTTTTTTTTCTGCTAAGAGTTTTTGTGTTCTCTGAGTATATGCCTAGAAGTGGGATTGCTGGATCAAATGGAAGATTCATTTTATATTCTTGCTAAATCTCCATGTTATTTTCCAAAGATGTTGCAATAATTTACATACTCTACAAATAATATAGGAATGTTTCTTTTTCTACATACCTTCTACAACAATTGTTTCTAATCTTTTTTATGTAGGTCTTTCTCACTGGTGTGAAGTGATATATCATTGTGGTTTTTATTGCATTTCCCCGATGGTGATAGATTTACAGCATTTTTTTAATGTGTCTTCTTTAGAAAGTTGTCAATTAAGCTCTTCTATTTTTGAATCATTTGTTGTCGAGCTGTATAAACTTTCAATATGTGTGTGTGTGTACATATATGAGTTTATCTAATGCATATTATTCAAATAAAATCCTCTATTCTGTGAGTTGTCTTTTAGTTTTAGCGGTAGTTTCCTTTGCAGGAAAAAAACTTTTTTGTTCCGTGTTATTTCCAATTTTTTAGTTTTATTTTTGTTTCCTTGCCCGTGTCCACCATTTCCTGAAAGACATCTCTGAGGTTGATGTCATAAAGAGTTTTCACTGTATTTTTTTATATGTATATGTGATTTCAGGTATTACTCAAGTTCTTTGAACCATTTGCAGTTAATTTTTGTCTGTGGTGTTAATGAATAATCTAGCTTCTTGTTTTTGTTTCTTTGCTTTCTTTTTGGATGTTTACTGTTTAATTTTCCCAGCAGTATTTGTGGTATAAACTGTTCTTCCTCCATTGTATATTCTCAGCTGCTTTGTCATAGATTAGCTTCAGATATAAGTGTGGTTTTATTTCTTAGCTCTCAATGTTGTTTCAATGGTCTGTGTCTGTTTTATCCTAATAGCATACTGTTTTGATAATAATCAATTAGTTTGAAGTTGGGAAATGATTCCTCTGATTTTTCTTTTTCCTTTTTCCTGATGGCAGCTTTGATATTCAAGATAAATTTTTGGCTCCATAATACAAACTTTAGTATTCTATTTCCTTGAGAAATGTCCCTGGAATTTTGTAGGAATTTCATTAAATCTGTATATGTTAATTTTCCAATTCATTTATGGAATATTCTTCCATTTTTTGTGTCTTCTATTTATTTCATCAATTTTTTTTATTAGTTTTCAGTCTGTAGGTCTTTCACCTTCTTTATTAAGCTTATTTCCAAGTATTTTATCATCTTGGTGTGATTGTGAATAGGGTTTCTTTCTTGAATTCATTTCTTTAGTTCCTTATTTGTATATAGAAATGTTACTGATCATTGCGAATAGATTTTATCTCCTGTAACTTTGCTCTACTCATTATTATTTCTAACAGTTTTTTGGTTGTATTTTTGGTTTCCTAGGAATAGCATATCCTTAAAGAATTTTGTTTCTTTTTTTCAATTTGAATTTCTTTAATGCTCTTCTCTTTCTTATTGATCTGGTCAGGACTTTCAGAATTACTTTATCTAGACTCCTGAAGACTCCTGGATCAGTTTTTCAATATTGGGTAGAATTCATTAGTGAAGTCATTGGATTCTGGAAGTCTTGATTATCCCTTCAATTGCTCTAATTATGATTGGTCTTTTCAAGTTATCTATGTATTCCTGGCTCAGTTTTTAAAAGCTGTAGGAATAGAGAACACTGCTCATTTCTTCGGGATTGATGTTAAAGATAAAGGTGCTCATATTAATCTCTTAGTTTAAGAAAATGTTTCTGGAATATCTGTAGTAATTACCACTCTTCAATTTATATTTCTTGTATTAAGATTTTCATTAATTTTCTGTTTGTAACTTAGGATAAAGTTCTATCAATTTGTTTTGTTTTGTTTTTTTCAAAGAACCAGCTCTTTTGAATGGTCATTTTTCAAGTGTGCTTAGCTCCGCTCTAATTTTCAATATTTCCTTCTTATTGATAGCTTTTGTTTCAACTGTTCTTTTTCTTATTCAATCAGGTGCGTGATTACATATGTAATTTGGGATGTGTCCTTTTTGATGTATATGTGTATTATTAGAAACTTTCTTCATAGAACTACTTTTGTTACAACCTGTGTTTTTTGGTAGCTTATCTCTTCATTTTCATTTGTTTCCAAATAATTTTAATTTCATCTTTAATTGTCTCATGGATCCAGGTATTGTTCAACAGCATGCTGCTTAATCGCCACATACTGGGTGTCTTCAGTTTGTGTTTTACTTCTTCATTTCTAGTTTCTTATCCTTGTAGTTGGAGAAGAAATTATCTATAATTTCAGTCTTGCTATATTTTTTCAAACTAGTTGTATGTGCCAGGACATGATCTATTTCTACTGGTAGCCTGATGTGTGTATCTTTGTAGGTTATGTGTCTCCTTTTATCCCACTGTTCTTAGTAAGTTTCTTCTATATTGGCTTTTGTTAGATTTCTTGTGATGTGTCTTGGTGTAAGTCATTATGCTTTTAGGAAAACAGATATTCTATCAGTTTCTTATTTTTATGACAATTTTGGGACATTTTTTATGCTATTATCTCTTTCAATTTTCTGCCCCTCTCCCTTCATGTTTGGAGATCCCAATTATTCTTATGATTGCTCTTCCTTATTCTCAAACATTTTCTTTCTCTTCTTTCATGAGGTTTGCCCTATGTTTTTATCTTCAAATTATGAGATTTGTTCTCTTTTGACATTACATCTGTGGAAATTTTCCATGTTTGCTTTCAGTTCATTATGTTTAAAAATCTAACAGTTCTCTTCAGGCTTTTTTTAGATCCTTAATCTATTTGATGAAATAGTTCTTAAGTTCTATCACTTTTTCCTTAGGCCTTGTATTTACCCTTGGTTAGTCAATTGTTCACTCAGCAGATTATTCAGCTTTTTATATAACTATTGCTCTTAATAATTTTTCTGTTTCAATTAATTTTTCCTTGGAGGTGATACTCTTCCTCTCTTGAGCTATCCATGCTTTTCTTTTAGTGGATTTGGATTTTGGTATGTTGTATCATCCTCTCTGCCCTGTATTTGACAAAAAGGCTGCATACCTTTTTATCACTTGTTTCTTGGGTGACAGCAGCTTTGAACTGTTGGGGGTAGTGTGGCAGTTGTGGACTCTGTGGTATCCTTATGCAGGGTCACCCCAAACTGTTGAGCTGCTTCCTCAGCTCAACAGCAGGCAAGGTCCTTAATTCGTAGGTATGTGTGGCTGTTGAACTCAGAGGACTCTATATTACTGGGCCAACAGTGGTTAGAATCTCAGTTGCTCCTGTGCTGCAAAATAAGTGTCTTCACTCCTCTCCCACAAAGCTTCCCTAAGCATTACGGGATCAAGGGGCAGCTCCTGTTCTGGGTAGGCTGGTGCTGACATCATTGATGGATCTCTTGAACTGTGTAGAATGTGTCACATATCAATGCCCACCAAAGAGTATGCACTGTGGAAGATGTCCTCAGTGATCTTATACAAGATGACTCATAATACAAGGCAGTTTTCATAGTAGGGATGGAGGTTTTGTCAGGGATTAATAACAAACTCATGCTTTCACTGAAGGTGCTTTGTCTGCTAATCTTGTTGAATGAATGTGATCTTCCTAAAGCAAGGTCCAACTCTGAGGCCTTAATATGGATACAGAAAACTACCTGGTAGTTATCAATTTGATTATAGTGAACACTTTTTATCATTCAGGAACATTACAACTCTCTCAGAGATAGACAAATATTTCAAATAAGAATATTCCTCCCCTTTTCACAGACATTCTAACAGCATTGTGATCCCTTATCATTTTCTCTATTATCTGCACAAAATTCTTCATGTTCAGGAAGCATATTGTGTGCCAAAGAATATGTGTTCATGGATTTTACTAATTAAAACAAATACACCAGCACCTAGAAGCAGTAGCCCTGTTCTTGTCAATCCATTCTCAAATGTAGTCATATTGTTTTATAGGATACATATGTGTGTATGAGTGTGTGTGTATAATTTCTGTTTCATGAATTTCATAGTCAACCACCAAATGAAAATTATAAATCATAGCCTTATAGTACATCTTAAGTCCTACCATTTCTTCAAATTAACAAAACATTTACAATATCTAAAAGACATTTAGACATTTATACCCTAATTATGTTACTCTCAACCCACATTAAATATTTTTAAACCTAAATTCATAAGGCAATATAGAATCACCAGACCTAGATAAAAGTATCAGAATAAAGATTAATTCTACTACTCTTCTGATATATGCACATCTTTGTTACCTCTCTATCTGCATCTCTATCTCTGCACATCCCTGTTACCTTCTATGAGCAACCTCAGTTGAGTAAACCAATAGAATATACATTGAATAGATACATTTTTGTCTTGTACTACAGAATATTTTGATTCAAAGGCATTTTGTCTAAAAATGTTTTCCAGTTTCTTCTAGTCACGTCAATTTCTATTCAGGGTGATAAAATTCCATGAACATTTCATCTAAAAGGTCTGGTTTTCTGAGCAAAAGGTACTGACAAAAATTTTGTAAGGTAGAGATAGTGTTTCCTCAGGTCAAACGGCATTGATTTCCTGACCAATAATGATAGCCAAATTTACCATCATCCCATCCTTTCTAGAAAAATAAATTTTCCTTATCCTTCTCAGAGAAGATTTGTTAATTTTGCATAAAAAGAGAAAATCTCCCTTTTCATACCAGTAGAGAATGGCTATGTCACCTATAACCCTTTGTAAGACTAGTATTTTCTAATTTTTGAGTTTCTCTCCTGTAATGAAACTGTAGAAGAAAAAAACCCACCCCCAGCTTCTAGCCACTGTGAGCCTACTGTGGAGCTCACAAAGCTATCAGGTGCCTCGCAGTCTGGGCTGGCTGGAATTTTGTGAGACAGCTAAATAAGTTACCAGCCAGATAAAAGGACTTTTAGTTATTACCTGAGAATGGAGTCTTACGTGCATTTTGGAAATAATGCGTTTAGTAACTGAATCCTGTGTATTGTCCATGTGAAGAGTAAACAAATAACTAACTTGGGTTCCTTTTGTACTCTAATTTATACCTCCCCTCTCCCTCACTCTTTCTAACCCTATATAAATGTATCCCCAACTCACTTGTTTGCTCAGATTTATGGAGAATACTCCCTGAGCCCACGTGAAATAAACCTGTCTTCACTACTTCTAAAAGAGTACATGCTTGGCTTTTGTTGGTAAAGAGAGAGCTGTAACAAAACCAATGTACAGGTCCTCAAACATTGTTTTATTATAAAATATTGTTTTGCTTTAAAATTTACGAGGAAAATCAAAGCAAAATGATCTAGAGTCATGTAACTTTAAGGATATACTTTTTTTGTAATTATTTTATCAAAATAATCTGAGAACTTAAGACACAGAGGACTTACTGTAGAAGATATTGTTCTGAATGCTTCTTTTAACATGCTGCCTGACAATCTAGACTGGCTGGAAGCTACTATCTAGATAAAAGTACCCTTTTCTGAGAATGGAACCCTATGTGCATTTTACAATTAGGTGAGGTTTGTTATCCATGTGAGGAATTCACAAATGGATAACTGAATTCTGTTTGTAATTCCTGTTGTAATTCACACCTTCCCCTCTCCCTCACCAATAGAAGTGTATCCCAAAAGTATTTCAGGGCTCAGATTCTATATCTGGCCTGCGCGTAATAAAACTGTCTTCACTACTTCTAAAAGAGCATCGTTTGGATTTTGTCAATTGAGAGAGAGCTATTACATTTGGTTCCCTTGACTGGGAACCCCAAACGCATTGGCTTTTGGGGGCCAACAGCTTTGGGAGCCAGCGGGATGCAAGAAGACTCCAGGTGAGGCGCGCCCTACCACAGTTTGGCAGCCCCATAGATTGACACCTCTCACCGGCTCTGAGCGGTACACTCTGCCAGGCTCTGAGGAGGAAGTGAATGCAGAAATGGCGAATGAAACAGGTAATATCCTGGGATAAAAGGACCCATTCAGGCCTGCCCCAGTGGACAGAAGAAAAGTCTGATCAACTTTTATTTCAAGAGATTACTGGAAATATTACTACCGGGATCTCTCAGTCAGGGAAGTCTGGGAGAGGGAATGTGATAACTTCTGTGTGAGTGGAGTGTGAATGGTTTGTTGTCCCACGGCGTGATCTACGGGACATGCGTGAGCCAATCCCTGCCGTTCTGTTGTAGTCATATGACATAATGGTGACTCACGTAAATATCTGATGTCTGAGCGGCCTGTTTCAGGGGTTATACGGATGTACCAGAATGGGCCACTTAGGCAACACCTCCCTCCTTTGTCTGTCTTGCACCATTGCGCAAGGGCGGGAATGGGTGGGAATCAGAGTAAGCCGACAGTCTTAAACTGTATGTTGAGGAATTTTAAGTAAGGCTTTTCAGAGGATTATGGTATAAAATTGACACTAAGAAAGCTGAAAACCTTATGTGAAGTAGATTGGCCCGCCTTTGGAACTGGCTGTACAATAGAAGGTCCTTTAGATGTCCAGTAGTCCAAGATGTTTGTAGAATAGTGGCAGGTAACCCTGGTCATCCAGATCAATTCCCATACATAGATTCTTGGTTAAGAGTCGCCCAAACAATACCCTTGTGGGTATGATTCAGCTCAAGTAGAAAGGGTGAGGCTAGGATTCTTTTGGCATCATCAAGAGGCTCCAAAGAGCCGCAGAAAACTCCAAAATGCTCCCTAAAGGGCACACTAAAGTCCCTGGAAGCCCATAAGCCCATCCTCCAGGGCAACCTCAGAGAGGAGCTACCACCTCCCCCTAATATTTCTCCAGCACAGCTCATAGCCCCGCCAGGAGAAGATTCAAATACACCACCATCCGTCTCCCCACCAAAGCCAACTCAAGATCCCCACTTTCTTGACCAGGGAAGGCACCTATGCCCCAGAAATCAAAACCTTGCCCTCCAGATGCCCCTTTGAGAGACGCAGGAACCGGATCAAATAGAGGGAGACGGCACTGTCCATCCTGGATGCCCCCATGATTTTTTATCAGCCTTTTTCAACCACAGACCTTTTAAATTGGAAACATACTCCATCCTGCTCAGAAAAACCCCAGACTACGATAGATCTCCTCAGAACTATTTTCCAAACACACCGTCCCACTTGGGAGGACTGCTAGCAGTTACTCTGCATGCTCTGCAACACAGAAGAAAGGCGGCGTATTATGGCAGAAGCATGTTCTAGATAAGAAGACAACGCTCCTACCAGAGTGGTTGACATAGTCGCCTGGGCTGGAACAATAGCTCTGGAAGGATGACCCGACTGGGACTTCAATACGGAGGAGGGACGGGCCAATATCTAATGATACCAGGCAATCATCTTGCAGGGGGTGTGAGCTGGGGCCCAAAAACCCACCAAATATGTCCAAAACTACTGCCATTACCCAGTGACCCAATGAGCCACTGGGAGACTATTACAAACGGTTATGCGAGGCATTCCGAATTTACACCCTGTTTGACCCAGAGGATCCAGATAATCAGAGGATAATAAATGCCGCCTTCATAGCCCAATCAGCCACAGACATCTGTAAGAAACTCCTAAAGCTGGGAGGTTTCACTGGAATGAATATCAGCCAGCTCTTAGAAGTAGCCGACAAGGTCTTTGTGAATCATGAAGTAGTAGCCAAGGGGGAGACTGACCATAAATTGAAAGAAAAAGCCACTCTGTTAGCTGTAGCTCTTCCGGCAAGATGGCCGCCAGAGAGCAGAAGGGGATGAAGACTGCAAAACTGGAGGGAAGGCAGGCCCTGGCTTAGAAACAACCAATGTGCTTACTGCAAGGAATTTGGTCATTGGAAGAATGAATGCCCACGAAAGCGGACTGCCAATAGGCTGGACTTGGATGAAAGACTACATGAAAGAGAAGGGCGGGGTTCGAACTTGGAATGGCAGGGGCCAACATGGACTGAAACAGACCGGGCTCCTTGAATTTAGGTCCCCTGGAGCTTATGGTCAGATTGAAAATAGGGGGCCAACCAACAGAGTTTATGGTAGATAGTGAAGCAGAGCATTCAGGTGTAACAACCCCAGTGAGCCCGCTCGGAACCAAGACAGTCACCATTATGGGGGCCACGGTTGATCGGGTACCTTGCCAGACCTTCTTCAAAGCCAATCTTGCAAGCTCAGGGGCCACATGGTAAAACATGAGTTCTTGTACATGCCAGACTGTCCCATACCCCTGCTTAGTCGAGATCTACTAGCCAAACTCAGGTCCCAAATTTCATTTAGTCATGAGGGAACAGCAACTCTGCATGTGAAACCTGAAACCACCGGGCTTGTTCTAACCTTCACCAAGCCCCGAGAAGTGGCGTATTTACAACACTTAGGAAATGGAGTTTTTCTCTGCTTTTCCGTTGGCTTGGGCAGAAGGCAATCCACCAGGATTGGTGAAGAGAAGACCTCTGGTCATAGTTGAATTAAAACCAGGATCCCTGTCCCAACGCCTGCGCCAATATCCTATCCCCTGAGAAGCTAGACTAGGGGTACAAGAATGTTTAGACTGACTAAAAGAAGCAGGTATTCTCAAAGAGTGTCAGTCACCCTGGAATATGCCTCTGTTATCTGTTAAGAAGCCTGGGGGAGGCTACCAGCCAGTACAGGATTTAAGAGCTATTAACAAAGTAGCTGTTTCATTACATCCGGTGGTCCCAAACCCATACACTTTACTGAGCCAATTATCTCCAGAGGCTGCTTGGTTGAAGTGCCTAGATCTGAAAGATGCATTCTTTTGCATCAGGCTGGCACCCCCAAAGCCAGACCTTATTTGCATTTGAGTGGACAGATCCTAACACAAGTAGGCAGATGCAGTTGACATGGACAAGATTACCTGAAGGCTACAAAAATTCTCTGACATTGTCTGGGGAAGCTTTGGCTGCAGACTTAGGAAATTTTCCCCGTGAAAGATTTTGTTGCACTCTCCTCCAATACGTGGACGACCTCCTGTTAGCTAGTGAAACCAAGGAAATCTGCCTTGAAGGTACCTGTGCCCTTCTTGAGCATCTCACTTTATCAGGGTGCCAAGCCTCATGGAAAAAGGCTCAGATATGCAGCAAGAAAGTACATTATCTAGGCTTTGACATTTCCCAAGGGCATCGGGCACTCGGGGACGAGAGAAAAGAAGTCATTTTAGCTCTACCCCGACCTAAGACCCGGAGAAAACTTCGTGAATTCTTAGGAGCCACGGGGTTCTGCTGAATCTGGATCCACAGCTTCTCAACCTTGGCAAAATCTCTATACACAGCTCTGACTGGTCAGAGCGAGATTCTCTCCTTTG